>VNJO01011989.1:0-36825 GCA_008042535.1 Drosophila tani | reverse complement strand
TTTCTGCCACAACAACTGTGCAAAATATGCATAATTAATTAATTAGCCGACGGATTGCGATTTGCATTTTTTGCGGCAGTGCTCAGTTTCCAGCTCATCATCTACTCAATCAATATCTTCAGTCATCGCTGGAGTTTGAAGAGCTACAGTTTATGCAGAGTTAGCTCAGTCAACAAACACTAGTTTGCTGGAAAAATATACAAAGCACTTCTGGAAACCTTCTTAAAATAAATGTGTCTAGTTAAACAAATTATGAAAATATTTCAAGAAGGTTTTTTAAAATAAAAACAATTGTATAATATTTTAAAGCTTTTAATTTGTTAGCCAGTGAAATAGGATACTCCCTAGCTGGCTATGAATTGTCTGGCTTCCGTAATCTTCACACATTGTCTCTGTTTACCCGAGCAATGGTTTCCTTGCTTCCAGACAACAACAGATGCCTTCAATTAGGTATAAATGGTGCCTTGGAGACGCACACAGCAGACCACAAATGGACAGCATTGCATAAACAATATTTAACAATAAATAGAGGACGGGCGGACGGACATACACAGATACCGAACACAGGCGAAACAGCTCACTTCCTTGGCCCAAGCAGAGCAGTTACTGGACCAGTTAATTGTTCTGATTGTTGGCCATAAATCTCGAGTGTGTTTATGTGTGTGTATATGCTCGATGTGGAAGAGGCGCTCTAATTGATAAGGAGGGTCTGGCCAACGTATAAAGCTAGCAATTGAATTCATCATAAACTAGTTAGTAAGAGCACGGAAAAAAATATATAATTGATGCATGAATCAATTATAAAATATTTGAAAAAATAATTATCTTACAAAATATAAATACAATAATTATATTGGATATCTTCTAACTTACTCGTTTTCTTTATTTAAAATCACTTCAAGCCGAGAAGATTGTTATTGTAAAGATGGAATTTATATGATTTTAGTATTGGTTTTATAGAAATGGAGTCCAACTGGTTTTCCCCTCAGTGCACTCCATTGTGTTGCTCAGATTTATAGGCCTAAATTACCAGAACATTCCATCAGACAGGCCGGGATGGCCGTTGGCCAACAGCAACAGGCTTTTCGGCCAGGCCCGAACAATACCCATTTATGCGCATAATGAGGAGTCATACATCAGGGATGACTACGGCTCCAGCTGCCGACGGCTGCTCATCAGGCAGTGATGGAAATGAAATTGAAGAGAGAGGAGATGGAGCTGGAGATGGAGCCGGATCCTGCCGAATGGCCAGTGGCCAGCATTTACATTTATAAATATGCATAATTTGTTACGGGGCCAAATGAAATCCTGAAACGGCCTCGAGGGAGACTCGGGCCAAGCGCCCTCCTAATTTAATCATTTTGCCCATTGGCACTGGGCGAATTCATTTAATTTGTTGCCAGGAAAGACTCCCCATCCTCCTTGGCATTCAAGGAGGAGCGGGAGCTGGGCCCTGCAAAACCTATCAGCCTATTGACAGTGACACCCGCAAAAAGCTGCGTGTCCAAAAGTAAATAGTAAATACACTGTCCCCGGGCCAAAGGAAGGTATCAGTTCGCCGGGATTCCTGTCGCCGTTGTTCTGGTGATGGGCCCCCTTGTTTACTGTTTATCTTTGCACAGAAGACAAACAAAACTAAGACCAAACAATGACAGTAACAATTTGGCAACGTCAAAAGTCGGTGGGATGATAAGATTTATTTATAGGACCAATCGCAGTGATTGGCTCTTCCACTCGGCCCCAGGTATATGGAGTGGGGGTGTGTCTTTGTTAATTAAAATTTTGTAGGGCACGTGGGCCAGGGGGCTTAGGCCATAAATCATGACATCAACAGCAGTGAGAACCCACCCAGCTCGAGGCGAAGGCAGGGGCGGACCAAGAACAATTACAGTCAGATAATCAGGGCCATTATGTGGGGCGCCAAAAACACAAATCATGACAGCATTAAAGGTAACAGATCGGGTCGTATCTGAGTGGTCAAAGGTCAGGCCGACCGCCGACAGCAGGACCGTTATTACCCACCATTAGGGGCTGGCCAGCTGGCCAGAACTAAGACTATCGAGCCCGAGCGGTGCTCAATTAAAGAGCAATTACCAAATATTAGCTAATGGCCGGCAATTGACATTTGTGTCTGGCCCAGAGCGCATTGCTCTACCAATTTCGCATGGCGCAAGCCATGGGCCCCGCAACGAAAGAAAAGAAAGAAACAGAGTACGAGCTCCCGGGGCATTAATATTAATGAACTGCTCACACACGCGACCCCGGGCAGTTCATTAAAGTGTCAAACACTTTGTCCCGCAGACATGTCCGAGAGCCCGAGTCCGAAGACCCAAAGAAAGTGGCCCGAAAGCAACAGCAACTGCCAAAACCTGTTGCTATCGCCGCCGCTTCTCCCCTCGGAAGCTGCCGAGCCGCGACTGAGACCGAAGCCAAAGCTTTTGCTGGGGAAGACCCGACCCCGCCCAGCTGACCTGACCCGAAAAGCAGGCGGGCGGGCGGTCTGTCACGATTAATGTGTCATAAATCAAAAACTTGTTACCATGTAAAAACGTAACATTTTTGCATATTGACCGGGCATGTAACCAAATAGCTCCCCAGTTACATTTTTTTTTGCGACAAGCGCCCTTGGTCATCGCAAACCGTTCCGATGGCCATCCATCGATGAGCACATGATATCGCCAGTTGCGCCCGCTAATTATGATTGATGGATGTGATGGGGCCTGCATTTAGGGTAAGGTTAAGTGAGCCACAGTTCCCAGAATTTAAATACTAACGTTTTTTAAAAGGGAAAAGCAAGGAAAAGAAATAATATAAAAGCATAAGAAAAGAAACGAAATCGTTTGAAGAACAATGAATAAATTATAAGTATTTACTGTTCCTCTTTTAAAAATGAAATTTAATATTTAAGAAAGAATTGTTAGTGACTTCTCTCTTTAATATATTATTTCTATTCATATTCTCTGACCCAAGCACAATTGAAAATAACAGATCTTTCTGGAAAATATACTAGTTGGCAGCTTTGGCTACCAAATGATAGGCGATATTTGACAGGCCACGTAAATGGGGCTCGGAAAAATGCCTGCAATGGTTATTTTAAAGAAGAGCTCCTCGGACTCGTGGTGGCCACGTTTCTACGCGGCCTGTCTCGGACGCTAAAAACAATTAGTATGACAATTTATCATATGCCCGCAGCCAGATGATTTATGAAGGCCTAAAAACAACACGTAGCCGACACGTTGCGTACAGTATGTATGCGCCGTGGTGTGCCTCTGGTTGTGCTGTGTGTATTTATTTGCCTTTGGGGGTGCGTCACATGTTTGCCCATTTCCTTCCTTCCGCCGTCGCCGTCGCCGCCTTTGTGCTATGCAATTTCTAGTTAATAAATATTTCCGGCTTCAAGCAAACGAAACAACAAAAAGCTGGCTCGCAGGACGCGCCCGCAAAAGACGGCTGATACTGCCGGCGACTTCTAGGCGGATATCGCGCAATTAGTTGAGTCAACAATTAAAACTGTTGCCCTTTTTGCATAACGGTCCGAAATTAGCCCCGGCCATTATTAGGCCGAGTTGTGTTGGAAATCTATAAATCACATGCAATTAAAGAGATATCCATAGTTTCGGAACATGTATTGCGTCATAAGCCATATTTTTTCCCATATCAAAGACAGCCAGTAAGCTGCCGGAGGACAGTAATCCCAATCCCTTTGCCCTGCACGTCCTGCAGCTATCACATGCTCATTCTGGCATATTAATTGGCTTTCATTAATTATATTTTGAAAGTGTGTCCGGGACGTGGCTAAAATAGTGCCCCATAATTAATTGATGTGGATAATATTAAGGAAACGGTCATATATAAATGTGGTCAACGATTTCTCCGCCAGAGTCCAATGGGACAAAGCTCCAAGGTATCTCTATCTCTCTTCATGGAAATAAATGGGAAACTCGAAAAGCTCAAAAGTGTTAGCTTGTGAAAGTTCCTAGAGTTATCCAGGACACAAATGTGCGGTGTATTAAAGTTTGTAGAGAGCTTCTAAAGCTTAGTGATACACTAAAGAAAATAAACATTAAATTTTAAATTTCTTTGGGATATAAACATACAAAAAATCCACGATATATTTGATATTAAAAAAAACTTTAATCTTAGGCATCTCAATCAAGAACCACTTTCCACCACAGCAAAACAACTTGTAATCCTTTTTTTCTTAACTTTTATTTACAAAATTAAATTCTCTTTCTGTTCAATTACAATGGAAATGACAAAACCGCACCAAAAGACGAAAGCATATTAAACGCGATGGAAAATCATTAAATATGCAATCAAATATCGGTGTTTGATCTGGTAGATCAGCACATCCCTATGTAGATCTGGGTGTTAGGGTTGGTCTACGGTGTGTGCTACAGGTTTTACTGTGTGGTTTCGTTCAGCTTTGTATCTACAACATCAAAGATCAACTTAACATCCACATTAGATACTCTTGCGTTTATTTTCGTGGTATAATATATCTGTATCATACATTAATGCATATATAGTTGAATATTCGGTGTATGTATATAATGGTTATGCCACAGTTGCTGCCCGCATCTCCTCGTGTGGTTTTCGATTAATAATTACACATGTATGTACTCATATATGGTTCCGTATATATGTATATATATTTTATATTCATTCCTCGGCACATTATCGATAAACTTTAACAATGCGCTCTATCTCAGTTATTAGACTAGGTAAAACAATCTGTATCTGTATCTGACGCTACATGCTAGACTCTAGGCTCTCTGCCGCACTTGTACTTTAACATTTGTTTATGTTTTACCTAACACTCGCTCTGCTTGTGATCCTTGTTTCCATACTGTTAATGTTACTATGTTCTGGTTTTTTTGGCCCCCGAAAGAAACTGAAAGGAAAACGATGTGTGTAAATGCATTTTACGAAACAAATGCAGAATCGGCTTGCAACCAAGGATAAGCGACAAACTTGTTCCGCGTTGTGGGATTAACATTTTATGTTCTTGCTAAGTATCCTTTAAGTAGGTATATTCGTGTATATATATTTATATTATGGAAAACAAAGGACGTAGCTTTAAAATACGTGTAAATACTTTGTTTAGCTTGTATTTTATACTAGATAGATTTAAGAGTCTAACGGCATAGGACGCAGTTAAAGATAGGGTATGTATACATATAGATATTACACATTTACATAGGGTTTTTCCTGGCTTCATTATCATCGTTTTGATTCATTTTTCTAGTTGTTTTTTATTTTATTTCTAATCCCCGCCTGCTCTCCCCCTGCTACGCATTCATATACCTGCTATACCTGTTTCTCATTGTATCTTTTTTTGTGTGGTTTTCTTTGATATTCACTACAGAGTTGGCTGGGGAACCCAACAGGCCTTGGTGTTGAGTATGGGGTATTTTCTTTCCTCCTCTACTGTGGTAAATGTGCGCTTTGCAATTTCCAGAAATAGTTAAAAAAATACGTAAAGTTAAGAAAATGAATGTTTAACGGCTTATGGCACCTTCACAAAATAAGTCAACTAATAACACATAATTATTCTTCCTTGTAAATGAACTTTCAGTTCCACAGATCCAACGCAAATTGCAAAATATTAAAATACTAAGAAAGTTAAGAAAGGAAAAATGCAGGCAAATCAATGGTTTAATCTCAATCAATCCTATTCCAAAATAAAACACAGCCAGCACTTTTATTGAACCTCACACTAAACTCGTTGATAAAACGCCAAGCTGCCTAATGGACGTCGCTACGCGGATGTTTATCTGGACCTGACCCTCCCGACTCCTGCTCCTCCTCCTGGCTCTCTCCACTTCCACCTGTCCCACCCTACTTCATCTTCTTGTCCTCGTGCGCCTTCTTCACAATAGCCAGCTTGGAGTGAGGCGAGGATGGGTGCAGGGTGCGGTAGGGTGCCTCCTTGGTTCCATGGAGCACCAGGGACCACTCTAGTAGACTGCCATGCCGGGTTTGCGGAGAATTAAAGCGTGCCTGTAGAATAAGAAATGTAAGTATCCTACAGAAATCAAAATATTCTTAAAATACTACCTCCAGTTTCCAGACGCCTTGCGGATACTCGCCCCAGGAGTGAGTGGTCATGAAGGGCCACTTGGTGAAGCCATCGCGATGATCATCGTCATTGGCGCGTCTCGACAGGATCATGGATCTGTGGAAACAGAAAAATAGTTATATTAATTAAAAACTGATTTTAAAAATAAATATGCCTTAAAAAGATTATCTTTAAACTTCTTATCATCTAATATTATGTGTTTCTAAAAAACTTTTATAACTAGAAAAATTTGTCAACTTTTTTATTCTTAGGAAATAATATTTTAATATTTTGCCCACTCACTTGGTGCCCATGGGCGATGTAAGGAAGAGTTCAAGATCTCCACGTCTCGATGCATTTGCTGAGATCACCGCCTGGACGTGCTCCAAGTAGTTGACCTCCGTGTCAGTGCCCTTGCAAGCATCGGTTTTGATCTCCCAGAACAGTGATCGGCCCATGATGATGGCTCTGTTGTAGGGCAAGGAATTCATGAATTAGTAAAATCTTAAAAGGTTCTGTTCCTGTAAAAACTCACTGTGGCTGCGTAAGCTCTCCTGCCTCGCAGTGATAACGCGGAGGCACTGCGTGCCACTGCTTGGACAGCGTGACCATGGCTCCCGCGTCCAGCACGCCGAACCCAAAGAGGTGGTTGAACTCCAGGCCCACGCCGTTCATTGTCCAATGGAAGCGGTTCTTGGCATCGAACAGAGAGTTGCGCTTCGAAGTCAGCACCGTCAGATGCTGGATGTCGCGCCAAGTCAGCTGCGGACTGAAAAAAAACGTGGGTTGAAGTAGGATTAGCATAAATTCATAAAGTGTCAAGAAAATTACAGTCAAAAAATATTGTTGTAGGATTTTAAGGTATTCAGATAACTAAAGAATATTTTTTCTATACAAGCACATTTTTAATTACATCCTTTTAATAAAACAAACAAATATTTATAAATAAAGGAAATTACTAATTTCAAATTAGTTTTTTTAAAAGCTTTATTCCTAGAATTTTTTTCCTACTAATTTTGGAGTGTATCAATTTCGCAACAAGGGTTGGGTCGGCTTCGTTTCGGCTGGTTTGGGTACTCACTTGGCTTCCAAGGCCAGGGCGAAGACGCCCGCTGCTTCGGGCGCCGCCGCACTAGTGCCCGAGTGGGTGGTCGTGCACTTGCCGTAGAGGTCCGTGGTGGCAACGCCCGTATTGGGGTCCTTGGCACCGTTGCTGAATGTAGACGCCAGCGTGGAGCTGCAGCTCTCGTCGTAGTGCGCGTTTTGGCCGTCGTTGATGGCGCTGTTGATGGAGATGGTCCACATGGAGGCGGCGTAGCCGTCGCAGTTGCAGTCGTCCTCCTCGCCGCCGTCGCCGGAGGCCCAGACGTAGATGTTGCCCAGGCCATTTCGACCCTGCGGGGGTTGGCAAAGATTAGCACTAAATTCGTGGAACAGGGAATGAGACTCGGGGCTTCATACCTCATTTACGCCCTGGACTATGGCCCGCATGGTGGCGTTGCGCGGACCATCCACCGTCTTGCCGTCGTCGGTGGGACCCCAGGAGGCGCTGTAGATGTGGATCTTGTGCGGCTCGTGGCCCATGGAGTTGGCCTCGATTAAGTCCGTCATGTAGGGCTGATCCAGCATGCGGATGCCTGCGGCGAGGGCGGAAAGTACATATGCATTAAGTCTAATGGCGGAAATTATAAATCAATATTTAAACGCGCCCAGCCACACATCACTTTCACTCGTCGTCGTCGTCGCTTTATGGCAATCGTAAAAATTGCACTGCACTTGTGGCAGCTCGAAATTTTCTCGATTTTTCACATGATTTTCTTTCCCTGACGGACGATAAAAATGACAGATAACACGACCGGATTTGTGACCACACTTATGGCCGCCAGCCGCCCACTCCCCGGGGAGATGCCGAGTGTTCCCTGGCTTATCGAGGCTCAATTTACAATAGCGGCACGCGCTCCATGAACTTTTCATTTAAGGAACGCTGAACGCACATAGCTGTGGCGCGGCGAATTGATTCACCCTGCTTTCGGCGGATTACGCTGCGTATGCGTAATGCGATTTATCAGCCAAAAACTTTCGAGGTCAGGCCCTCGCAGACGTGGCCTGCGTGTGTACATAGCGTAGGACTCATCCCGCCAAAGCCACTTACCTGCGATTTTGCTGTCATAAGCAACGCCAACGCCGCAAATTCCATTATCTCTGGCAGCAGCCACTTCGCCGGCACAACGAGTTCCGTGGCTGCAAAATACGTAGTAGAAACCGGGGTTACACATTTACGGGGAATTTGCGGATAAGCAGCTTAATAAAAAGTCCTCTCAATCCATTATGCAGTGCGAGAGACTACCGTTGAGAAGGGGAAAGGAAATCTCCGGTTTCAACACGAACTTGCACTTAAGTCTCCAGTTCACTGTACGTCTCTTAATTAGTGAAATCGTTCTGAGGACAACTCCCTAGCTCGCATGATGTAATCCTTGTGGCATAAACAAATCAACTTATGTGTACAGTAAATACCAGGTGGCTATCAAGGACATTTCCTGAGAACGTTGGCCAATCAATGGCTTTTCCATTTCCCTCTCACTTTCCCTTTCACGTCACCTTCTCCTTCTTACTTTCACTTACCTGTTGAACCAGTCGTCGGTGTATCGGGGATACGGAAAGGGATCGTTGCTGCTGAAGTCATAACTGGCCTCGGCGTTCTGAAAGAGAGCAGGGGAACCGGAATGAGATTCGGCTACACGTGTGGTAAAGTACGTTTCGATGTAGCTTTCGGACAAGTCACCCATAAAATTATTCAATTCATACTCTAATTTGGGCTGTAATAGGGCTCCCTGCTACCTGCTACCTGTCACGGTTGGTTAAATATGCATGGCAGACACTTTGACAATAATGATGGTGGAAAGTTTTAATGACGGGAAAAGTTGAAGCTTTCAGCTTCAATTTCCTACAAACTTTTTATGCACATTAAGGCTTCATCAGTCTTTTGACGAGCTCTTTTGACGTAAAATCGATTGTTAAGAGTATACATGAATATAGAATGGAAATACGCAGGAACAAATAAAGCTTGATTGTAATTTGATACCCTTTGATAACAACGTATTTTAAACCTTTAAAATAGCACGAAATTAATGAAATTGAATTCAAATCTAAACTATTAATCTGATATATTGATCGAATTTAAATTAGAGAACCTCTATGATATTGATTTTTACATTTGTAGCCCATATATTCAGTAAAGCAAAATTGAATTTAGGCTCCTGGTCAGTAGCAATGCCATGACACCTGCATAAATAATTAATTATAGAATTGATATAAATATAGAATTAAAATAGGCAGAATCAAATTAAGCCCGATTGTTGGCGATACCCTCTGATAACATCGACTTTTATAACATTAGAATAAAATGAAATGAGTTCTAAGCATTTCGATATACAAAGAAAAAATAAGTATATTGGCATTTCCTATCAATTACTATTTAATGAGTTTGATTTCAAATTTAAATTATAAGTCTGATATATTGATCGAATTTATATTTGGGGACTCCTAGAATACAGATTTTTACGTTTGCAGCCAATAAATTCAGTAAAGCAAAATTGAATTAAAGCCCCCGGTCAATTGCACTGCCATGACACCTGCATGAATAATTAATTTCGTTTCAACCTCCGCAGTAAATAAACTGAATGCTTGCAAATGGGTTTTTCATACTCACATAATTAAATTTCAGGTCCGGATGCATGTAGTCCACGCCTTTTGGGTGGCAGGGTAAATGTAATAAAAGTGAAAAGTTAATAAAACAGTAGATGGGATTTTTATTTGCCATTCCGGAAATACGTACCATCGTCCATGATGGCCGTGGTAACATTTTTGCCCGTGATGCCCTGGGCCCAAGCGGCCTGCACATTGAGATCAAGGCGTACCTTACCGCCGTTCTGGCCGGTGTTCTTGAGGTACCACTGCATGGGGAAGTACGGGTCGGTGGGCTCCTCCTCGATTCGGTTGACCTCACCCGCCTTCAGGTCGAACTTCATGCCATGAATGGCCGGCACAGCTGGCCGGAGGCCGCGCTTAACCCGCTTGAAGCCCGGCTGCTGCACGGCTGTATGCACCTGAGAAATTAAGGAGCTTATTTAATGAATGCCAAGGTCGAGGTGGAGGATAGGGTTGTCCTTTGAGGAATTGCGTGTTGTATAGTCGAAAGTAAGTTGAAGGTTATTATTTTGTATAATACTATTCTTATGTTCCGTAAGAATATTATCTTATTCTTTATCGAAATAAAACTATATTGTCATAATCAATTAAATAAAAACCTGTATAGAATCTGCGTTATACATTCAACAACTTTGCTATCTAAGCATTCTCATTTGAAGTTTTTTTAACCCGCTATTTTTGTCGATATGCCAACTCCGATTTTCTTTCAGAACCCCATCCCTATTGTTAACCACAAAAGGTTTCGAGTCCCATCTGTCACCAAGGCCCATGGAAGTCCGATGCATGCGGGTCATTGTTATGCGTGTGTGTCAATCCGAATTGTGAGCTCAGGGGGGAGCTGTGCAAACACAGCTGTGAACAGAAAGGAAACGACCTAGTTTGCATGCCAATTTCCATACTGCACGCTCTGTTTGCGCTCTGCATCCAGCATGGTGATTATCGTCAATGGCCTAATGGCACGTTCCATGTTACACGCCGGTGGACAAATGGACGCACCTCGAACCGAATCGAAATGCAATCAATGTCCTTTGTGCAGTCAGAAAAACGATAAGTGTCTGCCGTATGAACTATTTTCGGAGGTAATGCTTTGCCTGAACTCTGGTATTTTACATTGTGCAGAGAAATACCTCAAAGGCATTGTTTCATAAAAAATATTACTTAAAGAATTTAAATGGTTGGAATATAAAAAAGGAGGTGGCAATCTCCATTGTCCAATAAATATTAATATGTAGCATTCCGGTGCATTGGGCACGTTTCCACCTTACTTTCGCCTGAACTAACAGCAAGTGTGTCAAGTGGCCAGCTGTACGCAATTTGCCGCACGACCTTGATGGCAGTTTCCACGGAACATCTACTCACCGCCGGATGACTCTTGAGAGCTCGTGTGTGCGTCAGACTGCGCCTGGAGCGGGCGTGGGGCAGGGTCCGGTGCTTGAAGTGATACTCGTGTCCATCGGCGCCGACCAGCTGTAAAGATTCCAGAATGCAGAGCAACATTTCATTAGACCCCGTGGCATTTTAATTGAGGAAAACACATTAATTCTGTGCTTGTTTTGCGCCTAGAAGCGTGACCCGTAATTGCGCTCTAATTGAGTTTGGCCCCGGCCATTCCCCAGCGCTCTATGTGCGTGTGTGTATGTGTGCCCATAATTGTGCTCTAAATTGCCAGTCATAATCATCATCTGCAGGAGCAGATTCCCCATCAGCAGCAGAAGCAACTCCAACATCATCATCATTAGCTGCCTTTGGTAAATTGAGTGCCAGGAGCCGGGGAGCCAGAACTGAGCCAGTAATTTTCCGTTTTGGCCCGCTGCAATTTCAGTGAAAGGCATCTCGAGTTTCCTCACGCTACGTGCCAGGCCCTCGGGCCAAACCCACCTTCACTTGGCTGCCAGCGGCAAGCTGCAGAGGCCTGCCCTTGGGAAAACTTTACTATTTTTGGCCTACACGGAGAAAAGGGGCTCAACGTCCGGGGTCAATAATAACACCAATATATATTATAGAAGTCTTAATAGCAATGGTGTCAGTGAAACATGACTCTATTTGCTTTCATTTTATAGCCAAATCCCTTGAACTTTATTCTATGTTTTCCCCCAGTGTAGTTTCTAGAAGCTGCCTGCAACATGTTGCTCATCTCTCGACTATCGAAGGCTCAAGTGGCACCCGGACAGCTGCTGGGCGTCGTTTAACTTTGGCCTTTTGGGCGAGCGTCAGGCGTCCTGCATAATTCAGGCTTACATCGTGATTAATTAGCAGCTGTGCGGCGTTGAGTGCCTCTGCTATCAATTCATAATTCGCGCAAATTCGCCTCAATAAAGGCGGCATTAATGGGGCCCTGGGATGACAATAGCCATCAATTTCCGGGCAAAACGAAACCGGACTGCGAGCGAATCTATTTTTAAAACCATCATCGTCCTCGTTCATTAACCGAACAGACCGCAAATTATGCAGATGGAGCCTGGCAAGGCTTCTCGGCGACAGGAGCGTTGAGAGCACGTGGATAATTGCCTAAGCGGACCGACTGACTTAACAATGGCTCCTGTCGGCGCTCCGTCAACGTGAGCTTATGCAAAACTCGCAGCCCACGCAGCCTTTTTAGGGATTCTCTCGCCCGCCGCGCGGCATTAAATATGAATAAGGACATTTGCGCCAGCGAGCAAATTGGATCGAATAGATGGATGCCTTTATGTCGCGGCCTCCATATCCTGCCTGACCGCTGTCTGCAAATTTTCAATTCGCTTCAACGCCTGGGCTGCAAGTAAATAAGGGTCAGCGGACAGGTTGGAAGAGTAACGGAATTTTCTTTGATCAGCCTACAAGACTGAATTCCAACCAAAACCTTAAAAGTGTGAAATAATTTTTGAGGAAAATGAACAAGCAAAACAAGCCTTCTCGGCGCCACGCAAAGAATTCACAGAGTTCTCAGTAATTTTCGATTTAAGAACTGCCAGGAATATGCACACAAAAATCATCCTGAATGTTCAATGAATTTTTGAAGAGTATAAGTATGTCTCCTCCTAAGATTTTTCTAGACTTCTGCTTACATTTACTGAATGACGACAGCAAAGTTAATTTCTTATAAATTCAAGCCGAGCCCCAGCTTTGCCTCTCGATTATGTAAACAAAATCTCAGCCCTCTGGCGTTTTTGTTCTCCGTGTATTATCTTTCATAAATATTTCGGAAATTGCGCGGAAGAAATTCGGCTTTCATTTACTGGCGATTCGTCACAAATTGATAAATTCCTCGCCAGCCACGTCAGCGAACCGCCAGCCAGTCAATAGCGGAGCTCACCCAGCCGGAAGGCGGGGGCTAAAGGGACGCCACTTGCCGGTTTACTTAGGCGCCAAGTGCCGCGCATAAGTAAGCAGACACAGCCCGCGGAATAGCGGACAGGACGCGGCGCTCGAGGGCCATCAATCCGTTGACTGCTGTCAATCACAGTTCTGTGACAGCTTGACAATGCGCAGACGAGCAGGGAAATTCAGCTATTTTTATGCGCTGTTAATTTGTGTGTAAATTATCCAGTGGGTACTGCAACAGCTGGTACGGGCCAGCTTGGCTGGGTTTGCCTAGCCGGTTTAATGGACTTCCTAAGTAACAGCGAAAAAACAATGAACTCGAAAGCATACTATAGATAACGATAGCGATGCTCGGTGCGTTGCGTATACGCACAGTGGGCGCTCTTCAGCTTTCAGCACACACAAACAATGCGGATTAACTAATCTGGACGAGGCCACATGCCGGCAAATTGCTTGCATATTTTTAGATGTACCTCCGCATAATTTGCGGATTTCTCTTCATGAAGCCAACATATGGAGCTGGCAGCAGGGAATAAGCAAAAGTAAGAGCAGAAACAAAAGGCCAGGGCCTGAGTGGGATGGACGGAACACAAATAATAAGAGCAGCAAGGCAGCGAGGTCTAATGTAGCAATATTGCTGCCATTGTGTCTGTCCGGGGACGTGTGTGAGTGAGTGAGTGTGTGTGTGGTTCGCCATTATAAATATAATGTGTCACAATGGGTGTGATAACAGCTATGGCAGCCAGTAGGGGCTAAAATAAAGTAAGGACAGGCTGGCAGAAGCGCAGAAGCCGCACAGAGACAGACACTGCGTGGCAAGCGGCAGCTGTTGTCTTAGTCTGTGTGAGTTATTTAAGCCCAACAGCGCCCACGCGCTTTTCGCAAAAGTTGGCCAAAAGCAAAGCCAAAGTTTGTGTGCTGTTGTGTGGCCAAAAATGGTGTCTATAATTAGTTGGCCTGCGCATTTAAATAGCAAATTTTATTAATGAACGGCAAGAAGCCATTGACACTTCGCTTCCACTTGTTGCTCGAAACTTTGACGCTCTCCCAGGTCGTAGGCCAGACGAAGGACCTTCATTTACATGGCCAGCAGCTGTTCTATTACATCACTGGGAATAGATCTCGCCCGCGCGCCGTGACACGTCATCTTTCATGGCACGTCAGCACCAGAAATTTATGGATATCCCTGAAAGGTGAATAAAAAACGCAAACAGAAAAAAAATATTGCGAAAATATCAGCAGCAACCGCAGTAGCAGTAGCAGCTGCGCTGTGCATGACACTGACAGCCTCGATAGTAGGACGTGGGACGATGTATTTTGCAGCACATACTTTGCAGTGGCTGCACAGCAGCAGCAAAAATAGCACACAACAATGGACGGGCCTTTGTGTGTATCCCGGGGATAAGAGCGAACACACATTGCGGGGACTTTACTTTTTTAATACTGCCGCCTCTTTGTTTACCTTAATCGAATTCTTGTTCGGACAACGTACAATGGCGGGAATTCAACAAGTTGAAGCCGATTTGTTCGGCTTTAAATTCCATTGAAGAGGAGATCAGGTTCAGTTGAGTTCTCAGCTACCTTAATATTTTCTGTCCTACGGGGGAGTAACTCCATATCTGTGACCGCATTTCAGGCGAATAAACTTGCAAAATGCAAACTATTTTGGGAAGAAAAGTTCCGCAGCCCACGCAATGAATTATTTATGTCCACTCATTAGCATATTTATTATTCAGCTGGAAACTGCATAGATTTCGTCCATTAAACATGTGATTAAAATCATTATGCTATATAGTTTGATTATTTTAGTTTTATCGCGACGCGAATGACATCATCGGTGTTAGACAAATAGGTTGAGAGATTATTAGCAAACTTCTGTGATTGATTGATCTATCTACGTAAAACGCCAAAACTAAAACTAATCAGTAACACTCATATAATTACAATAATGGAATTTAAATGTTGAATATTATAAGATCGAATTTCTTGCACTTCAACACCACCTTAACATTAAAAAAACATTCATATTTGACTAAACATTTATAAGCGGATTTTTTTTATTTATTTCGTTTCATTTGTTACAAGTACACATACATTTATGAACTTATCTAAATACATTAATCTTAATGTCCTCCCCCAATTCATCCGGAAAGTAGGCAACAGAGCTTATGTGAATAATACCAGCCACAAGTCACAACAAAAGACATTACGCAATCGTCACATTTCATTTGAGTTCGCATATTGAAGGCTGCTAGGAAAAACCATTCATCAATTTGCCCGCCCAGTTAGTCAATGGCCCCGTTTAGTTAACGTTAACCGACGTCAGCAGCAGCCGTGTATCAAGGGCAGGTCACAGCTCAGCCAGTCACTTTATCAGTAGCCAGTAGCTGGCCAATTTTGCTACTAGCATTAGCCGTCAATAACTACTGCCATGCACACAATAAATAGATAGCCGCCGCGTTACAATGTGATAAATGTGTTCACGTTCCGCCGACTCGACGTCGCAGTGCAGCGGCGTTAATTAGGAAAAATGGCGTCTCATTCCCGCGGCCGTGCAATTAATCAATCAATCAATAACGACTGCAGCCAGGCTATATAGTGTTTGCATAAATTATCGCTACAAGCAAAAATCACTTGTGCAGGAGTGACTTTAATGCCATTCAGGCGATAGCAATCAAATGTTGCGGAATTCAAGTATTTTTCACTCACTCCGCCGAGAGTGACACTTTTATTCAATTCAAAAAGAACGCAAAAAAAAAAACTCAGCTGTCTGTCTCTTCGGGGCAAAACAATGCAAATAAGCGTGTTTAGATTGACAGCTTGGCGATCCCCACAAATCCAGTCGTCAATAAATGGCATGCAAATTTGCACAGCCTTAAAATTAGAAGAGCTCCTCTGCTCCACCGCTCCGTGGCAGGTGGCAAATTGGAGAAATAACGGAATGAAATGCAAATGAGTGGGACTCCTGAATAATTCAGCAGGATGCTGCAAAGACAAACAGCTGCGCACATCGCAACTAATAAGCCGTGATTGAGGCTTTTGGCATGTGCCAGTGCTTGGGCCATTTGATTTGCTGGCCGTCTGAATAGCTGAGTGGCTCAATGCGAAAGTTGAGGAAAAGTTGCTCTCTGGAGCCCGCTCAAGTGCAAATTGAATTAGAGTCCATCGCAGGAAGCTGTGTGACATTTGCATCCGAGTCCCGACTGAAAGTTGCCACCGCAAAATGGATTTCAAGCTGCAACTGCCATTTCAGGCATCACAGTTAACTTAATCCTGCGTGGGGCTACAGCTCAGATTTTAATTAAGTTCTTCGACTGTGATACACAATGGAAAAAACTCGAGTTGAAATGGTTTTTTTTCTGCCCCTCATAAGAAGGCTTAAATGAATCGCAATGTGTGCGTGTGTGTGCTTGGACCCTTTTTGCAAGTGGGTCAAATGTAAGGCCAACGCAATGAAATTGAGCGGAACGGAATGAAATGGAAGCGCGGCTAAGGCGCTTTTCTATTCGGAGCAGGGCAGAGCCAGCTTGGCCCCCGGCGCACAACAACATAATTATCTAGCACACTGTTGACATTGACATGCCAGCGAAGCACTGGGCGGGCATACGCTGCGTATGAGCGATTTCTCAAAGCAAACAGGCGGGGGAGGCGACATTTTACGGTCTCGGAGCTCTCTCTTCGGACCCTCGCCAGATGGCAGTTGGCTAATTAAATTTCAAGATTCTCATCTAATTTTATCAGAATGAAATTTGCCGCATGGCAAACAAAACTGCTCCCCAACTGACCTTTGGCATTCGCAGGCGAACATGCCAGCGAAAACGTAATTATGTATTGTGTTTTATTCACACACTCGTTTATCAACTGCAGACATTGCAGGATGAGGAGCTGAGGGGCTAAAAAGTTTTTTAATTATTTATAAAGAGCAAGCGGCACGTTTGTGCTTTGTGTTTGCCTCGGTCGCCCTCCTCTTTAGGACTCTTTATGGCACTCCAAGTATTTCCCTTTGTTGAGGCCAAAATATTTGACAAAACTTTGGCTCAAGTGTTGATTTATTAAATTGTTTAGCCACAGTGGCAGGCTGGCAGCAAGGACATCCAGCTGCCAAGAAGGGGCGGGAGCAGGAGCCGCAGCATGTGAGCAGTGTGCTTTGGCGACACCTGTCCGACAGAAACACCTGGAGCACGGTCCATTGGTTCCATTATGGGAGCTGATCCACGCTAAGCCAGCCAACTTGTTTACAGCTTGTCTATTTTTAGTGCCTCCCTTTTTTCCCATCGAATGAATATCGTGGCAAAAACACCTAGAAAGTTCAACACGAGTCGTGCAGAACTAGTTAAAGCCTGCCCACTGGCTGGATGGATGATGAATGGCAAACAGTTTGTGTGCGACCTCGCTTGGCCGTTTAGACGGGACCCAAAACTTTCTAATTAGCATTAGTGCCTAATGAAATCCATGCCCCGCTCTTTGTCTGACAATTTATAGTTAACAACACACATTTGCCAAATGATATGGCCAAGTTGCGTAATACGATATCCTCAAAATGCAAACGAAAAGTTGTCAAATATTTGCCAGATGTTGGGCTTCCGTCGTCTCGCTTTCACATGGGGTAAGTGAAAAGTTGCCACGTTAAGGTGAACTGTGCTGAGGGTGAACTTTGGTAATTTTATTGAGCCAATGTCAACTTTTTAATTCAAATTTTAGAGTAATCCGGCAAAGAAAGCCTTGATTTACATGACAATAAAGGGATCCAGGGTTAACTTTAGGGAAAATATGAATTGAAGTCATTTAAACTTGGTAGTCTCTATTAGATTATACTATATATATCCCTTCAAACGGAACTAAACTTTCAAGATTTTGTAATATTTGCGGAATTTATCTAACTCAGTTGCAAGCTGCAGGGCGATGTAGAAAGCCATAAACATAAACCGCATTTAGTGTGCGTCATAAATAGCATCGTAAATGTGAAATAGCTGTGGCAAGATATCATTCCTTTTTATTTGAATCAGTGTAGTCCATGATGCGAACATATTTTTAATTCCTCCCACATTAAATGGTTTTCGAAAAGGTCTGCAGTTTTCACTTTGGGACACTGACCATTAAATGCTGGGGCGGATTAAGAATGGTTGGGCAACCGCATGGGCAAAACTATAGTATTCAGAGCCAATTGCTGTATTAATAGTCGTAAAACTTCCATCTGTGAGAAATTGCTGTCATCTCGTCCTTAGAAAGAGCAGCCTTTGTCCGGTAGAGGACCTTCGAGCTGCTTGATAGGGCTAAAAATAAATAAATAATGCGCCTGGACTTGGCCCGCAACAGTGCGTATACGTGATAAGGCATTGTGTGAGTGTGCGAGTGGGTGGTCGGTTGCGGGTGTCGTTTGTGCAGTGTGAGTTGGGTGTGGTGTCCCCGAGTGCGTCCTGTGTATGTCCTTTGTGTGTCTGTGGTTTTCGGGGAACCTTTTCCCGGGCCTGGCCTGGCCTGGCCCGGCCTGGCATCTTGAACTCCAACTGCGTCTCTGTTTGCCCAGTGTGCCGCCTTTGTTTGTCTTGTATTTGCCAACATATGCTAGCCCTGGGTTACAAATGTCCGTGCCTTTAATTTGCAACCATCTGGGCGAGCGGCCACCGAATTTGTAAACTCGTTTTTCATTTGGCATAATAAATGAAAGGAAAACAGCCAGCGATAAGCAAACGGAGACGAATGTGCCAATGTCAGCCCGCAAAGTCATTGCGACATTTATCTTCGCCGAAAAACTCCATTCGCTGGCAGCCACATACAGTTTGGTTTGGTTTTGGTGGCCGAGAACTTTTCTGGCTCGGTTAGTGGCTTAGTGGCAGCAATGCAGGCCAAGTACGAATATTCGCTTGCATTCTAATGAGAACGCAACTCTCCTGCATAATTTATGAGCGAGCTCTGCTTAGCAATATGAAACTATGCATAGCTGATGAGCACTGACATTTCCGAGAAGTTGGTCAGATGTAGGACAAGCTCAAAGGAAGCTAGAACATGGCTTTATGCCATAAAGTTTATGGCATAAGCAATGAGCTGCATGGAAGGAAAGGCTACCAGACTCTGTAAGGGGAAAAAGAATTCGTAATTCAACCTTCCTCGAGAGTCTTTACATAAGAGAAACTCTAAAATTATTAATGATTCTTAATGAGAGCCTTAATCTATATTCAAGGGATGATAATAACTTTAGTAATTACTAAAAAATAAATTCCAATGTCACAGATAAATTAATTTTACTGAAATCCCTTGCATTTCTTTCATCTCTTTGCCGATTTGTTCATCAACTTTGAACAAAAGTTACTCAAAAACTATAATCAATACATTGATTTCCAAACTAACCTACCTTAAAAACCCTACAGATTACATGTCCAAGCAATTATAGTCCGTGTGGTGATTTAATAAGCAACCGGTTATAGCTTTTTCCTTTGAGTGACCGTAAATGCTTTCCTAACAATGTGCTGTTGCTCTTGCAATCACTATTGTTGCTGCTGTTCTTAGGGCTTAAGAGCGCTTTACAAGCAACAGGGGTAAGCATAAAGGCAGGGGCCTAACGCCTGTTGCCGTTGGCCACGTCAAAAGGAGCCCTGACTTAACGCTTTATGCAAGGATTTGGCCCACAGCCCGACAACGACGACGACGACAAGCGGCTCAAAGGGGAGGTGAGGAGGAAACTTGCTGCTTACTGACAGGTGAGTTTGTTAGCTTTTAAAGTTATTACACAGAAACCAAAGGCACACAGTGTGTGCATGCTCAAAGGCTCACGCTCAGAGTCTGGTCGTTGGTAAACTTTTAATCACCAAAGACAACGCGCTTTGAGCATTAGGCACGAAAAAGCATCAGCAGGAACTTTGGAAATTATTCTGGGCAACCAGTGGGCATAAAATTGCAGAGCTGCTCATATCAAACTCCGCCATCTGCGTGGGCGGCTCACAAATCCTGCGTGGGCCGCCACGAAGCATATGTATTTACTTGGGCAAGAAATTGACTTTTGCTTTCTCATCCTTCTTCCGCTCCGCTGTGCTCCCTTGGCTCTTATTTAAATTGTCGGCCAGCAATTACAGGCATCGCGATTGAGATTTGTTTAGATTTGCACGGCAATAGCTGACTGAATCGGAATCTAACGTTTTACTGCCGATAAGGTCGTAACATCAAAGGCAATAAAATCTAAACACACACAGAGAGTCACCGTCAAAGTCCTGCAGATAAGGCGAACACGCGGCGTATACGCAATATCGATTGGAAAGGGAGCTGAAGTGGGTGCCCAGTCCCGCCCTCCCGCTGCTGCTCGCTGCCTTCCTGAGTTCGAGTTTGCTTTTTGGGTAAGCACACACATTCTGTTTGGGATACATTTTGATTTGTATTCGGCGATAGCGTTTGACGTAGGAGCAACAGATTTCACTCGACTTTTTTCGTTGTTTTTCGTTACTGCTACATGTGCCGCAATTTTATTACAAGGGCCACACCCACACACACACATGACGAGTACGGGATTTTTTGGCAATTATCTAAAAACGAAAACGAGTTCGAGAGTTCGAGGTCCAACCGAGAGCCCAACGGATTGCAATTTGTAATTAAATTCGGGGTCTATTTTTAAACCAAGCGACAAGCAAAATCAGTTAGCTCTAATAGGAAGCAATCAGTGGGACTTGAGTGGGTATTATTACAAAATCAATAAATAATTAGACGGGACAACTGGCAAAAAGTAATTCCACAAGAACTCCTCTCTTAGCCGGAAATAATAAAAATAGCTCTAACAATTTCTGAGAAAAATGCAACCGTTTTAAACTCATTTAGCCACGGCGCAAAGATGTAATTAGTGTGAACTCTGCGCAGATTTTTATCCAGCCCGTTTCTCCAGAAATACATTCCGACGCAATTAGCGACAATAGGGTCCGCTTGGCACATGGCCCGTATACATTTACGGATTGGCTTGTGCAATGGGAGAGAGCCGTGTCCATGGCAACTATGGCATGCAATCAGCTTTGTCGCAGGTCCTAGGATGGGGGCAGATGAGATTGCGCCATTGCCATTGCCATTGCAAACAGCATCGATGTCGCAATAAAGCCAGCAGATAACAAGGACCACTCCCAACTAGAGGTGCACAAGGATGGGAGGAGCCGAGTGCCGGGTGCCTCAGGTGCCGACTGGATATCAGCTTACCGAGGCGTAGGAGAGTTAATTGGATTTAGCGCCTGCTTTATCTAGGCTCCTTATTTCCCGATCCCCAGGATCTGACCCTCGCGACCTCTAGTTGTAATTGATGTCCCTAATTAATTGCGTCCGTTCTAGTTCTTGAATTCGCATTAATCTGACAGTCTTCGAGAGAGTTATTGACCTAATCCGAGACTGTGCAACAAGTGCGCGTCATAACTGTCAGACGCTGACAGAATTGGGCAATGGTTATGCATTATTTTGACGGATGCCACGAACACACACACCACAGTCCCAGTGGGCGGCGTAGCGCCGTCTGGATTGCTCAATCCTTCGGGGAGCAAAAAAGTAAAAGTATTTTTAATGTGCAATTACTGAAGGTCCACAGAGAAAAACCCTGTATTATGAGTGTATTATAGCATCGAAGTAAGCACAATGCTGTGACAGTTTTAGTTTAGGAAAAAAGTTATGCACGTTTTCATATATCCGTGTGTGCACGTAGGTGTGGAGAAATAAATATAGTTAATGTGTTTTTATGTCCCAAAGGCACACTTTCTCAATGGCCTTTTGAGGCTTATCTCCACTATAAATTCTAGAAGAGCTTACTATCTAGTTTGTCACCAGTATATTTATTCACTTGATAAAACTAACTTTATTTGATACAAAGCCCTTTCAGTTGGTAAATCCAGACAAATTATGCCGCTTTTTTCGCCCGTGTGGCTGGTGTTTTACCATTTTATTTGCCACTCTCTCTGACCTTGCCCCGGAATGCAATGACTGTTTATCATGCAACGCGCAAATTTGCGCCTGGCAGTATGCAACGGAAACTCCGCTCGGCCGTCGGAAGTTGGCCAATGCCAGAGCCGAAAACTTTGCCCCGGCTCTTGCATTCCAGGCACGCTCCTTACACTCACACACAGGGAAACACGTAAACACGGTTGCCACTCGAGCAGACACAATTAGCGCCTCGCCTGACAACTGCAGCCTGTCAACCTGCCTTGGCTCCTGCTACCAGCCCAACTTGCCCCCCGAAACGCTGGCAACCTGGCTCAGAGCCACGAGCCGACGGCAATATAATAATTGATTTTTCACACAGTCTACTTACCGGGCCTAGGTTGTCGAAGCCGTACTTGTCGGCCACTTCATGGGCGAACCCGTTGTCCACGCCGCGCCGGAAGCGCACCAGGAAGGAGCTGGTGAACACGGACGGACCGCTCAGTCCTCCGCCGCCTGCCCCAGCTCCCGCTCCGGCGCTGGCCGGCTGGAGGGGCAGGAACAGGGCCAGGAGCCCGGCGCTCAGCAGACAGCTCCATGCGGCTGCTGCCATGGGATTTCGAGTAGAGCGAGTTTTGTCCTCCTAGTTGTTCAGGTCCCTGCGGCGACGATGGCAACCCTGGCAGGCCAACAAAACAAGAATCCTGGGGGTGGTGGTGGTGGAGTCCTGCGTTGTTGCGTGGGGCTGTCGTCGGGAGGTGTCGAGCGTAAAGGACGCGCTTCGCCGCACACGCTAGAGGTTTTTTATGTGTCCTTTTTTTCCACGAGCAGCAATGATCACAGTGTCCTGGAAAGTGCCTTTGTTGTGGTTGCGATTTGTTTTCCTTTTGCCTTTTCCGTGAGTGTGTGTATTTTGGGCTCTTCTCCAGTGCTTGTTGTTGTGCCTGGCTCCACTGGGGGCTTTCGGTTGAATGGTCGAGGTCTTTGTGCGCTGCCACGAACTTCACTGGGGCGCTGCGCGCTGAGAACTGTTCGTCGGCGGAATCGACGGACGCCATTATGAATGTCCGCCAGGCGCCGCAGCCGAGGCGAAAGCTCCGCCAAAGAAGCTCGCTCGAAAGCTTGCGCCACCCGCCACCCACTCGACGCACCCCTAAGCGTGCCAGCTGCTGTCCCGCTCTCACATGCAGGGGCGTTATTTGCTTTTAATCAAAAGGGATGTCTCAAGGAGTGCTTCCTTTTATTAATAACCCCTGATTTTGGAGGGGTTCTTCGGTTAAAATTCGACTTAATTAAATTTGTAAGCGAGATTACAAGCTAACAAAGTTCTTCTTAAGGATTATTAGTAACTATCTTGTTAAACATTCCAAAAATAATTTTCAAGATCCCTAAAACCCCCTTGAAAACGCCTCTGGACTGCCAAAATTACTCAGCTACGCCAGCTGGGCTTTCGCTTTGGCTTTTCCCACTGACTTAGACTTTCCATCCCGGCTGGCTTGGCTTTTGCAACGGTTTCCGCGGACCTCAGACGTCACCACTTTGGCCACCCACCGCGCGGCTCCTCCCTCGCTCCTTGGAGTCATCCATCGCCAGTTCCCCTGTCACCACCCCCTGCTGCCTTGTGCTAAATTTTAGCAACTGCCTTGCCATTGGCTTATGCTGCGCTCCGTCAACATATGGCAGCATACTTGGCTTTGCCGACTCAACGCGACGCGACTCCAGAGTCGCCTGCTCCATTGCAGCGCCCTCGTAGGGACGACGACGACGACGACTATCCATAAACATGAACGCAATTGCCTCTTACGCGTAATGGCTGCAAAAGGGCTTCAACTTTGACCTTAGCCCAAATAGGTTCATAAAGACCGAGCAGCAAGCCTTTAAACTGCAGCCCCAAGCCGAGAGGCAAAGACAACATTCGCCGGCTTTTCGGTTGGCGCTGGCATCAACTTGATTGTTTCAACGCCGTTTAAGTGCGGATGGGAATTCTCATATTTTGATTTCATTTGCCATAAATTCTTTTTCTGCCCAGGGAAATCCCCTTCCTGATGCGCCATTACATTTTCAACTTGAATTTATGGACTTTTCGTGAATTTACTGAGGGCCAAAAAACATATCGTGGCGTACAGCCAATGCAAAGTCTAAATTGAGATTGTATTCGGAACCCTTAAATAATAGGCTTAAGCCTGAAATAGTTAATTGAAATAACCTCCATGCATACTGAATAAATAATGACTGTGTTTTAAGTTTAGGTTCATATCTAATTTACTATTAAACGTTACATTTTTTATCATTTTTTAACCATTTATCTTAAGTGGAAATACTCTTTCCTAAAGTGTGAAATGTCCATAGACTTGATCTTAAATTTAGATTTCTTTTTTGTGAAATATTTTAAATGGTAATTAATTTCGTAAGAATAACAGATTATCTAAAATAAATCGTAATAAAGTTTTTCCAACAAATCCAACCGTTTTAGGTAATTAAAAAATAACAATACTTGGCTTAAAGCTAAATTATATTATGGAAATTCACCTTATTTTCTAACCAAGCGAGAGAGAGGTAAAAAATAATGCTAATTTATTAACTTCTGAGTTACAATGTCACTTCCAAAGCTAGATAAAGCCGTGCTAAATTCGAGCTGACCTTTCTGGGACCACTAAAAGGGATATTAAAACTAAAATCCTCTGCCAGCCAGCGTTTCAATTAATTTAAAACGCTCCCGCACTCAATGAACGCCCTATCAGTGAATGAAAGCTCAGCCAGAGGGGGGACCGGCTGGCTCTGTCAGTGGCCAGTCGCATCCACCTGTCCCTACCACCTGTGCAGGCGGTGGGCGGCGCATCCAACGGCATGATAATGCCGAGCATATGGCGGGTCGCATGCGCCGAGCGAGCGCAGACATTCGAGGCGGCAATTGAGGGACCCGTTTTAAATTACAATTAATTTTTAATTAGCCTTAAATTTACATTTACAAAGACGCTTAGGAGCTGCATGAATCAATTAGCTTGCTTGTAAACACGCGTTCAAGGAAAACGAGCAATGAAACTGAACGGGAACAAAACCAAAATACTTGGGACCTCATCATCACATTCGGTACTTGTTGAGTGGAAGCTGGCGGTGGGCACCTAGCCGTGTGTCGTCTTTCATTTCCGGCTGCCAAAGAGTTTGCCACGAGCTGGAGCAGGGAACAAGATGATGAACTCTCAACTCTCAAAGAATAAAGTTAACTGGAAACTCACCGTGCGACGTGGCCGGGGAGAGGGCGTGGGAGCTGGCATGCCGCTTGATGCGCGGCGTATCGGCCAACGTGGATCCGGAAGAGGAGGAGGCACTTGTACAGGTGGCCGGTCCATGGCCGGCCATCACATTGGTCAGGGTGGGAATGCCGCTGGACGTGTCCCCGGTGGTGGGCATCGACTTGTAGCGCTGCAGCGAGTTGCGCGGCTTCTTGGGCATCGTGGCCTGCTGCACCGCCTCCTCGAGGGCATTCAGCCAGTCCTCGCTCTCGCTCTCGTCCTCCAGAAACTTCATGTAGAACGATGGCCGCTTGGCCTTGTGGTGACTGGTCGGCGTGGTGCTGACTGCCTTGACGGGTTCCTGCTCCTTCAGTTTGGACTCTAGTTGCTGGGAGGCCTCGAGCAGGAACATATCCGTCTCAGAGTCGTTGAGGAAGTCCGCCATGGGGTCATTCGCAACAGGTGCAGGTGCAGGCGCTACGGGCTCCGGTGAAACCCTCTTGTCGGCAGATCTTGTCCGGGCAGCCACAGGTATCGGTTCGGTCACCTCCGACACCACCACCTGGTCCAGCTGGCGGTGCAGCTTGTCGCAGCGCTCCTTCAGCAGGTCCCTGGCCCGCATTTGCTGCGCCCGCCACCGGCTGTTGTCCTGCTGGCTGCGTCGCTCCTCACAGCCCTTGAACGTGATCTGGCGTCGGCGGTCGCGCACACCAAGCTCCGCCGAGTCGAAGCCGCTGTCCGTGGTGGCGTTGCTGCTGCGGTTCCAGCGCCAGCCCACTTCGGGGCTCTCTATGGCCAGCGTCTGCGAGAACAGGCAGTGTGGCGACAGGCTCACGTCCAGGCGGGGTGAGAAGTCCACGCTGTCGTCCAGGCTGGGCTGGCGCTTGTGGGGCGGTGTGCACTCCACATCGTCCTTGATTGTGGCCACAGAGGAGGGGGATTCGGGTGTCTCCGTGACACTGCCTACATCCTGTCCGCTTCCGGGGCGCCCGCAGCTCTGTGGCGAGGCTGGAGGAAAAGGGGCGTTTACTGGGCATTCCTGGACACCTGGAGCCGGGCTAACACTTACCACTGTGGCGCTTATGCAGCAGGCGAGTGCTGAGCGTCAAAGAACGCCGTTTAATGGCATTTAATTCCATTTAATCACATTTATTTATTGTTGTCGTCGGAAAACGCGCTCTAAATCGAAGTCGTATGAACCGGAACCACTGACTCCGAACTAGTTTTGACGAAAATAAAGTCTGGCAACGCCACGGTTTCGTGAGCCTTGTTCATTAGTACAGATCTGCCATTTTAGCTATTTAAGTGCTAGATCTAGCTATTTTTAAAGAAATTGTATTTTTTTTTTGTAATTGCGTAATTGGTTCACAAAGATATCGGAACTTGGCTGTGTTGTTTGGTGTATATAACATACAATATTTTCGAGCGTTGCTGTATCGAAGAGATTGAACATATCCAAAAATTACCTATTGTGCTGAAAAGACGTCAAAATTTTTTGTTTAAGGCAAAACAAGAAAAATTGTGGAAATCCAGAAAGATTGTTCAGATTGTTTTTATTAAATACATTTATATATATATGGTAATTTCCGCCAAATGGTCAACCAGGATCGAAAAATAAAATGTTTATTATCATCGTATATTTTGTGTATATTTATGAAGAAACTTTAAAACCATATTAAAATTTTCTAAAACAAAATTGTTTCATGGCATACCTCCGTATTTTCATGAGAAAATTGTCTTGAAAACAATAAAAAAAACTAAAAACCAGTACTTAATTTTAAATTAATTAAAAATGACAAAACAATATATTTTCTGGTAAATGTACTCCAAAGAAAGCTACATTTATTCTCTTTTAAAGTATCTTTCTTAAAATGTATTGCTTTATAATATTTCCATTCAATTTACAAATGGTTGCGTTGCGTACTTTTGCGTAAGGTCGCGACCTCAAGTTTTTTTGCAACTATTATAAAAACCAAAACTCGATGAACACTTCCATTAAAAATAAACCTAACAAAATAATAAAGCAATGCAAAATAAATAGATTTAGCATTTTTTTAGCAATTACTTTGAATTATTTTTTGCATTTTTATTCTTTGAAATCTAGCTATTTTTGCTCTGGAGATTCTGGCGGAACTGGTAAGATGTCCAATGCGCTGGCCGCACTAGCCTCTGGTCACACTCGCATCGTATGTGGTGATGTGTAAAAACCAAAATTTTGAATATAACTCTCAAGAATCCGCCTAGAATCGCACCCAATTGGAAAATCCGAGGAAGAGGAACTGCGGCGAGCACCATGAACTACAATCCGAACGCGGGTATGCGGAACCGTAAGTGGGAGAACTGTAAGGATCAGGCTACGCAAGCAAGTATACACCCGCCAGTTGGCCGCTCCGCCGCCACTCCGGATGCCCGCCGACCGGACCGGTTTGGAGTCGGAGTGCGCCCGCAGCTGGCGTCGTTAACGTTTCCTTCTGTTGCGTTCAGTTCCCGTGCCTGCCGTGCCCCCCGTTCCTGTGCCTGCCCAGCGTTTCTGTTCTGTGCTGCGTGTGTAGCTTGATTTGCCTGTGTTCCCCCGCTTTGCCCCCCCTTCCACCTGTTCCGCCACTAACCGCCAGTTGCTCTCACCCAAAATAGCACAAGCTGCCGGTCGCCCGCGACCCACCAAGCGTGTCAGCGACATGAATGCCATGGGTCCCTCGGCTCCGATGATGGGCGGCGGTGCCCCGTTCATGGCCCCGCCCTCCAACCCCCCAATGCTCGATCCCAATGCGATGTACGGAGGACCGGCTCCGACGCAGGCCAGCAGCTACGGCTTCAACCTGAATCCCGCCCAGCAGCCGCAGCAGCAGCAGCAGCCACCACAGCTGCAGCAGCAGCAGCAGCAACAGCCACAGCAGCCGGGCTTTGGCTACGGGCCACCGCCCACACAGCAGGCGGGACCGGCACCACCCGGTTACGGAGTGGGGGCTCCCCAGGCGGGCGCTGGTCCGATGCCCGCTGGCCAGTACCCACAGTTCGCCATGTTCCAGCAACCCATCGTGCAGGACATGGCCATGCAGTACGGCCAGCGGCTGGCGGACCAGGGCAAGCAGCTGGTGGAGAACCAGTTCGAGAAGTGGGTGCCGGTGGCCAAGCTGAAGTACTACTTTGCCGTGGACAATGCCTATGTGGGTCGCAAGCTGCGGCTACTCTTCTTCCCCTACATCCACAAGGACTGGTCCTTGAGGTACGACCAAGAGCACCCCGTGCAGCCGCGCTACGATGTCAATGCTCCGGATCTCTATCTGCCCACCATGGGCTACATCACGTACGTGATCGTGGCCGGCCTGCTGCTGGGCATGCAGAACCGCTTCTCACCCGAACAGCTGGGCATCCAGGCCTCCAGTGCCATGGCCTACAGCATCTTCGAGCTGGTCATCTACTCCATAGCCCTGTACGTGATGAATGTGAAGACGAGCCTCAAGACGCTGGACCTGCTGGCCTTCACCGGCTACAAGTACGTGTGCATTGTGTTCTGCCTGATGGTCAGCACGCTGTTCTTCAAGGGTGGCTACTACGTAGCGCTGGCGTACACCAGCTTCTCCTTTGGCTTTTTCCTGGTGAGCTACGGCAAGGCTATAGCCTACACTCTTAGTAAAACTTCACCCTTTTCTTCAGTTAAGAACGCTGCGTACGAAGCTGATCCAGGATAATTCTCCGGCCGCGCCCAGCGGCGCCATTAACTACGATCCTTATGGCAATCCCCAGCAGTTGGACTACAGCGGCGGCAAGAAGCGCAAGCTCTACTTCCTGTTCATGGTCGTGGTGGGGCAGGCCCTGTTCGCCTTCTTGCTCTCCAAGCACTTGTATTTGACGAAGGGCGAGGTGCTGGAAGTGCCCAAGACCTTCTAACTTGTCTTGGATAGGTAGCTTAATTTGCAAGAGCCTTGGAGAAAACGTGGGCCAGTCGCATCATTTCCAGCTTGTTAAATCCTCTCAGTGGCTTGAGATTCGCGCAAGAGAAGCCTATTTTTGTTAGTAACGAACACACACATTTTATAAATAAATACCAGCTATGAAAACGAGCCTGCAATTTTTAATTTTTTATATAATTTTATTGAAAGTTTAGTCTCTTTTTACTGTAACGTGTTCTTGGTTGGTTGTTTGCTTGCTCTGCTCCTTGTTGTAGAGCTGTAAAAACATCGATGGTGCGCTCACTCGATATTTTCGATTGTGATTGGACTATCGATAATATCGATAGTATCGACAAAATAAAATGGGCTTAAAAAATGTACTTTGCTTAAACAAACCAATTTAAATGGCATAATTTATAAAAGATTTTATGAATTAAACAATAAAAACAATGAAATTTAATCACATAACTGTCTATATAGAATTTATATATAGATAGTTTTCGATATTAATGATTAAGATTTAATTTAACATTTTTTAAATTATGATTATATTTATTGGCAAAAGACTTGAAAATTTTTTACGAATGTAGCGATTGTAGAAAAAAACAATCGATGGTGACCCATAGCACAGCATCATCGATAATATCGATACTTTCGACAAAATAAAATGGGTTTAAAAAATTTACTTTGCTTAAACAAGCCAATTTAAATGGTATTAAAAAAAAAAAAACAATTAAATTCAATCACATAACTGTCTATATAGAATTTATATATAGATAGTTTTCGATAATAATATTATGATTATATTTATTGGCAAAATCTTCACTGATATTCAATGATATTCTGCTAACGCGATGTATCGATGGTAGAAAAAAACAATCGATGGTGACCCGGAGCACATGATCATCGATAATATCGATACTATCGACAAAATAAAATGGGTTTAAAAAATTTACTTTGCTTAAACAAACCAATTTAAATGGCATAATTTATAAAAGATTTTATGTATTAAACAAAAAAACAATTAAGTTCAATCACATAACTGTCTGTATATAATTTATATATAGATAATTATATTTATTGGCAAAAACTTGTAAAATTTATACGAATTCACTGATTTTCTGCTAACGCGATGTATCGATGGTAGAAAAAAAACAATCGATGGTGACCCGGAGCACAGCATCATCGATAATATCGATAGTATCGTCGATAGTTTTACAGCTCTACTTTGTTAACTTATTGGCTAACTTCGCACTGCCGAACTGCCGCTAGTTTCTTCTTGTTCTTGTTCTTTTCTTTATAAAATATATGTGTGAGTGTCTGTGTCTGCCTGTATGAAATGTTTGTTGTGGCTTGTCCTGGTTTCGGGTTTCCGTTTCCGTTTCCGCTTCCTGTCTGCGTCTGCATCTGCATTTAGTCTAATTTGTTCGGCTTGCTAAAACGTTGCACTCGGCTTGCATCAAAAAATAAAAGGCATACGAATCCGTAGTAATAGTAATGATAACAGTTCCTACTTTAGACTTTAGGTTAGTTTCGTGAGTTTACATAGTTAGATAGTTCGTCTCTCGTTGGTTAGTTGGGGCCTCAACTGCAACTGCAACTCAGTACATAGCACAATGTGAAAAATCGCTCTCGCTCTCGCTAGCTTAGCTTCTGGTTACTCTTACTCCCTTCGTTTGATTTTGCTTCGCTATTTATTTATTTTAGTTCGCTAGTTCCTTTGCTCTTTATTTTATTTTTGTTTATGTGTAGTGTTTTTGTTTATGTAGTAGGGCTAGCGCTTAGTAAATAGTTATAAACATGCTTTGCTTTGCTTTGTTTTCAACAAATTCCACGTACTAAAAAAATAATACATTTACAACTAATAATTTAGAGTTAAACATATACTTTTGTTCTGTTGCCCGATGCTACGGCTGCTGCGTATAGATAATCGTAGTTATGTTGTACATAGCTATATATTGTATATATATATGTATATATTAGGGTGTGTACGGATGTGTGTCTGTGTGTGTTTGTTTGTGGTTCATAAACTCATTTAGGCTACATTTGGAATACAAAATACGCAACATAAAAAACCTTTAAAACTCTCCTCCCTCTCCTTGCTCCTATCAATAAATTATCGAAAATCAATCGCCTAGTTTTAACCTAGATCACCGACTGCTTCTGCTCCCGCTCCCGCTGCTGCTGCTTGACAAGATTACGCTGATAGTTGACCAAGTCCACTTTATTGAACTAAATTACCGTACCGCCGGGCGCTGCCGCCTGACCAGGAGACAGGTGCTGCGAGGCATGCTGCGGTTACAGAAAGAAAATACCGATATAAATAACAAATAAACGAGAAAGAAAGCCAACTTCGGTAAACCGAAGTTGGTATACCCTTGCAGTCTGCAATTGGATCTTTGAAAATCGAACCATTTTAGTAATGTTGAAAAAACATCGAATTTTGTAAATTTTACATTTTACATGTAGAATTTTACATTTTTATATAAATCGACCGATCGCTTCTATGGCAGCTATATGATATAGTGGTCCGATCTTAATGAAATTAAAACCGTAATTCTAGAACCTTAAAAAACTGCTATGTCTTAAAATTTATAGAAATTCGTTGAAAAACAGAGAAGTTAAAATTTTTTTTACATTAATTTCGGCATCATTCCTATGACAGCTATAAGATATAGTAGTCCGATTTCGGTCGTTCCGACATATATACTGCGTGCTAAAGAAATAGGACTATGCGGAAAATTTCAGCTCGATAGCTTAAAAACTGAGAGACAGACAGACGGACATGGCTAGATCGACTCGGCTGGTGATGCTGATCAAGAATATATATACTTCATGGGGTCGGAGATGCCTCCTTCACTGCGTTGCAAACATCTGGTCAAAATTATAATACCCTCTGCAAGGGTATAAAAAGTAAACAATCTCAAATACCCACCGTGGCATGACCCGGCCGCGCCCAGGTGTAGATAAACCCATCCTGGCACGCCGTCAAGAAGCAGTCCTCGCGAAATATCAGCGCAGTCAGCCGTTCGTGGGCAATCTTCTTGCAGACCAGCGGCTCCAGCAGCGGGCACTCGTCGAAGCGCGGGCAGGCGGGCGTACCAATCAGCTGCATGGGATCGAAGCTACTCACGCCCACGCCCGCTCCGGACTGGGCGGCCGCGGCCAGCGAGGAGTGGTGCGACGAGCGGCTCAGCTTCAGCGAGCCAAAGCTGTGCGCCGTCGAGCTACTCCCGATGGCCGCGGTCGCCCCCGAGTCCAGAGTGCTCGCATGGTTGCTCTGGCTGTGGTTGTGGGCGGCGCCACTGTTGTTGTGGTTGCTGTGATTATGCTGATTGTAGCTCTTCAGCATGCTCATGGCCTTGCGGTGCTGGCGGTGCGCCGTCGAGTGGCTGCCCTCGTATCCGGCGGCGGCGGCGGCGGCCTTCTTGTCCGAGCTGCTCAGGAAACTAAAGTTCGACAGTCGCTGCGTGAGGCTGTTGAAGGCGCTGAAGCCGGTTCCCGAGCCGGAGGACTTGGTCGAGCTATTGGAAGTCTTGCTGTTGTAGCCCGACGAAGCTCGCTGAGCAGCAGTGGCGCTCCCGCTTCCCCCATCGATGCTATCCGACTTGATGCAGTTGGGAAACTTGATGGAGTTGCCCGTGCCATGGTGGCGACTGTTCAGCTTCGAGGAGGATGCTGCCGCCCCCGTTCCCACCGCTGGATTCGAGGACATTGAGGCGGGCGTGGCCGCCTCCGTGTCGCAGTCGTCGGGGGAGGAGTGCGAGGACATCGTGCAGTTGGCGGTGGAGAATTTGCTGGAGCTGCTATTGCTGTGCTCGCCGGCACCGTTCCCGTTCCCGCCGGTGCCTGCTCCCCCAGCCTCGCGCGTGGGACTGCAGCTGCCCGAGTCCGCCTGCTGGCCACTGGCCTGGGCCTGGCCCATGGCCACAGGACGGATAACCTTGACGCCGTCCGCGTCTGCCTCCGCCTCCCCATCGAGGCCGCCCCCGTTCAGGTAGCCTCCCCGATCGCTGCTCACGTGCTGCCGCAGCGCCAGCGGATGACGCAGCACATCCTCCGTGATGTCCCACAGGCAGATTTGCGTGTCCTGGCTGACGGAGCCAAGTCTATAGCTGATGGCCAGCTTATCCGCCGACGAGGCATCCGAGCGAAAGGAGGCGGAGTGGGGTCGATTCCGGGCAGCATGCACGGGCGTCGAGTTCCGGTCGAAGCCGTCGAATCCCCCGTTGGCCGTGGAGTCGCCGGAGAAGCGGGCCTCCCGCGAGTTCGAGTACTCGTTCATCTGGTTCTCATCGTCGCTAAAGTCGCCCCCATCCCAGTTGGTGTAGGAGGTGGTGTACGGGTCAAAGGCCACCACCGAGATCCAGGAGCGGTGGCCCTGTCCGCGGGCCACCACACGCCGGTCCTGCAGCGACCACACGGTGACCAGATCATCCTCGCCGCCCACCACAATGTACTTGCCATCGGGCGACCAGCAGACGCACAGGAAGCCACCGAAGTAGGACCGTGCTATGCCCAGCAGCTCCATGGTGTCGTAGTGAAAGACGCGCAGGAAACCGTCCTGCGAGACCACGGCCAGGTGGGAGCCGCAGGGCGAGAAGCAGAACTCGTTGACGCAGCAGTTGTCGGTACTAAAGACCCACTTGTAGAGCGGGTTCCGCGTGGACTTGGCCTTGCAGGTGAGTATCGTGTAGCCGTCGCCCAGCTTAAAGGGCTGGTAGCTGGGCGCGGTGGCGGCACAGGGCAGCTCCTCGTTGTACAGGTACAGGTGACCTGAGGCGTGGGCGGCGAGGAACAGGTGCGGCGAGTTGGGCAGCCACTTCAGGCAGGTCACTTTGGTCTTGTCGATCAGGCGCTGCAAGTCAAGAGTGTTATGGGTTCCTTGGGGAACGAACTTGGGTTACTTACCTCCTCGTTGAAGAGCTTCCTCACCTCCCGGGGTCCGACCTGCGGGGAGACCAGCTGGATCTGCCCCGTGGTGAAGCCCACCAGCAGGGGCGCGCCCGTGGGCGTGGCTGCGCTCGCATTGAAGTCGTGGCAACTGGGATTGGTGCCCTTGTAGAACTTCTTATCGATCGGCTTGCTCATCTCCGTGCCCTGGAAAAAAAAGAGTCAACAAGCGTCAATATCATCTGGTTCCGTTTATCTCTCCCCCCGCTCGCTCGCTCTGTCTGGCACAATGTTTTTTCTATTCCTAAGTAGGAGGAAGTCAAGTTCAGATAAGCCTGTCTGGGAGCAAGCGCTTGAAGCTAAAAATCCACGAATTGTAATTAAAACGAGAGTGAAAACCGGAACCTAAATCAGTTCAATTGTTCTCTTTTTTGAATGGAAGTTTAAACCCACTTTCGGTTGAAACAATCTCGGAAATTAACACATTCTGGAAGCGGCAATGGAAATTAGCGGCTTGTTGGCGCAATCAGGTGGGAAATGCTCTAAGGCCGGCCAACGGCCAAGAGCGCCTTGCCAAGTTCTCGCGGATAACGATGGCAACACAGAAGCCAGCTAAAATAAATAGGAAAAGAGAATCGCAAGCTGTTGCTGAACAGAATGCCAAAGAATTAGAAACAGCTGCTGGGCAGGGAAGGCAAACAGGCAATGAGCAATCTCTTTAGAGGGAAAGTCGAACAGCGAATGCTCTTACTAACCCACCCGGACTAGGCATTAGTGGAGATTTCCCCTAATTACACGCATCGTCACCTGCCGTGCTCGGGCATTAATTGGTCACGTTTTGAGATTAGGGCATCCTCCAGCTGATTGCACAAGGTGCAAGCGAATGCCAGAGTAATCTGGCGGCGCTGGGAGGCAGGCAGACTGCCTTCGGGCGCAATAAACATTCATAAAAACGCCAAACAAGCGAATTGATCATCAAGCGCTCGAAGTGGAACAAATTAAGCCCCCTGGGGGACACTGCAATGCAAATGGGAAGGTATCCAGCGCGAGTGTGCCGCTGCCAATTGGCCGGTGCAATCCGCCTGGAATGCAATTGCAGGGCCGCTTATCTGCGCTCTCTCTCTACCTCTCTGGATGATAAGCCCGCTCCTCAACCTTCTGCGACGTCTATCTTCTATCTCAACCTTGTCCACGTCATGTTCTACGGCTAGGGGGATGAGATACCCAGATGCATAGGCATCCCTTCTCACCTTCTTGGCTCCGCGAAAGGAGTAGACGTAGAGATCTCGACCGAAATTGAAGCAGATGCGATCCCCGCCTATCACCTGGCTAGTGGCCACTCCATTCTGATCCAGAACGCCGCCGTTCATCATCGAGTGCATGGAGATGCCGCCGCCCAGGCGGGCGTCCACTGTGCTGCTCCCGGCATTGGTGTTGTTGGTGTGGCTATAGCTGCTGTCCCCGCCGGCGCCGCCATTCGTTATTGCTGAGGTACCTCCTCCTCCTCCTCCGCCTGAATTGGAACATGCTCCGCCTCCAGAGTTGACGGGCGCTGCTCCTCCGCCGCCTCCTCCCGTGGGCGAGGCTGCCGGCGAGGTTGTGCCGCCGCCGCCATTCGTTGTGGTTGTCGCTGCCGCTCCTGCTCCTGCTCCTGCTGTGGGTGAGCCCGCTCCCGCTTCCCCTCCCAGCTTGCTGGGATTGGGCAGGGTCACCATGGAGACGCGCACCTGCGGCGAACTCTGGTTGCTGCTGCAGCCCACCCGGTTGGGGCGCGAGTACTCGGAGAGGGTCAGCAGGCGGTAGGTGCCCTCGCGGGTGACGAACTGCGTCTTCAGGTCGTCCTTGACATTGGCGTCCAGTTGGTTGGCCATCGCTGCCAGCGACGCTGCTGCTGCTGCTCTGCTCCTCCGCTGCTGCACCACCTGCCCTCAGCCCATGTGGGCTGGTTTGATCCTTGCCAAAGCCGATGAGCACTAAATAACAATAATTTTGGGATTTTGGCCGCAATCGAAGTGACACTGCCTCTGCCGCTGCGCTGCTACTGCGCTGCTGCTGCCGCTGCCGCTGCCCCGAAAATCGTTAGTTTTTCGCCACTAATTAAGCGCCGTCCGTGTGTGTGATGTGTGTAGCTTCGAGTGCGGGTGTGTACAAGTGTGTGTGCGGCTCGGCTTGCACTTTTTTGTTATAATTAGATTTGATTCTGTCACTACACTGCGGTTTGTGTGGCTCTGCTGCTGCTTCTGCTGCTGCTATTGTTGTTTCTGCTCCTGGTGCTGCTGCTGCGGAACCTGCTGCGTTTTGCGTGATCGGCGGCTGCGGCGCGTGCCTGCATCTCGGCGCGGAGTCGGCGGGGTGCGGGTTGGGTGGGTCACGGTTATCGCATCGGCCGCAATTTCGCTTTTATTCCGCACAATTACTTAATTTATTTCTAATTTCTGCACCAGTGTGACCGCGGCCTGCAGCTGCAGTGTTGCCAGATGAAAATTTTGCTTTCCCCCTAAAAAATCTCAAATAGTCATTATTTCTCCCTAAAAAATCCAGTCTTCCCACTAAATTTAAAAAATTTGTTAATTAAATCAAAACTCAATAAATTCGATTTATTTATTTTGTATTAATTGCTATTTACAAATATATTTATGCTAAAACGAAATAGGTCTTTGAATTATTTATTATTAAATAAGACATATTTTAATGTTCCAAACTATCGTTATTACAATATGTAGGCTGAAACTGATGTGCATTTGGGTTAAAGTCAAAAAATCTGGACACTACTCTACGCATCATCTCAATTTCTTCATCAAAATAAGGTTGCACACCTTGTTTATTAAGTCTTACGTTATAATCTAATAATTTATTAATTTCA
>VNJO01011976.1:0-61908 GCA_008042535.1 Drosophila tani | reverse complement strand
CGAGCTGATTAATAAAACAAAAGTGGTTCCAGGACTCTAAAACAAAAAATACCACAGACAAACAGACAGACAAACAGACAGACAAACAACAGGACAAACGTTTTCATTTCGGAAAGGCCGTTGAAATCTTGTTTATTGAATATCTTTTGAACGGAGTATCGGATCAGGATGATCGAGGTGTCATTCGACGCGTATTTAAAGCTAGATCACAACAACATTAAAATTTTTGGGATTTTTGCTCCACCGGCCCCAATGGCTCCAATTTTCAAAATTTTCAATTTCGCACTTTCACTCTAATTTCTCCCAAACTAATCCGTTTTTGAAAAATCTTAGTATGCAGTTTCAAAGAGGTTTACAATACCTTTCGATTAAGATATAAATGGTTCTGATCGGACTATAGTAGCAGATTTTCAATTCTACGGCTGTATATAGTAGTCTCCTTGCGCACCACAGTCTCGGTGCTCATCGTCACTACGTGGACTGCCGTCCACAGTGATAGCTGAAAATTAACTGCTTAACTGATTTCTCTGTTTAAATGGCTGGTTAAAGGAAATTTTAAAAAAACTATTTCTGTAGTAGAAAAAAAAATAGGATTTGACTCGGGATCCCCGATCTCCCGATCGAAAATCACACTTCAACCATCTAAACCAAGGCCCCGTATAATTGAGGTTTGGTGTCAAGCAGCGGAAAAAAAGTTAGGGCAATAATTTACTGCTTTTCAACTGCTTGCTTGCAACTACAAACTGCTTTCGGCTACTGCCATTTTGAGAACTGTAACTGAAACTTAAACAAACCTTCCGAGATGCAGCTAAGACAGAATTAAAAAAAAAAGTTCAGCCATTCAAAAAGATTAACGAAAAAAAAGGAATAAAAAAAAAACGATCGTGGCCTGGAGTTAAACCATGGTTTCCCAAACTCCAGTTCACAGTGTTTCCGTTAAACTATCCACTATAGATTTATATGTATAGATTTATATATAAAAATAATACAAGTGGTGCTAGCGATATGACCCTGACAGAAATAAAGAACAAGTTTTAATTTTAAAACGTCGGCCAAAGCTTGTAAATTTGATATGTTTTGAATGGAGTATCGGATTGAGATGATTGAGTTGTCATTAGGGGCAATTTCAAAGCCAAATTACAACCAGAAAATACAATATATAAACATTTTGCAATACCAATCTAATACAAATATTGCGACAAAATGAAATTTCTTTTCAAGATATTCAAAATTTTCTAAATTCCATTTTAAATATGATTAATTAGCTTAAAAGAAAATGTATCTGCGTTGATTAGCTCTTCTACAAAAAGCTTTTATGGTATGCATTGTTGTATGCATTTTGAATTTTTTTTAATATTTTATTAATATATTTTGATTGTAGTCAAGTGCAGCAAATCTAATTGGCTCACGAAAAAAAATCGAATTTCTCATTAGGTAAACAAACAAATAAATTACCCAATAAAACAAATTCAACATGTATATATACTAACATTAATAAATAAAATAAGAAGAAAGGAAACTAACTTCGGTAACCCTTGCAGTCTGCAATTGGATCATTGAAAGTTTATGTAAAATTGAAAAAATATCAAAGTTTGTACATTTTTATAATATTACCTGCACAACAAATAAGTTGCGTACGTTATAAAATACGCTGCGTTAACAGATTTGTCTTTTAGCTTAATATACAAAGCTTTGGATACCGGGTATCTCACGGTCGAGAACATTCGACTAATGATATCTTACTTGTTTTGTGTGGCATTGTGCCGGTAGCGGTTCCTTTGCTTATTTGGTGAAGGGTTGTTAACTAACAGGGTGCAAATATTATTATGCCGGAAGGAGAAAGGGTTGCGACTACGTGTCGTCCAAGCACAGCCCTAATATGGCTAATTATTTAAGGCTGTGTTTGAACTTTTGAACTGTAACTGGAACTGTGTTGAACAATAAGTCATTAGGCCAAGGAAGCGGGAACCAGTAATTGCGACATATAAATGTGTGTGAGGAATTATGCCCTTAGGTGATTGTCGATGCTGGCTGGACTGTCCTCTTCATTTAAACGCAAATGACGTTTGGGATTTGGGTTTTGGAAACACATAACACGTGGTAGTTAAGACACCACTGATTGCCATCATTTTTTGAATAATTATTGTTGTTCATTTCGACAGGGAATATGACTTAAAACTCAAAAAATATGTATACAAAAACGTTAAACCGAAATAAGAATTTTATCTCATTTATACAAAAATACAATTATTTCCCTGAATACAGACCCAAAATAAGTATCGCATAATTAAAAATCACACTTTCCTAATGATTTATAAAGCTAGAATAAATGAAAAAATGAATTTCAGAATTACGGGTTTAATTTTATAAAAACCGTACAACTATATCATATAGATAGATGCCATAGAAATAATCGCAAAATAAATAGGATAACAACAGGATAATCTGAATAATATCAGAATTATTGAACATATATGTATGTAGGCACAGAAGTCGAGATATATTTATTTACAACACTTTAAAAATTGCAATATACATAAGTACATATACATACATATGCAAAGTCATATTAATTGGTATATTTTTTATAAATTTAAACAAAATAACTAAAATAAGACAAGTTAAGCAAGAAAGGAACCTAACTTTAAAAAGGAGAAGTTTATATACCCTTACAGATAATAATAAAATAAATAAATAAAAATACAATACATACAAATGTAAACAATGTAAGCATTAAAAATACAAACAAAATTAAAGTTAATATTATCACATTCTATAAAATATTTAGACTTAAATCGATATCTCTAAAAACAACGAAAACCGGCTAGTTTGGTCCGATCGTTGCTTTGGCAGCTATTAGATATAGTGGCCCGCTTTGGATGAAATTTAAAATATATTGCAATAATTAAATTAAAGGACGCAGATCAAACTTGTTTTATATGTTGGCCCCCCACTTTCGCTCTCGAAAATCATGAAAAACGAATATCGCTTCTATGGCAGCAACATGACATAGTTGTCCGATATTAATGAAATTAAAACTGTAATTCTTAAGCCGTAAAACAGAGCCATCTCGAAGTTGATAGAAATACGTTGAAAAACAGAGATGTTCTAATTTATATACCCGGTACCCATAGGGTACAAGCGTATTATAAGTTAATGCTAATGTATGTAACAGCCAGAAGGAGGCATCTCCGACTCCATAAATTATATATTTTCTTGATCAGCATCACCAGCCGAGTCGATTTAGCCATGTCCGTCCGTGTTGGTAAACAGAGCTCAGAGAAAATAAGAGCTAGAGTTACAACATTTGGTGACAACATTAGAACCTGTTGCACGCAGATTAGGTTTGTTTTAAAATTTTGCCACGCCCACTTCCGTATTTTTTGGTTTAAAGTAAATAGTTAAAATAAATAAATAGGCAATTTTTTTTTAATAAAAAAAAAAGTTATTTTTTAATTTATATTATACAAATCAATTATAACTCTTAAAATTAATTTAAAAAATAAAAATCAAATAAAATAATTATATTTTAATTTTTATTTAAAAATCAAATATAAAAGCTATTTTTGATTTTTATTATAAAAATCAAACAAGAGTTAATTTTAGATTTTTTTTATAAAGATCAAAAATAAAAATCAAATTTGAATATCTCTTGAACGGAAGATCATAAAGAATGTATAGCTCTATATATATATTCCACTCTTCAATACCTTTCCATTGATATATGTATTGTGCATATATGTAGCCAACTTACCCACCCCAAGAAGCAAGTTGAGGTCTTTGGATACGTATGCATTATACATCAACTGAAAGGTATTGAAGAGTAGATAATATATATAGGTCGATATATTCTGTTGGATCTTCCGTTATAGAAATATTTCAATTTTTAATAAAAAAATTACTCTTATTGTTTGATTTTTATAATAAAAATAAAAATATAAGGTTTTTTCTTTTTTAGATTGAATATTATTATAATTTTTTTTTGTTTAAATCATTTGTAAGAGTTGATAAATATTTAAAAAAAATCGGGATAACAATTTATTCTTTTTTTAATTTCCCCGTAAAAATACCATTTGTGTACCATTTTTCCGCATTTACCAGACAATTTTTAGACATTTGATTTGTATGAATTCATAGCTCTTATTTACGGTCCCTCCTAAAATTGAATGATAAACATGAAACTTATTAAACAATAAAGTTTCTATGTATGCTTCTTCGTCTTCTTCTGAACGACCACAAAGGCAGTAGCGAAAAAAAGTATTAATTCGTAATGCAGCTGCGTACACCTGCAGAATTAGTCTTTTTTGAACGTTGCTCAACATGTTCCTAGCCTCATTTGACTTTTTTTTTTTTACATGTCCGTGTGTTATTTAATTTCACGCACAATGCTTTGGGTACCGGGTATCTCACAGTCGGTCACACTCGGCTGTAGCTTTCTCACTTGTTTTACATTAATTACGCCATCATTCCTATGACAGATATAGGATATAGTGGTCCGATTTCGGTAGTTCCAACATACATATATACTGCTAGCAAAAGAAATAATACTATGGTAAAAATTTAAGGCCGATAGCTAAAAAACAAGGAGACTAGTTCGAGACTGTCTTAGTAAAAACGTCCCTAAATGTATAATTTTTGGACTGAATTCATTATATCCATATATTATGTTATAATGTTATGTTATGTTATATTATCAAATAAACTAATTAAATTATATCAATCTATTTTGAAGGGAACCTTTAGGTATTATTAACAATTAACCAGCCCCCATGCCAGTTTCCTTGTCTAATAATCCAATGTACAATATATATATATATAAATTGAATGCCTCTATGTTTCAATTAACAGAAATGTTGGGAAATCTTTTTGTTGATGATCTGTGTGTAGGGTGAGAGCCAAACCAAAATTAAACCAATTGCGCTGATTTCACTTAATAAATGTTCCTACAGTCTCTCAATTGTCACAAATTTAATGTTGTCGCTTCCCGAGGTGACTGTGAGTTCGAGTTCTCTCGGTATCATTAAAATTTTACCGACACTGTGTTGTTGGATTGGCTGCTGCCGGTGCTGGGTGCGTTTATCAAATTAAAAGTAATAAAGCAAATAATTGACTTAAAAAAATCAACTACGAACAAAAAAGTACTCAAAAATATGAACTAAGTGTAACAGAGTATTTTAATCCCTCAGGTTCTGTTTGTATTATTTTCCATTGTTAAAGATAATTTATTCGGATTTTTTAATGCTTACATATTATTATTCTTTATTATAATTTCCTATTCCAGCTGCGAAATGTTATTAAATTCAGCACGATTAAACAGCGGCGTGCAAATGTCCACACGAAACTCCTGCAAGACTCTAAAATGTCCACAATGTAATTGGCATTACAAATATCAGGAAACTTTGGAGATACATATGCGTGAGAAGCATCCAGATGGAGAGAGTGCTTGCGGTTATTGTTTAGCAGGTACTTACTTAACACAGAACAATAATATTTACATTATTATATACGTATTAATATATTTATTAAATATATCTATTTATTACTGATTACCAACCTGATAAAACTACATTTATTTCTTGTTTGTCAATTCAGGACAGCAACATCCTCGTTTGGCACGCGGTGAATCGTATTCCTGCGGCTATAAGCCGTATCGCTGTGAAATTTGTAACTATTCAACGACTACCAAGGGCAACCTCTCCATTCACATGCAATCGGATAAGCATTTAAATAACATGCAAGAGTTGAATAGCTCACAAAATATGGTAGCTGCGGCTGTGGCCACTGGCAAGATGCTCCTCTCTAGCAGCTCCTCATCGCCCCAGGGAGCAGGGTCCTCCAATAGTGCTCCTCCTGTTGGTTCCTCCTCCTGCATAACATCTAATAATGCTGTGGGAAATGCTTCTACTTCCGCGGGTTTAATTATTGCCAATTCTAATGCTAGCTCTAGCACGGTCGCCAGCTCCAGCTCCAATGTTAACTCAAAGCCAAAGCCCTCATTTCGGTGCGATATTTGTAGCTATGAAACGTCTGTTGCTCGAAATTTGAGAATTCATATGACCAGCGAGAAGCATACCCATAATATGGCGGTGCTACAGAATAATATAAAGCATATACAGACATTTAACTTTTTGCAACAGCAACAGCAACAGCAACAACAGCAGCAACAATCTAGTGTTTCAGGAGGAGTTAGTTCTGGTGGAGGAGGATCCTTCCTGCCGGAGGTGGCTTTAGCGGACTTGGCATATAATCAAGCGTTAATGATTCAGTTGCTACACCATCAACAGCAACAGCAGCAGTCTTCAGCTAATACCAAATTATCACCAACATCTTCCTCGCCAGATCCCTTTAACTTTTCCATTTCACCAAAGCCTGTGGTTAAGATGAGTCACAGTCAAGGACTAAGCATTGGTTTAGGAATGCCAATAGTTGGAGGAATGATAATGGATAGGCAAGAGAGTGGAGACTCTACGGGAGATTTATCTCAACCCATCTCAAAACCCAACGAATGGCCCTCTGCACTCTATAGTTGCCTGATCTGTGACACCTTCAACACAAACAATTTGGATGATCTCAATCAACATCTGCTAGTAGATCGATCACGATCACAATCCAGCGCCTCTTCCTGCTCCACAGAAATAATGCTAATTCACAATAACAACTATATATGTCGACTTTGCAATTATAAAACAAATCTGAAGGCAAATTTTCAACTGCATAGCAAAACAGATAAACATTTGCAGAAACTCAACTATATAAATCACATAAAAGAGGGCGGTATACGTAATGAGTACAAGTTTCAACAACACTTTCAACAACAGCACACCAATGTTGTGCAACTGAAATGCAATTGTTGTGATTTTTATACAAATTCGATACAAAAATTATCGTTGCATACACAACAAATGCGACATGATACCATGAGAATGATATTTCAACATTTACTATATATTATACAGCAAAGTAACTTGAGTAAGAAGTCTCAAGGTTCAACGGACGATGATTCTTGTCCAGATGAAGATCAAAGTAATAAAAAGCAACTATTACTTCTTTGTCAGCTGTGCAATTTTACCGCCAAGAATCTACACGAAATGGTTCAGCATGTCAAAAGCATGAGACACATGCAAGTTGAACAATTCGTATGCTTACAGCGTCGCAGTGAAAATCAAGAGATTCCCGCTTTAAATGATGTATTTAAAATCACAGAATGGACTTTTGATAATGAAGGTAAGCTCACTGCTTATACCCGGCAGCCATAGGGTGCAAAATATTATAACTTTGAAACTCTGGAAAATGTATGTAACATGTCAGAGACTTTAAGCGCAAGAGTTAACCAGTCTTACTCAGAGTCACCTCAAATGGTTTGCCGAATCTCAAATTGTAGTTTCAAACTAGGGCGATCTAAAATGAAACTTGTATGATTTCTTTTTTTTCTAGGTTATTTTAGAACTTTTATTATCATAAAACCGGTCGGATAGAATAGTATCGGAGAGTTTAAAAAAAGGCGCCCTTATGGCAAATAAGGCTTAATGCGCAAAGCTTTAGAGTCGAGCACACTCGACTGTAGCTATATTATTTATTTTAATATTGTCGTTCATTTTTTAAGTCACGCTTCGGATTATAAGTGCATATAGCAACATCTTGAGCCCTTATGATCAAGGTTATGATCAAGGGCTCAAGATGTGGCTATATATATTTTAACACACAAAGCGTCTATCTGTTATATAAATAACTCTTTTGCTATACCTTTTTGGGCAGAAACAGCACTATAGTATTTTAGAAACAGCTGCTTTCGCTGATTTTTGTCCTCGCTTAACATAAGCTCAGTCTCAGTTAAGATGCCATTTTGAGAGTTCTGAAATTTGACCAGATATTTATAAATTTATATTTCGATAAGCATTACTTTTTTTTAACATTCTTTCTCAAGTTTTTTCTGAATGATTTGTAAGATTCAGTTTTCAAAACTATAACGTACGTTACTCATATAAATCATATTCCTTAACCTAAATGTAAAATCAATTAAAATTAAATATAGCCTACATGCAAATCATCTGTGTGTATATAATGTTTTTGTAAACCATAATTTTTTTTGTTAAGTTTTCCCTTTTCCCATACCACAAAACCATATTGCATATTGTTATAATACGGTTCGGTTCGGTATTCGTTCGGTTCGTAACTCATCATTAAGCGCTGATTTCAGTTCAATTTTAGTTCTTCTTTTGGCCTCCCTTCCTACTCTTCGATTATTATCGTTCGTCTTTCGCCTTGGACTTCATCCTCAGCCTCGGCGTACCTCCTCTTACCTCATCCTCTCACGTTCAGGAATCATCGTCGCGTTTACCTAAATTCTTCTTTTGCCTTTGCCTTCGCCCTCTCTTTTTCTCTGCTCTGAGATTTATACTCAGAGACGCTGACCCTTAAGGAAATTATTACAAATTACTTAAGAATGCAAAAACGATTATGTGTATCCATCGAATTTGCAATTAGTGACGTGCACACTTTGCTTGCTGCTCCTCCACCACCACGTCTCGAGTCTCGATCAGGCTCAGACTGAGGCTCAGACTAGTCTTTTCCAAAACCAAATTCAACTCCAACTCCACGCTCTCCGGCAGTGTGAGATTCCCATATCAGATGATGATGCGACGGCGGAGGCGGCGTCGTGCAGGGTATGAACCACAGCAGGCATACCACATAACCACAGAATATACTGAACAGTGAGGCCTCCTTGCAGAGACACACACAACAAACAACAGACGCCGCTCCACCGACACTTCCATACCGTAACATCTCTGTACAGTTGCGGTCAAAATAATAATTTACTTTGGGTTAGCGTTTAGTATTAAAATTTATATAAAACTTGCAACTGTTTTATAACTGCCTAACTGCATATAAAATATATTTGTTTAATTTGTATTTTAATTTGAATTATACGTTTAAATTAAATTTATATATTTATATAAAACGATAATACGCAACCAAACAAGTTAATAAAAAGGGGGCCAGCGCCAGAGACAAGAGTGTTGTTACCAATTTTGGTAGTCCTAGTTCTTAAAGTCTCCGAAAACTGGTGTTTTAAAAAGAATATATGTATATAATTTTCGGCTGTTACATACATTTTCGGTTGTCACCAAGTAATATCACCCTTGTACCCTATGAGTACCGAGAATAAATCAAAATATTTTGTAAGTAACAGTTTACTAGATAACCTATAAGATCTCAAAATATCTCCCTGCCCAGATCGGAGCACTATATCATATAGCTGCCATAGGAACGATCGGGAAAAATGAGCCGATTTTCGTTGTTTTTTAAGATATTATACCATATTTGCATGGACTTATAAACTTTGGTTTGGCGATGTTAGCTTCCTCTCCTTCTTTTTAAATTTAATGTTTAATTCTTTGAAATTATTTATCAATTATATATATATTTACTTGTTATCCTAAAAGCCGATGTATATACTTGTATACTGGCTAATAAGTGAATACATCATTCTTTAATCTTGACCGTAGCTGTACATCCCAGCACCCGCTTCAATTTAGGAAGCAGAGACCAGAAGATATGTGTGCGCGCATAAATCCGTAGTAGCAGAGCACCGCAGCGCAGCGCCCACTCCTTTTTTAGATGTTGATAATTGCACCATGCTCTGTCCTGTATCTCGGAATTATATGCAAAAATGAAAAATATTGAAATAAGAGTGTAGACAATGATGAGGACCAAACTTATTTCCTAAAGTGCGCAGCTTTTTCTCTCTATTCTTTAAGCCGTTTCTTACAAAGAGAAAACGTTTGGTGTGAAAGCTGCTGTTTGTTGTCCCCTTACTCTCCCTGTCTCAACTTCATGTGCTTGATCTTTATATAAATCTAAGATTTTAGTTTAAGTAGTTTAAGTTTAGGTAGTATGATATTTAAGTATTTTAATTTATTTATTTAATAAAGACTAGAAGATATTATAATAACTTTCTTGATTGTTAAAAGAAAAACAAACAAGACCAGTCTCAGTTTGTTTGCATTTTTAAAAGAGGGAAGGAAACCTAATTACATGTTTTTAATTTATACATCTAATCTATTTCTTATCTGATTTCCGACATTTATTTTTCAGAAATATGTTACGAATCCGGCATTAATTTAGCAAGAAGCACAGCCAATGATGGCACATCGTTGGACGCCACCAGCTGTGCTGTTGCTCCAACTGCATCATCATCTTCTGTTGCTGCTGAAGCATCGTCATCATCTTCTGCTGTCGTCGTTGGAGCAGATGTCAGTATATTCTCCCCAACAACAACTTCACCCTCAAGTTGCTCAACATCTTGTGGTAAAACGTTGGGTATCAGCATTACATCTCCAACTCCAACTGTGCATGATTTCGGTTTGCTTTTGAATGCTCCTCCCTCTGCTCCTGCTCCTGCTTCTGTTTCAGTTCCTGCTGTCAGCGTTCCAACAACCGTGTTCAAGTGCAATCTCTGTGAATATTTTGTGCAATCAAAAAGCGAAATGGAAACCCATATCGAAACGGAACATCCTTGTGCTGATCCTAGTGATGACTTTATAAGTATACCAACTAATACTGCGGCGCTGCAAGCTTTTCAAACAGCGGTCGCAGCAGCAGCAATAGCAGCGGTACGACAGCAAAGGGCTACTGCTATCGAAGCGGTAACCGACTACACTAAACCCACGGCTATTAAGCGGGAGCGACTGGAAGAAGACGATGAACCCATGACAAATGTGAAGGACAGTAGTAAGTCAATAGATAAGCTGTCACCCACTGAGGTATCTGAAAAAAAAAATCAAGGAGGCATACAGTGTCCTTTGTGCTTGGAAAATCATTTCCGTGAGAAATCCAGTTTGGAGTTACATTTAACAAGCATACACAACGTGGCAAGAGATGGTTTATCCAGACTTTTAATGCTAATTGATCCCAAAGCTTGGGAAGAAAATAAAAATGATTCCACAGCGTTGAATATCAATTCTTCTTCGGAAGAAGCAACCGCAACAGAACCAGAAAATCCCGAGGAATGCTCCTCCTCTTCAAGCTTTCCAGCGGTATGTTCAACAACTACCGCCACTGCAGGGATGAGTGTACTTGGTTGCCAAAAATGCGAAGCCAGCTTTAAGCATGAAGAACAACTGCTTCAGCATGCACAACAAACTCAACATTTTTCTATGCAAAATGGTGAATATTTGTGCCTTGGATTAGGTCACACAAGTCGACCTTGCTATCTGAGATTTCGAACTTTAACGATCATGATCAGTCATTACCAAGACACGCACATGAGCTCCGTTATTTCGGAACGGCACGTGTACAAATATCGTTGCAAACAGTGTTCATTGGCATTTAAAACACAGGAGAAATTAACAACGCACATGCTTTATCACACAATGCGAGATGCAACGAAATGTTCACACTGTCAGAGAAACTTTCGGAGTACGCAAGCACTGCAGAAGCATATGGAACAGATGCATGGAGGCGCAGATGGAGTCAGGTCTAACAGCAGTCCACAGGGACAGTCACAGTCCACACCGAACACCGATGAGATGGTCGTCAAATTTTCTACAGAAGAAGCCTATGCCGTTAAAGAAGGTAATAATTTTAAATTAAAATAATTTTAAAATGTTTTCACCATATCTGGAGGTTCATATGTACATTTACAATTAAGTCATATAAACTATACTATTGTTACATAAATTCTACCATTAATAATTAATTTATTTGTTGCTTATAAAGCTTATTAAAAGCAAGTCGGAAAGGTACAATCGAGGGGGACCGACTGTGAGATACCCGGTATCCAAAGCATTGTTGATGAAATTAAATAGCACATGAACATGGAAAAAAGAAAATGTTGACAAATGAGGACAAATGTTGATAGATACATGTTGTGCAAGACCCAAAAAAAGGAAAATGTTGCTAAAGCATACACAGAAACTTTATGTTTTAATAACTTCCATGTTTATCATCCGATTTTACTGATATTTTCAGAAAACGTCCTCAGATGACTACATATTTATTTTTTTCTCTATTTACTTTAAGCCGAAAATCACGACTATAGCTTATATAACGTTTTTTTTTATGATTTTCGGGGGCGAAAGTGGGCGTGGCCAAATTTTAAAAGCAACTTGTTCTGGGTGCAACGGATTAGAATGCTGTCACCAAATTTGGTGGCTCTAGCTCTGATAGTCTCTGAGATCGGACTGACGGACAGACGGACATGGCTAAATCGACTCTGCTGGTGATGCTTATCAAGAATACATATACTTTATGGGATCGAGATGCCTCCTTCTACCTGTTACATACATAATACCCTTCTACCCTATGGGTACTGGATGTAACAAGTTAGAAAGCTACAGTGGAGTAAGTCGAGTATTCTGAATAAAGTTCGCCATAAAAATTAAACTCTATTTAGCATGACAATCGTCGCAAGAGCTACAGCTATATAGCACGTACCTATTGATGTATGCAAGATCTGAAGAGGTTTAAATCCTCACAAGCCCCAAATCAATTTTTTTTTTTTTTATTTTGTAAAGGTATTATCTATGCATTAAAATTGTTGGATACCCTTGCACAGGGTATTATAATTTTGCCATGATATTTGCAACGCAGTGAAGGAGACATCTCCGACCCCATAAAGTATACATCGCTTCTTCATTCGCTGTTCGAAAGGAGCGCTTCGCCAACCGTTAGAATAAACTGGAATTAATAAATACCGTATGGGCGAGGCCCATTTTATGCGATTTAAGATATAAAGCCGATTTTAGTTATATTTTTATGGGCATATTTATTGGATAGCGATAGCGTTGGCACCTATTATTATTTGGATTCACCTTCATGGCGGCGAAATACATTAAAAGCGCAATCAAATGCATTTGAATTAATGTACCTTCCTATACCCTTGCAAAAGGTATAATTTTGCCATTATATATGCAAAATGTATCTCCGACCCCATAAAGTATATACATTCTTAATCAGCATCACCACCCGAGTCGATCTAGCCATGTCCGTTTCTCTGTCTGTCGGTTTCTATGAAAACTAGTCTCTCTTTTTGAGCTATCGGGCTAAAATGATTAGCATAGTCTTATTTTTTTTGCAAGCAGTATATTTGTCGGAAAGGTCGAAATCTGGCCACTGTATCCTATAGCTGCCATTAGAGTAATCGCGAAATTAATGGAACAAATTAAAACTTCTCTGTTTTCCAACAAATTTCTATAAGTTTTGAGATATAGCGGTTTTTACGGATTTAGAACCATTATTACTACTATATATACTTCTATTAAATTCATTAAGATCGGACACTATATCATAATGTATTATAATGTAGAATGTAGGTAAATGTTATAAAAATTTACAAACTTCGATACATTTTCAATTTTACCAAAATGGATAGAGTTTTAATACTCAAATTGCAAACTGCAAGGATATAAAACCTTCGACTTACCGAAGTTAGCCTTATTTTTTTTGTTAAATTTGGTTTATAAAGTTTGTTTACAAAGCTAGAAATTCAACTCAATTTGGACCACTTTCTTTATTTTCTTTGGTTACATTGGTTTCCGAACGAAATATATATGTATAAAATATATAATATAAGTATATATAATTCATTATTCCGGCGCTACCCCTGCGAAAATGGATACAGGCAATATGAAGCAAACCCGTATCGCGGCGTTTTTCATCGCGGATAGTATTTATTTACTAATACAATTAAAAAGAGCTAATTACTTGGAGTATTGGTAACAAAAAACCTAAAAACCAAACGTTATAAAATACACTTATGAGATAGGCAAATAAAAATGAAAAGAACGACATGCCAAATAAAAACATAAAGATATTTAACTGCTCCTAAGCTCCCAGGCCAGTGTTAGCACACAGCTATTGTTGGGTACTGCGAAATCGGCTTGGCCGTTTGCGCTTAGTTTGAATTGTAAACAAATTGTATGAACACCATAAAATCTGCTTAAACTAGCCCGTAAACAAATGACAAAGAGTTTTTCTTCTTTTATTTATTATTACTAAATCGGTTTATACATTACACAACACAAATTATACAAAAATGTCATTAGCGAGACTTTTGGTAATTAAGGAACTCCAGATATAGAAATCCGAGAAGGATACTATGCAAGGAATCTTTTCGGATGCGCATCTGATCCGTTTTCTAACTCCTTATTATTTATATCATTCGTTTAAAAAGGCCAATATTGCTGCATCCTGGCGTGGCTTCTAATCTTTTCTTTCTTTTAAAAAGTCACAAATTGTACAGTAACTAAGAAAACAAATAATATTTACTTAAATTTTTAGCGCGCTTCTTCTTTTGTTTCTTGGTTTTTTGTCATATGGCAGAACAGTTGCACACTTATGTTTTTACAAATTTCACAATAGCTAAGTAATAAGTCAAATATTTTGAAGAAAATCTTCTTTTGATTCATATTAGTTATTAATAAAGGAATTGGACTTAATTTTGAAACTAATCTTCTTTTGATTCCAATGAGTTATTAATAGAGGAATTGGATATTCATTTACTAAAATTGTTATTTACCTAACTTAACATGTGCAAGTTGCATTACTCCAGTTTACAAAACAAAAAAAATAATGCTCCAAGCCTGTTGATGCGAAATTCTGGTAGAGTTGAATCCCCAGATCACTAAAATGACTTTACTTTTTTTTCTATGGATACGTTTTTATACTTTGACTAGATGTTTGCAACGCAGTGAAGGAGGCATCTCTGACCCCATAATGTATATATATTCTTTATCAGCATCACCAGCCGAGTCGATCTAGCCATGTCCGTCTGTCTGTCTGTCCGTCTGTCCGTCTGTCGGTTTCTACGCGAACTAGTCTGTCAGTTTTTGAGCTATCGAGCTGAAATTTTCAGCATAGTCTTATTTCTTTAGCACACAGTATATATGTCGGAATGACCGGAATCGGACTACTATATCCAATAGCTGCCATAGGAATAATGGCGAAATTAATGTAAAAAAAATGTAACTTCTCTGTTTTTCAACATATTTCTAAAAATTTTGAGATATAGCAGTTTTTTATGCTTCTAGAATTACGGTTTTAATTTCATTAAGATCAGACCACTATATCATATAGCTGCCATAGAAGCGATCGGTCAATTTATATGAAAATGTAAAATTCTACATGTAAAATGTAAAATTTACAAAATTCGATGTTTTTTCAACATTACTAAAATGGTTTGATTTTCAATGATCCAATTGCAGACTGCAAGGGTATACCAACTTCGGTTTACCGAAGTCCCCCCCCCCCCTTTTTTTTTTTTTGTTTTTTTTTTAGTTTTACACAAAAAAAAAGCTCATTTTACGTTTATCATTTCATAGCTGTAGCCAACCAATTTAGCCGTCGAATGTTTTATTTAACAGGTAATGAACTAACCTTTCGATTTTAAAACACTGTATGTATATGTATATGGATAAGTACATAGTAGAGCATTTTGAGTGTAAACTAGTGTTATCTAAGCATATGTGAGTTAATTTTAAATAAAACCACCTTTGTGCAGATGTAATCGCAACAAAAGAAGGGACTAATTTCGATTTTCATCGAATACCCGGAACTGTTTTTGGAATTGGAGCGAAAGCGTTATCTGTAGCGCCCCTGCACAGTGGGGCCATTTTAGTTTTTGCGTTGCAAAAATCATAACTTTGAACAAAGTCAGATAATTGAGTAATTTAAATGGCAATCGATAGATAATTATTCAACCTCTTAAAAACGCTTTTTAACAATGTGCTACGATTTTTAATGATTTATCAAAGTCAAAATTTGTAAATATCATACCATTTATTTAACAAAGGAACATTTTTTTTCACCTTTTGAGATTTTTTTGTGTTTATTTTTATTTTTTGTAATAAAAAAAAAGTTTGACAAATAAAAAAAAAATATATATATTTTATTTTGTAATTTTTTGTTTTGTTCCAGCAGGCGTACGTTTAAAGGGATTTTACACCTGGGCTGCACGAAATACAACTACTGGAACCGTTACTTTTTTTCGTTTTTTGCCTCGAGGTGTATGGGGGCTGCAGACTGATGCAGCAAGACTCTATTGAATTCGATTAAAAAATATACAAAAATGTACCATTTTCTTATTTTCCATCAAAGATAAAAAATAGTGAAAATATGGACAGGTATTAAAAAATAATTACCTGAAGAAACAAGAAGCAAACAGTAAAATGTTTTCTTTATTTTATACCTAACAAGTACATTAATAAATTAAAAAAAGAGGATCCATTACCTAGTTTTCTTGAAATTCGACCTGAAAGTTGTTCGAATTTCATAAAAATGTGTTTTGTTGAAAATGAAAAATTTGTCAACTTTGATACGGTATATCTTTAAAAAAATCGTAGGCTATTAACATTTTGTATTTGTAATCTTTAAACAATTACCTATAAGATTTACGTATTCAAACCTCGAACGCGAACATCAAATCTTTGATTTTTGCAACGCTGTTGGTTCGATAAGCCCTATAGTGCCCTGTATTGGTTTGCTATAGTAGGCATGACAGAAATTTTGAAACCTTTTTGATAAGCGTATAAATATATATATATATATATATATATAAGTTAAAATGTTGTCAGCAAACGTGGTAGCTCTAGCTCTTATAGTCTCTGAGAACGGTTATTTCTTACGGACGGATACACGATAAGAGAATTATGCTAATCGACTTGTCTGGTGAAGCTGATCATAGTTGTTTTTCAACATATTTTTATTGATAAAGAATACAACTCCGCTTAAAAGTACACCGCACTTCCATTTATTGCGAAAATTAAAAATAAAATGTTTTTTCCAATTTTTAATAGTCTTTGCAAGTTGTTGGTACTAACTTCAGCTTCACGAAGTTAACTTTCTGTCTTGTTAGGTTTCAATTTAAGCAGCCCAACTCTTGGTCTCATGCATATGTTGCTTTTAGGAAAACAAGCGGAATAGTAAAAACATTTAAGGGTCAAACCGTTTTGTGCTGCCTCTCTTATAAATATGCATAGATAAGCAAGTTTAATGATAAATAAGGCGTTATTTAAAATGTTAAGTACACTTTTGGACTTACTTAGAAAAACCCAGATAAGCGGGTGTTTGTCAAAGTTTTCATTTTCGTCTCTAATTTATTTTTAATTTTGCAGAGACTGCCGCAGGTAATGATGCTATGTCACCGGTACGATTTGAAACGCAACAGCTGCTAACTAAGGAAACAGGCAGCCAGCAGTTGTTGTCATCCCCAAGTCCAATTGCTTCAGTATCTGATTCTCAGACTCAACAGCAATATCTCGCCACTTTGACAAACTTGCTGAAGCAACAGCAGTGTAACTCCGATGTTTTGGGAATGCAACAAGAGGCACTGGGATCATTGCTTCCTATGGGAGAATTTTCACAACATTTGCAGGTACTTTAGCGTAACAAAAAACAAAAAAAACAATAATTAAATGTACTTCTCTAATTAATTTAGAGCCTACAGAATCTACAAAATCTACAGACTATGCAACACCAGCAGCAATTTGGTGCTGCATCATCGGGATTGCCAATAAATCCCGTTGATATGCTCAATTTAATGCAGTTTCATCATTTAATGTCACTGAACTTTATGAACTTGGCACCGCCTTTGGTGTTTGGAGGAGGAAACAGTGGAGCAGCAGCAACCCACCAAAATAACAGCAACATTACCTCCTGTTCATCTTCAGCAGCGGATATTCAGCTACCCAACAGTGGGGACTCCGGTAACACAATTGCTACAGTAGTTCCAGTTCTTACACAGCCTAGTGTCTCAAACTCAAACACTCAGGTGCGTAAAGTTACTTTTGGACTTTATTTTAATCTTAATAAATAAGAGGGGTACAATTGAGTATGCCTAACTGTAATTATATCTATGTAATCTTGCAACCATTTGCAACGCAGGGAAGAAGTTATTTGGTACCCTATAAAGTATATACGTTCTTCATCAGCATGATTTAGCCCTGTCCGTCTTTCCGTGAATCCGGCTGTTCGTTTCTAAAAGTTTTCTCTCGAATATATAGTAAAGCTGTCATAGAAACAATCGCAAAATATTTAAAATAAGATAAAAATTATTACTGTGCGAAACAAATTATTACTGAGATAACTTTATAAAAATTGGACAAGAAGAGATCAAAAATGACTAGATATAATTTCGCTTTCTCCCTTGATCTTATTCATTTATTTCAAAAGAGCACAAGCCGATTTACATTTCTTATATTCTATTTTTTCAGCTGACTGCCAGCAATCAAAAACGCGCTCGCACGCGAATCACCGATGATCAATTGAAAATATTGCGGGCTCATTTTGATATAAATAATTCGCCGAGCGAGGAGAGCATAATGGAAATGTCACAAAAAGCGAATTTGCCAATGAAGGTGAGTCATCAAATAGATAGAATAGCTCGTAGATAACAGTTGATCGTTATTTCTAAAAACTTTACAAAACATACATAACATGGTATCCATCTTCGTCCAAGCTATGCGATACTCTCTTTAATTCTTCACTTCGTATTGACTGTTATATGCGAACATTCTATTATAAATATTCATATTTAGTATTTATTAATATTCAATTATTGATATTAATTAATTAAATCAAAATTTACAGGTTGTTAAGCACTGGTTCCGCAACACCCTATTTAAGGAAAGGCAACGTAATAAGGATTCTCCCTATAACTTTAATAATCCGCCATCAACAACACTCAATTTAGAGGAGTATGAACGTACCGGTCAGACTAAGGTTACCCCTTTAAATGATATGGGAAGCGGTGGTAGTGTTGCTATAACCATAACCACTCCGGCAATGTCGTCGACAACACCAATATCTTCCTCTAATGTCACTCTTAGTAGCTCTTCCAAAGAAAATCCAGCTAATACAACAAGATTATGTGGAACAGCGTCTGCTTCTGTTCCCATATCAATCCCTGCATCCTCATCCATATCTCGTCCAGAATCCACAAATTCCAGTGGCAACATCTCTGATTACTTGAGCCAAAATGTATGGGGAAAAGAGCAAGGAAAAGATCAAGTTAATTTGCCTATATTTCCAACGGAAATTCAAATCAAATCGGAGCCCCAAGAAGTGGATAATAATGATTTTGTTTATCAAAAACAACAACAAAATATTAATTTTATGAAGCTTCAACAGCAAGAACAGTCCACAAAAAATCTAGAAACTGATACATTAATCGATCAAACAACATTACATTCCATTAACTTCCCTCAACAACAAAATCACCTAACAAATAATTTTGAAACCAAATCGGAAAGCGGAAGTTCTGATGTTATGTCACGACCTCCAACACCAAATCCTGTAGGAGGAAATAATCTGTATGGCAACATGAATGATTTAATAAATCAACAATTAATGGAAACTATGGGTCCACCAATAAAGAAACTTCAAATTAGTGGAAAAACTATAGAAAAAAATGCAACAACAAGTTCAATAACAAGCTCAACAATTATTAACCAATCAGCATGCAACCAATTTGAAAGCAACAACTCCTCCAACTCCTCCAGTTCATCCTCGACATCAGGAGGGAAACGAGCCAATCGCACACGTTTCACCGATTATCAAATTAAAGTTTTACAAGAATTTTTCGAAAACAATTCGTATCCAAAAGATAGTGACTTGGAGTACTTAAGTAAGCTTCTCTTGCTATCACCTCGAGTAATCGTCGTTTGGTTTCAAAATGCTCGACAAAAACAACGCAAAATCTATGAAAATCAACCAAATAATACGCTTTTCGAAAATGAGGAAACGAAAAAGCAAAACATTAATTATGCGTGCAAAAAGTGTAGCCTTGTATTTCAACGTTATTACGAATTGATAAGACATCAAAAAAATCATTGCTTTAAGGAGGAAAATAATAAAAAATCGGCAAAGGCACAAATTGCCGCCGCACAAATTGCTCAGAACTTAAGTTCTGAAGATTCAATGGATTCTTCGATGGATGTACACCATCAAAACATAACTTCACAACTAGCTCCTGTGCCATCGCCGCAGCACCATCATAACTTTTTTACCAAGTCCTCATCATCTCTTCATGACTTTAGCCCATCGACAACGCCGACGCCACCGCAACAGCAGATACGTGAACGTAGCAATAGCTTGGATCATCCGCAGACCCAACGTCATTCGAAGTGCTTTGATTGTGATAAATGTGAACTACAATTTAATCATTTGGAGAAATTACGCGAACACCAATTGTTGCATCTAATGAATCCAATTAAATCCAGTTTGGATGCTAACTTTGGTCCCTTCGGTAGTATTTTGCAAAGTCTACAACAAGCTGCAGCTCAATCGCAGTCACAAATTCAAGTACAGCCTCAAGCTCAGCAGCAAGCACAGCTTGAATCCCACAATCAATTACATCCCACAAAAAAAAGAAAAATATCGAATGATAGCTCCTCTTCCATTGCAGAAGAGGATAATACTATGGCGCATGAAAAAAAGTATGACTTTCTCTACAAATATTTTATGCAAAATGAAACCAATCTCGAACTAAAACAACAGTTTCTGATGCAACAACAGCATAATAAACAGTCAAATGAGTCCTCAGATTTTGAACTGGAATTCTTAACTAACTTTTATCAACAAAGCGAACTGAAGAAAGTTAGTAATTATGATTTTTTATTGCAATATTACCGCAATCAAGAAGAGAAATCATTGCAGACAACAACAAATTTTAGTTCTAGTCAAAACCCAACAATTGAATTTTTATTGCAATATTATCAATTAAATGAATCAAAAAAGTTTTTTCAGTTAATTGCCTCGCCACAAAGAGTACCTGATGATGGACCCGGAGGCAATTTTCAACCAATAAAAGGGAAAGTGGATGATGAAGAAGTTATTAAAGAATGCAACAAAGCGGAGCTTAAGGAGCAAAACGACGAAGTTATCTTAGTTCAGAAAAAGGATGACACAGATATGGAAAAGGAGTTGGAAAAAGACTTAATAAAAGAAGAAAGGCTTAACAATAATAACGAAGCAAATGATAAGGAATCTCTTGAATCAACGTCTGGATCTACATCACTGCAGACTCTCCAAAATGATGACAAAGATAAAACTCAGTATTTACATAACTTGGAGGACTTTCTCGATGCCACAATGATTGAAAATAATTCACAAACTTTAACTTTTAATGATGACAATGAAAACAATGCCAGTCAGAAGGATGAATCAACGCTCAAAGCAAATGATCTCGAAAAAAGATCATCAGTATCTCCTCTAAATGTTTCATCATCGAAACAAAATAAACGTTTGCGTACAACCATACTTCCTGAGCAATTAAATTTTTTATATGAATGCTATCAATCGGAATCGAACCCAAGTCGTAAAATGCTCGAAGAGATATCCAAGAAGGTTAATTTGAAAAAGCGCGTTGTACAAGTAAGTATTTCTAATTTAAAATGTCACAAAACCAAAATGCATTACAGTAAAGAAAATACTAATATTCATTTATAAAATCCATGGGGCTGTCTATGTACTATTAGGTGTTTGCGGATTGAAGTTTTTTTTTTTTAATTTTTGGAAAACAAACTTTTTATGATTTGGTGATTATGATAAAGATCATAAAGTTATTCAATTATTTATGATTCAAGGTGATGAGAAATTTCTGAACAAAAGAGTAAGTTTTTGAAAAAAAAAATTATTTTAAACCCAAAATAGTCGAAGAATCATTATTGCGTTTAGATGTTAAATTTGTGAAAAATAATTAAAGCCAAAGACAAAAGTAAACTGTATGATTTTTGAAACGCTGAAACAGCGTTTTTTTTTTAGATCTTTTACGCTTTTTATCAAAATTTGTATTAAAAAAAAAAATCAAATTTTTTATCGTAACATATTTATATCAACATATGTATTAATTTAACACACATCAAGATTAGACTAGCCCAGAATTTGCTTAGCTACTTTTTTAAGTAAATCAGTACAAAAAAAGGTTTTTAGGATTTTCTTATTTTATTTAATTGATTTATTAAAATATTGATTTTTGATAGCTAATAAAAAAATAAATGAAGGATTGAAGTTAAGGCTCGAAAAGCGTCCACCTGATCCATTTTCACATGCCACCGTTGTTTTTTTAATTTTCTGCAAAATGTTGCGCCTAATTTATATTATTTCGCTATAACGGTACTAAATTGCTGCATCCTGGCTTGTTAGATGTTGTTTTCTTGTCTTTTAGTTCTCAGCTAGCATATCAATGACAGAAGTAGAGCTGCCCACAAATGTTTTTACAAATGTCACAATAAGTGAAGTATTACTTTCTTTTGCCTCAAATTAGTATTTTTTATTGCCTAACTCGAAGAAAAAGAAGAGGTTCTATATATTTTATTAAATCAAAGACACTAGACTATACGATTAGAGAGATTATATTGGTCCTTGATTTAACATTACTCAAAATTCTTACTAAATAATGTGGCGACAATGGCCCTATTGACCCATAGTAATTTGACCGTAAATTATTCGGAAGAAATTCAAATGGAGGTTTTGATGTGTAATTACTAAAATGCTTTATAATTTATAACGTAAAATAAACATTTTAAACATTTTTAGTCTACTCGTAAATTAAATCATCTTCTTGCAGAATAAAATTTGTAATTTTTTAAGTATTGGTGTAATTAGCAAAATCGCTGTGCGAAAAGTCAGTAATTTCGATTTTCACCAAATACCAGTCTAGGGCACGGTGGACTCGAAATACAACGAAATTGAATCGATAACGTTTTCTTCAGCACACCTGAATATTTCAGATCGTATTATTTTGTCCCAAGCTGTATATATATATTTTGTTAGAGTAAATATAAATAGGATATATAATATTAACCTTATACGTTTTGTATACATTTGTTGTTGAATTCTCTTTTTGCTCTTCTTACTTAGTTCTTTTAATTTATCTATTTTATTAATTTATTTTGTTGTATTTGCTTTATATTTTTTATAGTGAAAACGTGGCAATTATGACAAATTTAAAAAAAATCGCAGAGACTGATTGATATTAAGTCTTCACACTGTTTTTAAAAATTCCAAAATCAAAGAAAAATCTTAAGGTAATTAAAATTAATTTTTTTCTATAAATTTACATAATATCTTTTACTTTAGGTTTGGTTTCAAAATTCCCGAGCCAAAGACAAGAAATCTCGTAACCAACGGCATTATGCCCATATTTCGGATGATAATAGCTATGATGATGGCGGTTCCAGTGGAAAAGATAACGCTGGTCAAGATAATAATGAGATCACAAATCTCCTGCAGGATTGCCAACTTTGCCAAGTCACTCAAGTTAATCTGCAGAAGCATGCTTTCAGCGTCGAGCATATTGGCAAAATGAAAAAGTTGCTGGAACAAACCACTAACGAGCTCTATGGTAGCGATGACAGTGATTCCGATAGAGAAAAGCATTTCTATAACTTATCGAAAGCATTTCTTTTTCAACATGTGGTGTCAAGTGCTGCCAAAAGTAATAATGCTTCAAATAATACCACAAATTCTGGACAGGATTCACAGCCAGAAGAAGAGAACTGTTTGGTTAACTTTGATACTAAAGGTGATAATACCAGCAGTCCCGATGTTCGAGTTACCGAAGCTAGTAACCAGGATTTAATGCAGAAGCTATTCAATCGAAACCATATCACCGGTAAGAGAGTTTCGGCTGCGCTTGTAAAATTCTTTATTGATATTATCTGTTGATCAGATTATATAGATTGGTTTTTTATTTATTAATTTCTGATACTATTATTATTGAAAAACGTAATATCTCTGGAATATCACAAACAAATCATCTCCACTAAATATTTAAGAGTGAAACAAAGCAGTCGTAAGTAAACAAAAAAAATATATATATCAGGATTGCCACATAAAACTGATCCCATTCTTTAAATCAATTGCAAAATTTATCTTCATTGTACATTTCTCTACCTTATTCGGTAAACCATTTTTTTGAGCATTTTAATTCATTTCATTGGCAACCCTGATTAAAAACATTTAAAATAAGGAAGAACGTAATTTTAATGCCTCGCAAAAAAAAGCTATTATAACTATAACAATCATATATAGACTATTAGGTATCTTTTTAAAATTATGTGGATAGAAAAAAAGAGATGTGACAAAACCCATGGAAAACTGCTATCGAAACACTTTAAGTGCTAACAACTGAAAACAACCCAAGAAGTACTTGGTACTCCTTGTGCTTTGCTGTTCTCCACCTTGCCTTTTCTGCCCCAAAACTATGCCAATGTCTCCAAGAAGCAATAAGAAACACCAATTCCTTTTTAGTACAAATCGATAAAAACACCAATCGATTTTGAAAAATTAATAAAATATAGTATTTGGTGCTAAACTGTATATTTCTGATATTCAACACATTTAATATTTGGTTAAAATATCATTATATAACTATAATTTAAAAATACGGACTACATTATGACATTAATAATAATATTGAAATCAATATGTACAAAAAAATAAATATATATTTTATTTTATTCAAATCCCAATGTATTATTTGCGTTTTTACTTGCGTATCTTTTATCGTCTTATATTTTGTTGTTGTTGTAATGTTTTTATTATTCGATTTTCAGTTTTGGTAATATTTCGAAAATTGCGTAAAACTAAAACTGTAACCTCTTGTTCTATTAGTTATAGGTGGAAAGTAAAAGATTGGAGGGTGTTTTGGTATATGGCCTTAAAATATCCTTGGATTGTAATTATAACGAAACGAAAGTAAGTACTATTTTTTCTATAGTTTTGGGAAAAACTAGCTAAAAATATTTATACATTCCAGACGAATGTGACAGTTACGTGAATATTTGTGAAAATTTAAATCCAAAAGTGAGACGAGATGATGATGGGAAGATACGATCGCAAAACATACACATACCAAACTTACTACGAGAAAAACTCAAAAGTTCCTATTTTACCGAAACAGAAAAAAATTTATAAGAATCATTGACATTCCATTGAAAAATCTTACGAATACGAAATACCTACTATTTCCAAAACATTTAGTAAGAATTTTCTAATACTATATATATAATACGGAAGTGTGTTCCTAACTATTCAAAATATATAATATAGCTTTTAAAATATTTAAGTATAAACACACAAAATGGTGGCAATCCTAAAAACATTACATTAGTGTGAAAACATACGGCAGCTCCTATTAAAAAGTATATATTTAATGAAATATATATAATATTGAATTTTAGATTTAATATGAAACGCAAACTGAGTTCCTAGCATTTGATTGCTTTATGCCTTTGTTTTTTCTATATATGTATATTAGAAATATGTAATCGAATTAAGATCCTGTTTGTTCGGCATGCCGATCATCGATTTAAAAATTGAAAAAAAAAGGAATTACTTAATTGTAAGATGTATACAATTTTTCAAAACATGAAGCGTTTTTATTTTATTACTATTACTATTCATTCGATTCAATCCTAAGAGAGTGAAAAACGTGCCAATGATTTACTTTCTATCTCTAAAATGCAATAAAATATAATTTTATACATATATGTTTCACCCCACTTTCTAAAAAATAATTGCAACTATAATTTCTCTAATTTAAAAATAAGAACAAATTAATAGTTGAAATTAAAAGTTAAGTTAAAAAAAAACATACGTTTTCTTGTTACATACATATATTAGTTCACAATGTGCGCACAATTGATACGAATTTTGCATATTACAATATTATTTTAAACTACAGACATTAATTTTAAACAACTTAAAGGGAGATATTCACTATTTCAACATTATTACTATTACTTTTAAAATATATAGCTTCCAAAAATTTAATTAAAAACCAATTAAATTAAATTAGTGCAAATGTTTCAAACTTATTATTATTATTTATACTGTATCTTCCGAAGCTGAAAATATCCTTTTGAAAGGTTACAAACATTTAAAAACAAAGTACATAGAATTTGACTGATTCCTTATTACCGAAAAAATATTAAATAGTTTACATTTTAATTTCATTCATTCCCAAACATTATTCAAAATTTATAATGAAACGTAATACATAAGTATAATTGTTAAATAAAAAAGCGTATGCAAAAGAAAAAAATTGAATAAAAAGTTCCTATAGTATTTAAAATATATCTATACAATATATACATATATACTTAAGCAAGTTCCAGGTATGTAGCATTTTGTTTTTTTATTTTCAACAAATTACAGGCAAAAGGAATAAATAAAATAAACTGATGTCCATAATTAAATGATAACTAATATCTGAAGAAAGAAAGAAAACCAACAATTTTATCTAAAATAATAATTATTTTCATACCTAAAACTTAAGCATTCATTATTGCCAAGGAAAAAAAAAACAAAAACAACAGGTTAACAGATACATAACATAACAATAACATAACAACCTTACATTACATATTCCTAATATGAATTTAAGCCTCGCAAAAAAAGATATATAAATAATTATTCTTTAGAAAAAAAAACGCAACGCACCTACGAATGATACATATGTATGTATATGTATGCGATTGCATTCGTGCATATGTATACATAGAACAAAATATTGCTCAATATTGTGTAACCACCATTTACATATGTACTTATGTATGTATAAAGATATACATAACATATCAAGAGACATACACATAAACATAGACTTAAAAAAAATTTAAATGCTTATTTCCCATATATTTTTTAACGGTAAATATGTATGTATATTCGAAGTAAGATACATCTAATTTCTGATTATATTTATTATTTAACATATGCATATACATACATATGTATATACTGAAGTTATATATTCATGTTGTTTATTCAATTTTAATCTATATTTTTTGTTGTAATACAAGTCTATTATTTATAAAATAATTTTTCGAAAAATATTCTTTCCAAACAGGATATTATTTTCTTCGCACTTTCAAAGCAAAAATGAAAAAAGAGAAAACCTAAACGTAATTTTAATGTCTACCTATATATGTATGTACTATTCTAAAGTTACTACAATTATTGGGTAATATTTATAAAACAAAAAGAAAGATATAAATACATATTTATAAAAGTTCCTATATATTTAATAAATTGGCAACAGATGTGCATATATTATAAAATTATAACTAAATAAAGAATATAAAAGCAGACATTTACCATGGCGTTTTACTTCGAAAAATGTGTTTTATATAAAGAAGGGATTCGTTTTTTTTATTGTTTAAATTAATGAATTCCCTATTAACAGCAATTTATTCATTGTGAAGCAAACCCAAAAATAATAAAGTAAAAATTTTTCGGAGGGAAATATCTAAAAAATGTTCAGCTTTTTATACCCTGTACCCATAGGGTACAAGGGTATTATAAGTTAGTGCCAACCGGGAATGTATGTAACAGGCACAAGGAAAAATTTCCGACCCTATAAAGTACATATATATATTCTTGATTAGCATCACCAGCCGAGTCGATTTAGCCATGTCCGTCTGTCCGTCTGTTCGTATGTCCGTGTTGTCCAGATCTCAGAAACTATACGAGCTAGTTACCAAATTTGGTGACAACATTGAAATCTGTTGCACGCAAATCAAGTTTGGGTAAATTTCTGTTAGTTCGGCCCCTTCCAAAAAATTTAAAAAAAAAACCATATATAGGGGGTGCTTCAACGTACATTTGTGCATAAAATTATGTTGGGGACGCTCTTAGTTTAGTCACAATCCATCTTTAAAGTTTAGCCTAATTCCCATACAAAATGTGTAGCAAACACGCACACTGACAAATTATGAATACACAAAGTTCAAGCGGCTATCTCTGTGATCGTCGCAGTACAGTGGTCTGTGAAGCTTAAAATTTTTGTTAAATTGTGCTTAGCGTAAATACTATATACGAGTATGTCGAAACTTTGCACACTTTGAATACATTTATGCGTGAAATATAATTAAAACAATAATTTGACAACGTAAAATACTTAGTAATTAACGACTTTTCCATATTATGACGTACATTTAAGTACAAAAATTATAAGGAGAACTTTTTAGTAAAGGACATTCTGTTTGATAAGGTAAGAGAAGAGTATTGCAGTGATCATTAGTTCAGAGAGGACGTAAAGGAGCGCTATGTCGCGCTCTTTAAATATTCCTAAATAATGTTTTTTTTTCTACGTTATGATTTTGAAATTAAACGAAAATAAGAACATGGAAGGTCCTTTATAATTTTATATATAATATTATCTTAAGCTACGAACTCACCAGCGCTAAAATTTAGCAACCAAATGAGTGCGAGCAAGAGACAAATACACTTTTTCGACCCCTCTTAGCAAGGTCGGTACGCAGATGAGCTAAGAGAAATACTAGAATATACTAGAATGAACATCGCGCTAGATATTTTAAATCGGCTGAGTCTTCGCAAGGGTGGCGCAAGCGATAGGAAATATCTGACCGCGACCGTTGCGAAATTGAGACAGGCAATTGGAAACAAAACCCTATGGCGGGACTTTTCAGCGGGGAAAAATTAATTTATTTACAATACAATTAAAGAAGATCCAATTATATGCAATCTAGACCATAAAATAAAACAATAAAAAAATTTTAAAACAAAATGAAGTCTTAAAATATGTGATTTCACAGGGAAATAAGCAAATCAAACGAACAAATTACTTAAATTGATTTCCAAAGCCGCGGGGCTAGCTCCCGATGCCGCCGACGAGGACGAGCAGCTCCTGGCCCTGCAGCTGGGCCAAAATCAGAATTTTAAAAATTATGGACAAGATATATTCCCTGCTCGTCCATGACCAGTGGTCACCTATTGGGATTCTCTTCTTAGTTGGCTGCCAACCCAAAATGCTGCTGCTTCAGAGTATACGAGGAGTACAAGAAGGAGAATGAGAGCTACCCGTCCTCGTGAAGTGGCAACGGGAATGCTAATGGCCCGGGACGACTGGGCAAGCAGCCGCCGCATAAACACGGGTTCCATAGAGAACTCATGGATAGAGATCATGGCGCGGCGACTTAAGCGGCAATTTCGTGGCAGCTGCCGTCGTGGACGCGGATGTGCCCAACGATTACAATGGGTGACACTTCGCAGGTGTTCTACGACTACAATGCGGAGAGACCCACAAGCGGCTAACTGGACAAGGAGGTGGAGCAGCAGACGGAAGAGACCAGACACACAACGATGCCTCGGGTCAACACTCAGCAGCTGCATCTGAAGCAGCGCTCCAGCAGTGGCAGTAGCTGCACCTGCAGGGCCAGGAGCAGCTCGCCCTCGTCGGCGGCATCGGGAGCTGGCCCCGCGGCCTTGAAAATCATAATTTAAGTAATTTTAGTAATTTGTATGTTTGGCCGCGTTTAATTTGAAATGAAAACGAACACAGCTGACAGTATGGCCGTTTGGCCGTTTCGTATGGATTTTCGGTGAACACCATAAAACCGGTCACACTAGAAATATGAAAATCTTTTCGCTAGCTAAGGGTTTAGCGCTGGTGAGTATTAGGCTTCACGCATAAATGTATTCAAAGTGTGCAAAGTGTCGACAAATATAGTATTTGCGCAAAGCTTAATGTGACAAAAAATTTAAGCTTCACAGACCACTGCACCGCGACGAACACAGAGACAGGCGCTTGAATGTTTTGTGTATTCATAATTTGTCAGTGTGCTTGTTTGCTACCGATTTTGTATGGTGAATTAGGCTAAACTTTAAAGATTGATTGTGACTAAACTAAGAGCGTCCCCAACATAATTTGTATACCCAAATGTACGTTGAAGCACCCCTTATCAATGTTTTTTTTTAAATTTTTGGAAGTTAATAGAAAATTACCAAATTGCCAAGCAAAATTTTAAATATTTTAATTAGAAACGAGAAAGAAAGCTAACTTCGGTAAACCTAAGTTGGTATACCCTTGCAGTCTGCAATTGGATCATTGAAAATCGAACCATTTTAGTAATGTTGAAAAAATATCGAATTTTGTAAATTTTACATTTTACATGTAGAATTTTACATTTTCATATAAATCGACCGATCGCTTCTATGGCAGCTATATGATATAGTGGTCTGATCTTAATGAAATTAAAACCGTAATTCTAGAACCATAAAAACTGCTATATCTCAAAATTTATAGAAATACGTTTAAACACAGAAAAGTTAAGGGGTTTTATACAGTTGTGATAGATGAAAAAATCCATTTTTTTTTTATTGCATATTTTTTAATTATATACTGTTGAGAATACTCTAACAAAAATTCCTAACGATCGGAGCATTAGAACCGAAGTTGTAGCTATTTATAGCGCACTACCTGCACATCGGCCGTAAAGCCGTGCAGCTTCCGGCTCGGGAGAAGCGGTTAACTTTAAACGCGATTATCTCAGAATCTTGTTTTTTCGAAATTACCTTTGCGGTGGACACGATTACTAAAAAACTATTAATCCGATCAACACCAAATTTTGACCACTTATTTATTATAATAATAGCTGATCCTTGGACGAAGGATTTTCCATTTTTTTGAAAACTTCCTTTTTTAAAGCATAAAAATCGTAAATCTTATACCTTAAAAAAATACATTTTTGGATAAAACCGCCGCCATTTTTTTAATCAAAATTTTTACAAATCCATCGTCTAGGGACGTACTAACGAATTTTTTTTTGAATTTTTGATTTCCGATGAACCGTTCTCGGGATATGATGTCCACCGCAAGTCACCATCGAAAAAAGACGGTCTTGAAATTCGGACATAACATTTTTATTATTTAATATTTTTTTAAGAAACAATTTTAATAAGTACCCAGAAACATGTACTAAACAACGCCGGCAAAACATTTTTAATAAATATTTTTTATGATGTAAAAAAAAAAATCGATAAAATTTCATTTTTTTTGCGCGGTACAACTGTATATAACCCCTTAATTTTTTTTATAGCCTTGCAGAGGGTATTATAATTTTGACCAGATGTTTGCAACGCAGTGAAGGAGGCATCTCCGACCCCATAAAGTATATATGTATATTCTTGATCAGCATCACCAGCCGAGTCGAGCTATGTCCGTCTGTCTGTCTGTCCGTCTGTCGGTTTATACGTCTTTCAGTTTTTGAACTATCGAGCTGAAATTTTCAGAATAGTCTTATTTCTTTAGCACGCAGTATTTATGTCGGATCGACCGGAATCGGACTACTATATCCAATAGCTGCGTTGCAACTATCATGGCAAAATTATAATACCCTCTGCAAGGGTATAAAAACACACACAGTCGCAGTTGCCGAACACAGAAATAGTATAACAAAGCATAACATAAGCCGAACGATTGCCGAAGCTTTGACAGGCAGGAACAAAAACAACTTCCCATTACAGCTGTGTTCTAACAGCTGGCGAAACGATTGATTACGAATGTACCTTCGACGATGCATCTTGTAGAATAAGTAAATTCCCATAAAAAAGTCTAAGTAACTGTAAAAAAACGCTCATATTGCTTTCTGACTACTTAGTTTAATTCAGAATATGCTCTGACAAATGAGCCTTTTATGAGTCCTGGTTGAAAAAAGCACAAAATATGCTTCGAAAACGCTCTTAAACTCGACACTTTTCAGACACATATTTATGAGCACTCCTAAAACTGTTTGCTGGGTCTTAACGAGGTAAGATAAAAGTGACGTTCGCACATTTAGCACAACATTTTTCTGATATCAAATTGTGGCAATTAAAAGTTATTAAAAAAGAAAAATTAATTTCAATGTAGACATTTTTTCAGCTGTGCCGATTCTGAAACAAATTAAATTAATTCTTATTTAGCAACTATTAATCGTCATAAAATTTGGTATCAGAAAATTTTTGGGTTGAATGTGCAATTTTAACTTTTATTTTACCTCGATAGGAGTTTACTTTTTAGTTTGATTGTTTTCGACTGTATCATTCTGAGTACCTTGACCATATTATAGTGAACTTTATAACATTAAAATTTAAACATTTAACGTGAAATACAAGTTTTCCCAAGTGACTTATGAGGCTTCGCATCGTATATGCTTAGATAAGCAAGGCTTTATTCTTTTCGAAACTATTTTAAATGATTAAAAAAATGGTTTATTCGATTACCTACCTGTAACAAATAATTTAAATGATACAAATTATTGGCAAAAGTTTCCTTTAAAGCATTGTGTTCCCTTAAACAAGTTAATGACATTAATCGGTTAGCTGAACGATTCTACTTTTATTTCTAACTCATAAAAGAATGAGTTCCTTTTGGTAAATTAAGTATACTTTTTATAAATTACTGTTGTATTTTGTTACTCATTTATTTACATATTTTTGTGTATTTAAATATTAATTCATTATTATATATAAATATTAAATATTCATATGAAATATTTAATAATACGCTCATTAGTTTGATTATATTCGTTAATTAATTGCACCCTTTTATATTTACGATTAGTTCGTTTTGATAAAATTAAATATACAATAAAATAAAAAAATATACAAAAGTACAATTTAAAATTCACGGTTTTATATATTTTAAAATTCACGGTTTTATATATTTTAAAATTAAATTCGAAATATTTGCACAATAATGCATTAAGTTTGAATGTTATTATTTAATAGGATATTATAATTTAGCTTAGTTATTACTAATATTTTAGTATAAATTTTAGTTATGAACTTATACATATATATATACATTTATATTTGTTTATTTTATTTATATTTAGAGTAGTTCCTAAGCTTAGATTCAATCTCGATCCGTTTTATTAAATTACACTCTATTCTTAGATATTTAGTCTTGATTTTGTCGTCGTCCAAATTAAGTATTAAATATTTTAAACCTTACGACAATTAAAATTAATATAAGTTCCAGATCCCCCAATATCCACAAGAACAGAACACAACTTTGATGAGAATTTTTCAATTATTTTTCAGCAAAAAAATAAAATATTCATCTATTGTTTAAATAGTGTATCAATAATTAGTTACGATTGCTTTTACTTCCATATATGTTGAAATTAAAAAAAAATTGCGTATCTTATTTATCTTGGCACAAGTTAAAACTTAATAATATGTGGCATTGATTCCAGTTGTTAATTAATAATAATTTATTAGGACTCAATACTCTACACTAAAATAATCACAGTTAACGGAAATAAGATCAATGATCAATGAGACTTGTACAAAAATCTAAAGTATAATTTTGTATTTCAACAGTTCATAAAATCCATCTCAAATTCGTTTTCTCAGTTAATTTTATTTTTATATTTGTTTAAATACATACATTCGGGAGCAAATTAAATTTTAGGAATTACATTTTTTTTTTTTAATTTATACAAATTATTATTACATTTTTATATCTTTATTTCAAAACGCTTTAACAAAATGATTGCATGAAATATATACTTACCAATATATCATTAATATTTACATCAACCCAACTAATATACATACATGCATACATTATAATATGTAAGCATGAATAAAAAATTCAAATTTCCGAAACTTTTTTTTAAGAAAAAGAAATATTGATTTTACAATTATTTAAATAATTTAATAAATAATTAATTCTAAGGTTTATTTTTTTAATCACTTTCCAAGAGAGAGCACCACAATTAATGGCTCTTCATTCTATATAGCCAATATATATCGAAAACGCAGCACCTCCCCATCATCGTGGTACACCTACTTAATTTCTTTAAGTATTGGCTAAAACTTTGTCATCTAAGAACAAATTTTTTTGGAGCGCTGAAAGCTATTAGTAGACAAATTATAAAATATATCATAATATCTACAGATTCATAAAATATTCTTTAAGAAACTTTCTTTATTTACGATTTACGGGTAAAAATATGGTGTCTAATTTTTTGTAAATCTCTTTGTGTTAAATCATAATTAAGTACTAACAATAATATTTTATATATATATAGTTTTTCCTGTACGTTTACGTATATATAATAGTTATTGTTATATGTACGTAATTTATTATTGTAATGTAATGTAACGCTTAAAAAATTATATATATTAGGCGTAGTCTTTGGTTAATCTTAGAATTCTATATTTTTTATATATTATGTAAGGTCTAAAAATCTAAAAAAATGTTCTTTAAAAAGTAGAAAGGGTCGGCAAGGCCGGAGATTGATAAATATTGCTGGTGATGCGGCAATAAATTGTCAAAGTTAACGATAATCGATAAAAGACAATCTTTTATAACTATTGACGTTTTATATTTAGGCCACTGCTTTAATCGCTGGATCTTAGCGATGCGGATTCTTTTTCTGATTACGACTGCGGTTTACTACAACCGATTGACGATTAACGAATCACATTCAAGCCGATATATTCGATAGATCGTTGCGATGATTTGGTTTATGATTCATATTTCGTTAGTTCTTTGTCCTTTTTTAATCAAAAACCGCCATAGCCACCAATGTCGGACGGTTTCAAGTGGTCAAAAACGCTCAGATGATGATGATGTGGTGGTGGCGGGTGGTGGTGGCCATGATGTGACGGATGTACATAACTTGAATAGGATGCTTGTGGCGCCGTATGACCGCCATATGGATGGTGATGAAACGGATAATTCGGGCTCGGAACATGCAAAGTTGGTGTAGTACTCGCTGAAACTGAGGAGGACTGAACCTGAACTGGACTAAAGTGGCCATTATGGCCAGATCCTGTTGTATATTCTCCTGATCCTGACCCAGATCCTGATCCTGCTCCTGGGCCATGTTGCAGGTGCGAACCATATGCCGTTGAAGCGTAAACTGCTGAGTTTACATTGAGTGCAGGGATGTGGCTCAAGTGGTTAGTGAGCTCCATATACATGGGATGTGAGTGAGGAGAAGGATGAGGATGAGGAGAAGGATGTGAGTGAGGAGATGAATGAGTGTGAGGAGAAGAATGCGGATGAGAATGTGAAGGAAGTGGATGTGGATGGGGATGTGGATGTTGAAGATTTGGCTCTGAACTATTAATAGTTGTCCCAATCAGATGAGGTGGAATCACATGATGCTGATGATGGTAATATTCCATGTTGGTATTATTATTGGCTTGGCTTTCACTAACGATTCCCCGGTGTTCACCGCTGTTATTGAGATATATATTCTCGTTATCCGTTTTTGCAGCAACGAGACTCGAGACCGAGAAATTGTTATTATTAATCACATTGTTGTTATCGGAAGTACCAGAGGACTCTTGATCTTGATTACACCGTTGCTTTTGCGTGTTTTGGTGTTGCTGCTGTTGCTGTTGCTGCAAGCCTAATAAACGACTTTCAACAGCTGCAGCTGCCGCTTGTGCCGTTGCTGACATTGACTCGTCATGCTCCCTTATGGCCGGGATTTGATCTACGAGCGACTCCAAGCCACACAAGCTTTTGCGGGACACATCAGAGCCAAAGTTTCCCAAAGACTGATTAGCGTTCCTCGGACTTAAATGTTGATTACTTTGGTGTGCGGAAGAGATTAATAAATAAGGATTGGGATGACGATTTTGTTCTTCGTAACTACGTTGCCATTGCTCCGCCTGTTCCTGTTGTTGATAATGATGGATTGGTGGAGGAGGCAACTGTTTGGATTGTGGATTTTCTAGAGAATTATGATGATGCGGCGATGAAAGCCATTGTTGGTGATACTGATGTTCATTTGGATGAGCTGGGACTTGAACTGCCTCGGCATCATGAGAGGGACTTTCATTATACTTCTCCTTTTCTACAACTTGTTGAGCTAATTCTGTAGCCTTATTTTGGGTAGAACGAACCTTGGACTCTGATTGATTCTCCGGCTGCTCGAAATCTATTGCGCCACACATATTCGGAGAACTAGGTGGCGGCGTTTCACCCAAATGCGGTTGTTGATCAAGAGACGATCCATGTTTTGGCAATGATAAATGATCATTTGGAGACGTTTCCTGGGCAGCAATTGCAGTAGGAGTTCCATGACTATGAACCTGCGTATAGTTACAATTCAGTCCAGCGGCGGGTGAGGCCATCGGTGATGCCGAGGCGGTGTATAAGATGTGAGATGGCGGTGGAGTATTATACAGACTTGGCGGCAATTGCTGATGAATGTTGCTTTGTGGTGGCGAGGCATCCGTCGTTGTTGTCGAGTTTTGCTCCAGCGAATGCACTGCAGTAGGCAGTGAGTTGCTGGGGTTAGTTAGCTGCTTGTTTACCAATATATTGTCTAGGCTAGCAGTAGGCTTTAATTTCTTTGGCCTGCCACGTTTCTTCTTTGGCGTTTCAACGACAGACAGATTAAGTATATTATTAAAATCATGGTGATGGTGATGGTTATACTGTTGCCCACGATGATCAATAATTAACTCTTGTTGCCCCTTGATTTTTTTAGGACGACCACGTTTCTTTTTCTCCAATGGTTGCTGCGGAAGTGATTGGTGTCCGAACACGGTTAAATACGATGAACTTTCACTTGGATTACGCATGGGACTACCTGCTGTATCGTTAGTGTAAGGATTATTATTATCTGATGATTGAGCATTCGAAATCATATGCGACGGCATTATTTTATTAGAAGGGATATTATCTGGAACGTCAGGATTCCCACCACAATCCCCAGCAATGGAGCTTGAGCTACCACAATTATCCACAAATGAAAGTTGTTGATGTGATTGTGACGACTGATTGCCTTTGTTTTCAAGATTCTGCTGCTGCTGCTCGCTACACTGCCTGATGCGCTGATCTGTAAATACACACTCTGATTCATCAATCTGTGGTATTAAACCACTTAAAAAGTCACGAAATTTCTTTAAAGCTGCATAAAATGGTACTTTATCGGCGGCACGTGGCAACTGAGCGCATCTCGCTGATGATGACGGCATTACCCAAATGTACTGCAAGAAAAAATAATCGTTGGAAAACGATTAGGAATATAAATAAAAAATATGTCAACATTATAATATTAATTAGCCATTGGAAATAAGTCCCCAAAATGTCAATCGAAATAAGTTCCCAATATTTGGGGAGTTATTTCATATAAAACAAGATAGGAAGGAAGCTAACTTCGGCAAGCCAAAGTTTATATACCCTTACATAGTATAATTAAAATAAAAATAAGAAATCTTTAAAATCAACGATAGTAGGGAAACATATATATCGTTTTAGTCCGAATTCTTTAAAAACAACGAACAACGAATGCTATATTTAAAGTAAAACACAATTTACTAAGCTTTAATCCGATATCTTAAAAAAAAACGAAAATCGGCTAATTTTACCCGATCGCTCCTACGGCAACTAGAAGATATAGTGGTCTGATTTGGATTAAAATTCCATTTACTAAGATTTAATTTAATATTTTTAAAATCATCGAAAATCGGCTTATTTGATCCCGATTGATCCTATAGCAGCTATAAGATATAGTGGACCGATTTTGATAAAATACAGTTAAATACATGGCTATTATGAACTTATAGGACCATATATTCAATTTGAATCCGGTATATTTAAAAACAATGAAATTCGCCCCATTTAGCCCGATTGTTTCTATGGTAGCTTCAGATTTCGCCCGTTCCGACATATATACTAATAGAAATTGAAAGAAGACTATCTGCAAAGATAGATAGACTGACTCTCAAAACTGAGAGACTAGTTTGCGTAGAAACGGACAGACGGACAAAAGGACAGACAGACAAACGGACATGGCTAGATCGTCTTGTGATGCTGATTAAGAATACACATGTATACTTTATGGGATCGGAGATGCTTCCTTCACTATGTTGCAAACTTCTGACTAAAATTATAATTCCCTGCAAAGGTATAAAAAATCCACAATTTAAAAAAGAAAATAACACAAACAGGAAATAACAAATAAAAATAATAATAAGGCCCCATAAATTTGGGAGAAGTTATTTCATATGAAATAAAATTACCAGAGTACCAGAAATATGAAATTATAATTTTTTAATGTCAATATTTGCCGCAGACGTTACTTTACTTTTCTTAACTTATCCCTAAAAATTATTTCTAAGTTTTCCACTAAGTTTTCCGTCAGCCAATCAAGAGGACCAACAGGTGACCGAGTCACCTGCCTTATCTATGTGCACCATTGGTAGTGCAACTATATTGTTCAAGCGAGGGCGGCTGGAAGCTAGTCCTTGGTCAAGACCAAGACCGAGACCTTGACCGAGAATGCTGACCAATTGTAGTCGGGCGGACCTGAGCAAGTCTTGAAAATACATACCTTCCCTCAAGTTAGCCATGTTACGCGATCCGTGCCCGCTGAGAGGCTTCAGGAGACACTTTTTGTGGTGCCCGTTCGCAGGGACTAATCCAGCTTGCAAGCGAAACTCGATCACTCACACGATGTGGGTGGGAAAGCACCTAAATGGGCCAGAGACGCTCAGGGGAAGGCCACAGCGAAATTCTTCGTCAAAAACACTTTGCACAGACTTGCAGCTTCGTTTTGGAATAGCTCATTTGCGCATAAGGTCCACTGACGCCGTGGCCCAGATTCTCTCAAACATGTATACCTCTTATTTTTCCCCTACTAGGTGTGCAACATTCTCTCCTGGATCCACGACCAAGACAAGGGCTGCTCTATCGGCTGCGGCTAGGGATTCTGTTTGTACCAAATATAATTCACCACCATCTGGGTGGTGGCGGTGGTTGCCGGACCTACTCCTGCTGCCTCCAAATTCTTGAACTGGTGGACTGGTTCGAAGCTACTTGGTTCTTAATGGATGCGCGACTCTGATTATATACCATATTGCTGACATTCATTTGACTAGAGTTGCGCTGGTACTACTCCTGCGCCCGGTTCTGTCCATTACTAAGCATGTTTTTCTCGAGCTCGGCAATGCAATAAAGGATTTGTCCAGCCAGACACTGCTCTCGGCAGCATCGGTCTCTGCATGTCCTTCTCGAGCTCGGCAATGCAGGATTTGTCCAGCCAGACACTTCTCTCAGCGGACGGTGGCCGTCGCCTCTGACGGCCCAGTCACCGAGCGTGATATCTCATGGTGCTCATTAAAGTCATAACCAAATATGACATCGAGGGAGCTATTTCCTTTCAGGCCTTTATTTATGCAAATGTTTTATGTTACCCAAATTCCTTATTATTGAATTTGCCTCTACTAATTAAATACTATAACTTTATCTGCTCTTCTAAACTCCTGAACTCGGCTTATGCATACATTATTGTTTATGGCTATATCAATATTTTTGAAATATGTGAAGAAACGCTAAGAAAAAGTGAGAGACCAATAGTCGAGAACGACTTGTTTTATACATTATTTATTCTGTTCACCCAACTCTCGAAATACCAAAAGTGTCTTCCTTGGTTTTTTTTCGTTGGTCTGCCCAGTTCCTTAGAACACCGTGGTGGGTCAGTATACGAAACCAATAAAGAATCCTGGAAAGTTACTGTTAGGCAATAGGAGGCACAAAGGAGATTAAGCAAGATCCTTGCAAAAAGGCACGCGAGCAAAACCAACAAATCAACAAGACAGACGGCACAACAACAATGACAGTCTAAGGATCCCGGGATACATTGGGAAACATACGAAAGAGCTCGGAATCCGAGAAAATCTGGACGGAACACACACATACACCAACAGGAGACATCGTCACCAATGAGAAATTTCAATGGGGTGTCACGTAGAAAGATAATTAGACTACAAGCGTAGACTTTCTTTCTACAGCGTGAACGCCGTCTCCATCCTGGGCTGATAAACATGATCGACATATAAGAAAGAACTCAATATGGGAGGAGTCAAAGCAGTAGCTTACGCGGGCGACGTAGTTCTGCTTATATCAGGACCATACCCCGACGTTATCAGCGAAATAATGACGGGTGCTCTGGACCGATTCAACAAGTGTGCGAAGACCTGTGGACTAGGATAAACCCCAGCAAGACAGAACTAAAGTTCTTTACAAGGAGCCCACCTTACAACATGCCCAAGATAGACGGTATCGAGCTACAACTATCGGGGCAGGCGAAGTATTTAGGAGTGATACTGGACACGAATCTCTCATGGAAGCTAAACGGCGGGTGCCGGGACATAGTGACATCCCAGGAAATCAGAAAGCAGATGAACTGACTCAAGCAGGCTCAGCTGGAAGCACAGAAATCAGAAGAATACCGATCTCGCTAAACTTGGTTCAGTCGACGATCCATGACCATTTCAGAATGACAGCCAACCAGGGATGGTCAAGGAAAAGTGAGCACAAGAGATCAAAGCTATGTTGGCCGTTTTTTGACAGTAGTCGGACTAAGGAACTGATATCAAATAGTAGATATCAGCAGAATTACAACAGTCTCTACGGATCATTGTGCGATCGGAAAGCATGCAATGAAGGTGGGACTGCCCTACAACACAAGCTGTATAAGCTACAAGGAAGGAACGAGTACAGCTGCTCTGCGAGTGTTCAGCACTAAATAGGATCAGAGCACGTCACTTTGGTGCATACCAGCTAGAGTCGCTGAAGGATGTAGAAAAGCTGAAGATTACAGCAATCCTAGGGTTCTTCAACCACTCACGGGGGTTACTGATGACGACGCAGCTAGCATAAACTAACAGAGGGTGTGGATTAAAAAGGAGCTCAGCTCTACTTGGGGTTCTAGTAAAGGTTTTACCACTACCTACCACCCATCGCCACCACCTACCTTACCAATAAAAACTTAATTCACTCTAGTTTTGTTCCCCCTAAAATTAAGAAAAACACACGTCCGCGAATACCTATTTATTTATTTTTTTGTCTATTTAGTTAAATCTGAAAATCAGTACTATAGCTTGTATGAAGTTTTTTATTATTTTCGGGGGCGGAAGTAAGCGTGGCCAAATTTTAAAACAAACTTGATCTGCGTGCAACAGATTCCCATGTTGTCACCAAATTTGGTCCTATAGTCTCTGAGATCTGTTTACCAACACGGACAGACGGACAGACGGACATGGCTAAATCGACTCGGCTGGTGATGCTGATCAAGAATATATATATTTTATAAGGTCGGAGATTTCTCCTTCTGCCTGTTACATACATTCTCCGTTGGCACTAACTTATAATACCCGTGTACCCTACCGGGGTATAGAAATCGGAAATACCTATGAAGAAAAGATTTAAGAATTTTAACCTAAAAATCACATGCACACTAAATTTCTAAAAACTTTTTCAAAGCATACAAAATCTATAAAATTACCGATAATAATGTACATATGTTCAGTAGACTTATGAACATACAGTACAGTACAGTAGACAAAAAACAGACAAGAAAAAAAAAACGAAACAGGGCCCCAAAAATTGGTTAGGCGATTTATTTCATTTTTAATTTTGGGGAGTTATTTCGTATGAAGCAAGTCCCCCACAAAATAAAATAAATATTCAAAATTTCATTTAAAATAGTTGTTGTTTCCAATACAAATGTATGGTGACTTTTTTCGTTTTTTGCTTCAGGACCTATTTTGCAGAGCATTAATTCATCTCTATAGCATCTGTACAAAAAAAAATGTACTATATGTACACGTATACTTAACAACTTAACTCACCGTATCAGTGCCATCGACGCGATCTGGTTGTCTTCCGAAATGAAATTCCTTTTTGCCGGAAAAAACCTCAAAGATTAATTTCCCATTAAAAACGGCAATTTTCGGGCGAAATCTTTGCAACTTTTCCAGCAAAATCCGACTACCTTCTTTAATTTCTTTTCTCGTCAGATCAGCAGAACCTTTAGTGGCTCGAGCCACCATATTCGTGAAACCAATGCCCTGCTTAAGCAGTTGATGGTCCTCATCGGCGCTCATTTGCTCATGGGTGAGTCCCGCCAAGTAAAGACATTTCCAGAAATGATTACCAGGCCCTGCGTAGTGATGGCCCTTGTAGGCGGCAAATAATCCAGGATTTATACCGACCTGTAAATAATTAAATTATATATTGATCATTGATCATAATATTTACTATATCTAATATAGTTATTGATGTTTTATATTTTATCCGAAATTTACAACTCACTATAACAATATCGAGATTATCACACAGATGATCGGGTATTGTCCTTTTAATCACTTCATCCTCTGACATTCCATTGAAACGATCGTGCTTCTTCCGTTCTTTCGGTTTCAGGGTGTGTAAAAGATCGCCAGTAGAATCTTCGCTGACAGCAGGAATGGAGCTCGACATGCTGTAAAATATATAATTGAATTTTTAAATTTACAAATTTACGGTATTTGCCAACTTATTGAGGGTAAGCGAAAGTGTTAGTAAAGTGATCGTCAAATCGAACTTTAGACTCGTGTTAACGCAAATTAATACTGTTAAAATATTATAACTTACTCCTGAGTAGTTAATGGTGCTGTCATCGATGCTTCATTAGTACATTCTGTTGTAGTCACCATTTTTTTTTTTCGTCCTCTTTTTTTTGGCGTTGGCTTAGAGTTAGGATTTTCCAAATTATTTTTTCCATGATGCGGAGGATGCTGAAATAAATCATCGCCGCTTTGCACTGGTAGTGGGCCTGATTCTGATCCTGATCCTGCTGCATAGCTCGGGGCTCCTATAGTTATACTCTCCATATGGCGATGATGGGCTGCTGGCGATGAAAGCATGCTGCGCATCTCGTCACCCATAAAACTAAACGGATCAACTACAGCTGTGGGATTTGGACATCGAGTAGATGTGGTCGTCGACATGCTTAGATCAAGATGAGAATGAGCAAGGGCAGTTGACGTAGTGGAGGCGGCTCCTGGTTCATTGTTGATTGGATTCTTTGATAATAACAGTAGTTGCTCATCTGACTTCTTCTGGTTAGGAATATGAGGCATTATTCCGATGCTTAGATGCTGTTGCATTTGATGCTGCGGTGTGACCGAATTGGTAGACGAACTATGTGAGTTTGGTGTTAAAACATCGCCAGCACTTGTCTCATATCCATCGTCCTGGTTTTCAGGTTTAACGTTGTTCGGTGAAAGTGTGCTAAATAAAAAAATTAGTCATCAATAAGTCAAGATTAAACTCATTTATTGAGCAAGTATTACTAATAATATCATCTTGGATATCGGGGATGCAATATCAATTCTCTCCAATTTCTCTCTAATTCCATTCCGTCGCGCCGCAGACCAGTTTTTATTTAATGCATAACTAATTGCATTATTGATTTCACTATTTGTCCGATCCTGCCTAGTGCGATTCAGATTTTCGGAGTAAAAGTCACCTCCTTTAGTCCGAATTCCGAGTAATGTATCAAACAAAAGAAAGCTAACTTCGGTAAGCCAAAGTTTGTATACCCTTTCAGTCTGCAGTTGGATCATTAAAAATCTATCCATTTTGGTAAAATTGAAAAATTTCCAAGTTTGTAAAACTTGTATAAAATTTACCTACACATTTAGAATTTTCATATAAATCGACAACTCGAGCTGAAAAACATTTCTTCTTCCACTTTTTGGTTGGCTTGCTAGTTTAGCGGAAAACCAGGTAAAAAAGCTGGATATTTCGAGCCCATAACTTCTAAGCGTAATATATGTCGTTGAAAAGGTATTTCGAAATTATTATAATTTTGCCTTGACATAATTTATCAATTTACCCTCCCTGTCAGAATTTTGCGGTCGGATAGTTTCGGATAAGAGAATTTGGTCTATCGTGTAAATGTAAGAGCTCACTTTAACCTGTGACAAATAACAAAAAAACAGCTAGCTTAGGAAAGCCGACGTTTGTATACCCTTGCAGTTTGCGATTTGATACAACCGTTACTGCGACAGCTTTAAGCCATAATCGACCGATTTAGATTAAAAAAAAGGAAACATTACGGGTACTGTACGAGACATTTATATATAAAAACACATATATTACCTATTTTCCAAAATAGTCACATAAAATTACCGATTATGACAGCTATATAAAATGGTCATCCGATTTTGATTCAATCCAAAAATGCATTTTCAAAGCATAACTAAATCTCGAGATATGTAGAAATATATGGAAATTATACATATTTGCTTTTATTAGTACTTTCTTTATATCCGGTATCTGTAGGGTATAAGGATATTATAACCTACTGCCAACCGGATGTATGATAGAGGCAGAAGGAGGCATCGACGACCCCATAAGTATATTCTTGAACCGTCCGTCCCTCTGTTACCGTTTGATGATATCATTGTTATCTGTCGCATGCAGATCAAGTTTGTTTTATAATATTACAAATCTTTGAGTTCATATATAACGTAACAGCTATGGTATAGAATTTTAGTTAAATTTTTAAGATTTTAAGAATTTAAGATATATCATCTGTGTGCTCTAGAAATTTGAATAAAATCGGCTGATTTACAATTCATATATTTATATATATATATATATATATTTATATAAACATTTAAATTGTGACGCGAAATGCCCTCGGGTAGACTTTTGGCAATAGAAAAGCTTGAGAAGAAAAAAATATCAGAAGTCTTCGTAATTTAGAATTAATGCTTCTTTTAAGAAAACACAAGTTATTCCATGTATATTTTTTTAAACAGTACTCAACAGTGGCACTAACTCCAAACATTTGAACCGGACTAGGTGCAGCGATTTGAATATGCAATTACTAAAATGCTTATTTTAATAACTTAAAACATTAAGTTATTTTGATGTGGGCAAGTCAGAATTTGAATAGATTTTATGGATAAGTAGGTTTTATGGTTTTATTTTAAGAATTATTAATGGACATATATGTATATATATATATTTCCGTTAATTACAGTGAATATATTTTCAAATAGTGTCGCGCAATCGTTTCTTATTTGTGTAATATTAAATAAGGACTACTTACAGTTTATAGGCCGAGCTTGGTTCCTCATGAAAGTCTTCCATAATGAGATCGTGATAAGTTTCGTGCAATTGTCGTTGTGGGTGCTGGTCTTGCAGCTGATCCTGCTGCCGTTGGTGTTGTTGGATCTGATGTTGCTGTTGCTGTTGTTGTTGAAGTTGATTTTGCTGTTGAAGTTGATGGTGATGTTGTTGTTGGTGTTGATGTTGGTGTTGTTGCTGTTGGTGTTGGTTTGACTGTTGGTGCTGCTCTTGATGCTGTTGTTGATGTTGGTGTTGCTGTTGAAGTTGTTGTTGATGCTGTTGTTGTTGGAGTTGCTGTTGGTGCTGATTTTGATGTTGGAGCTGGTGGTGGTGGTGCTGTATGTGCTGTTGGTGCTGGTGTTGCTGGTGGGAAAGAGATGTCGATTGATCCAGTAATCCGTGACACTCCATTGGATGTTGTTGCTGTTGGCGAAGATGATGATCACTTTGTGGTGTACCAAATAATGGAGCGTTATGAAATAATGGAGCATTATAGCTGGTATAACTTGTTGAATGCTGCTGTTGGTGTCTCGGACTGTGCTCATGCATACTTTGTTGTTGATGATTTTGTTGTTCAAGGTGTTGCTGCTGCAACATTTGTGCATAGAAGTTATTACGCAACTGGCCATCTATTATTAAATTTGCATCTGCTGGTCGTCCGTATTGTAGCTCCTGCGTTGGAGTATTATGTTGGAGGTGCTGCTGCAATGGCACTGGAAATGTTCCTGACTCCGTGTTGTCCTTCTCGATTTGAAGCAAAAGTTCAGAGTGTCGATGATGCTGTTGGTATGCTAACTCGGGGCTTACATGATTAACAAGGTCTGGCTTGTTGGTGTCATCTGAGGTGTGCCCGGACTGATCTTGGTGAGGCGTCCATAATGAAGTCCTCCTATCGGACAGCAGAATATCACCCGTTGTTGCTGTTTCTGTCGATGTTAATGCTAACTTTGTAGGAATTCTTATGTTCAAACTGGAAGAAGAGTCATTTACACAACCATCGATTCTTTCGTTTGGTAATAATAATAATCTTGTCGAATCGCAGGAACTACTATTAGACCTATTATAAAGACCACCAGCGTTACACTTTGCTTCTAACTCTAACTCTCTATCCGGAGGAGGAGGAGCTGGAACCACCAGCTCTACGCTTGTGACTAACGCTTGCTCTGGCGCAACATAGCGCTCATTCTCGGATGATGTTTTTTTTTCCAAAATATCCACCTCTGTCCTTTCGATACCGTCTATATCATTATATTCCTCAGACTTATTGTCTGATATACTGGCATTATTTACATCCAAATTAGTATCAATGGATGTATTACCATCGCGACTGTTTGATTCTCCTTGATTTGTGGACAGCTTCTGGCGTTTTCGATTCGATTCCGGTAGACTGGAGGCATAGTTGCTACCACTAACTGGAGGCGTATTATTTAAATATGACGATGTAGATGGCACTGTACCAACTGTTGTGGACAAGTTTATATCCACTATAGATGCCATTAGATTACAATTAATATTACTGTGATTCTTATCAGCACGGTTAAAGATGGCTTTCTTCTCCTTAAGAGTTAGATCTGCAAACTTGATGATAGGCTGTAGAATTCGGATGAGCTCTTCTGTGGCTCGTGCTGTAGCTATTTTTAAGATAAATGATGTATCTACTTTAGGCGCGTATGTGAAGGAACTACTTATCAGTGGGATTTTTATATTTTCCACTTGCATCTCCTAAAATATATATTAGAACGTCCTTTTTATAGGGTTAAAGGCGCCGGATAAAATCCTTTAATCGGACGATAGTCTATCTATCAATTCCAATCCCAGCAATCCCATCCATGTGATGAAGTTACTGTGTACTTCTTAGATGATCATATTACTTTTCCAGGATTCTTTTAAACGTTAATTTTATTCCAAAATAAGTTAAGTACCAAACGCGTCATTAGTACGCCTACAAATAAAATAAATATAATCAATTATTTTATCGGTACGGGGAGGCCAAATAAATCTTTCAAATTTATGGACAGGAGCTAACTTAACTTACAGACAATATACAACAAAATAAAAAATAAAAGTTGAAATGGTGACATGGAAATTTAGAATTATAATTATTTTGAATTTTTATTATTTCAATTAAATTTATGAATTAAAGTATATAAGAACCAACCAATCCTTGTATCTATTTATGATGAGCTTGTTATATCTTCGTTAAAAGTAAATTGCATAGAGAAAGACGGATGGACAGACGATTTTACCATTACTGTGTTGATAGGGCTTTCTTTACAACCTAGCACATTTCATCTAAAGGCTTTTTTATAGGATTCAATTAAAAAGAAAAATAATAATATCAAGGGATATCATATACTTTATACATAAATAAACGATATGTGGATATCGGAACTTGCACTGATATGCTTGATAGAAATATGCATACACATAATATTTTTAAGCAAAGCCCCAAAATGCAACGAAGCGAAAAATGGCAATGCAGCAAGCTCTGCCTATGCCCCTATAAATGTATGTATGTATGTTCATGTGCATCTGTACATGCACTTATGTAGGTGTTTACGTATGTATGTATGTATATGTCAAAGCTACTGTACCAGAAAACTTTAGCAAAATCAACAACAACAACGCAAACACAACAAACACCCAAACGAGTACGCACTCTCGAAAAAGCTCAAATTGTGTGTGTGTGTTTGAACAGGGCGAAATAGTGTTGCGAGACACGATAAGATATGTATAGTAACTTGAAATTAAAGTTTAAAAAAAACTTATTTTGGATAAACTTCCAAACTAATTCATATTAGGTATGATCAGATTATTTGCATAGCTATCGAGAATACAAATATACAAATCTATAAAAATTGTGTATTTTCTTATTATTTTAAAACGATCACCGCTCGCACCAGGAGGTGTGTACATTTTGGTTGTGTAATGCCTAGCCCACTCGATCTAATGCATTATATCGATACAATTTTCCTTGGTTTTACGATCAGCTTGAGAAAAAAGAAAGTCGATCAGTACCCCAAAGGATGTATGAATGTGCGTGTTTTAGGACGCTGTTCAAAATCATCCCGTCAGGTTTTTTGGTAGTCTTGGCTGATCCCCAAGCTTTAAGAATTGATATTTAAAAGCGATTTCGAAAGACTCAAGGCTGAGAAGTAAATTGTACAGAATAGACCGACTTGCCTAGATAGAATCGCCTGGTGAAGCTTTAAAGGTCAGGAACATGGTATCAGAAATATATTATCGTTCAATTGTATATATACAGTTGCATTTTTGTTTCTAATATTTTGACCATAGCCGTAGCCCCTCACATATTTTGGCAAAGTGTACTCGTATTCGTATCTGAGCGTATGTGTCATGTATCGGTATTCCTGTCGAAAAGAGCACCGACAGAGAGCCACTCTCAGAGAGTGCACAGAGAGAAAAAGTAACAATTGCATTGTTAGGCAATATTCAAATGACAGGATAAAATAATATAAAAAAAATACAACTTCAGAAAGCTTCAATAAACTAAATTGTCTTGCATTTTACAGTTGAAAAAAAAATGTGTACATGTATACACTTACATATTTTCACATGCACCTAAATAGACAAATTACCACAGCAGTTATTTAGTTTTGTTTAGGATATTTTGCCAATTAAAAGGGATCTATTATGTATTAAGCACGGAACTCGACCAATTCTTCCATCGTTTTAAATTAAATCAATACATTTTTGATTTTCGCTTTTGTATATTGCGCAGGTGACCTTTTTTTTCAGTGTTACTCACAAAATGCATATATGTACATATGTACGTACAATACATAAGTAAGTATGAGTAAAAATACAGTATTTGTATTTGTGTGTATTTCTTTTTCACGTATTATATTCTTACGTATGTATATATTCGCAATCAGGAATATATGCAATGCACGAGCACAGAGACATGGCACAAAAATAAAAGATAAAAGATACATATATGCTTATATGCATACATATGTACAAATATATCTGTATCTGAATTTTGGTTTCTCCTTATAGATGCTTCGGCTGCTTCGTTTATGTTTTCGCTTTTTTTTAGTGAATGTGACTGTGAATGTGTGTGGCAGACGTCAAGTAGAGATGAGATGAGAGAACGTATTGTATGTATGTATTTTACAAAATATTTTTAATGTGAGTACATAGGCATAGATACATACATACGTACTCACGTTTTGTTCATAGGTACAAGGGAATTCTCGCATAAGCATACGTAATACGTTTCACATTCCCACCGAAGAAGCACTTCTACCCCTGAGCCTTCTTAAATTGACTGCTTTTAATTCAAATGCACATTTTTGCATACATATACATGTATGTACATATGTATGTATGTATAGGTATACATATGCATGTAATTTCAAATTTTGGTATGTATATCCAGGAGACAGGTATGTACACACACATTCATTAAAAAGTGGAGTATTTATCAAATCGCGTTGCAAACGTACCGCGTACCGCTCTGCAGGAATCAAAACAGAACTTTCGGATGAGATTTATGATAATTTTTCAACAGTTTCTTCTGTTCCAATATACAACACAAAAACCCGACGACCATGACGACGAGCCACACGAACAGGCAACCAATAAAAGCCGCAAATAGAAAGACTACGAAGAAGAAAAGCTTTGTATCTGGAGCTTACAGCTTACGTTACGTTATACGATATTCGCTGCGTTATTTTGAGAACAATATTTTGAGTAATTCCCTAACGCCAAATAATTCATAAGATACTGCGCGTGACGTACCCCTGCTCTGCCCCTGCCCCCATCAACCAGTACAACATACAAAAAAAAAAGCTAAGCTCGATTTTGCAAAAACATTCTGCAAAATAAATTTTAAACAAAAAGTTTTCATTCGCGATGAACAATGCGTTAAGGTATTTAGAAGATAATTGTTCCTTCTCATGGATTTGTAGTATCTTAAAAAGTATCTAAAACGGACAAATAATGGTATTATTTTGTTGCAAAAAAATCAGTGCAAAAACGATTTACTTTTGAACTGTGTGTGTGGTTGTGTGTCGCACAGTTGTACGTACATATTTTTTATTTGATATATTTATGTACAAATTGCTATTTAAAAACGAAAGTAAGCGACGTTAAAGTGATGAAAACAGTCAAAAGCTAATTCTCCTTCCCTCCCTCAATATGTGACAATGTATTTAATATGTTATTGAACAAATATTAACCATTCATACCCCTAACTTATAGATTTTTAATTATATAAACTACTAAACGTGCATACCCAGCTTACCTTCGTTTTCATTCCAGTATACATTAATAAATACATGTGTACACAGCATACATTTGTATTTATGTAAAGTCCTTGAACCTTTGTTTTTGCATTGCACGCGAACGAAAAAGTTAAACAGCTGATTTTTACATGTGCGTGTGTGTGTGTGTGTGTGTGTGTGTGTGTGTGTGTGTGTGTGTGTGTGTGTGTGTGTGTGTGTGTAAGGATACCATTCATTTGACTTTTTTCTCTGGATGATTATTGGAATATGTAAATCTTTTATATTTAGTGCATTAAACAAGCACATCCCAAGATAATATGATGAATGGTTACATGTCAAAGTAGTAGGAGACAAGGGACTGAGACGGATTAACTGGCGGATCGGAAGCGACTGGGAGTAACGAGAGTAACTATATTTACAAAGCTAAGGCTACGACAATTCAATAGAGTCGGATAATGTCAGATTTGGGAAGTGGAGATGAAGGCATCTCAGGATCAAGTAAGAAGATGTATGTATTTCCTATTATAGAATAAATACATATTTGCTTATATTCCAGAATATAATGTTGCGAATATGGAGGGCTCGTCGAGTAGAAATGAGTTTGATTCCTCCGTGAAAGGTATAAAAATATCGTCTTCAAATGTTATAGTTTTCAATATTTCTGGGCATTTGATTTTAGGTGGAAGTGGCGTTGAGCAGGAATTGGCCACCAAAATGCTTCAGATACAATCGAAACGATTTTATTTGGATGTCAAGCAGAATCGAAGGGGTCGCTTTATAAAAGTTGCCGAGGTAAATCATAAGTTACGATATATAATATATCTATATATTACCCATTGTTGAACGGTTTTGTATTATTATCTAAAAACAAGAACCGAAGCTAGCTTCGGTAAGCCGACGTTTGTGCACCCTTGCAGTTTGCAATTGTATCATAAATAATCTATCTATTTCGGTCAAATTTAAAAAAATTTATTTTATTTAAATATACATGTTACATTTACATTTTTACATTTTCATATAAATTTATCGATTTCTCCTATATCGGCTATTATCCGATCTTAATAAAATTAAAAACTTAATTCAGAAATCAATCTGGGTCATACATATGTATATACTAATGGGTTTAGAAAGAAGACAATCTGCAAAATCGAATATACATATGTATATACTTTATAGGATTGGAAATAATTTCTTCACTGTGTTGCAAAGTACTGACCCTGTACTGACCCTTATAATACCCTGCAAGGGTATACAAATTTATAGTACAATTTAATCTACCTTTTTCTAAATACTTCAACAAAAAATTCTTCCTCGAAAACCTACTTTTCTACAATGTCTGATGGATTTGTTAATGAATTTACAGATTGGTGCCGATGGCCGGCGAAGCCAAATTTATTTGGCTCTTTCAACAGCAGCCGAATTTCGTGATCACTTGTCGTCATTTAGTGATTACTATTCTTCCCTAGGTATTTTCTATACATCTGTATATATTTGTTAAATTAAATAACAAATGAATTAATAAAAAAAACTTCTTTTGAAAAACTTAGGTCCCCCAAATACTGACAATTTACCGGAGGATGGTAAATTGAAGTCCGAAATGATGATCAAAGATTATCGAAGATATTACTTGGATCTAAAAGAAAATGCTCGCGGTCGGTTTCTACGGGTAAACATTTCTGATTTAATAACAGCATTAAAGAGTTCCATTAATAAAACTATATTTAGGTATCGCAAACCATAACAAGAGGCGGACCTAGATCTCAGATAGCGCTACCAGCTCAGGGAATGATCGAGTTTCGTGATGCACTGACCGACTTGCTGGAGGAGTTTGGGGCAAACGATGGAGGGTACAGAATCAAAATGAGTTTATTTAAACATTTTAGGCGCCTCTATCTTAGGCAAATAAAAGCTTGATTTTGCATTTATTTTTATGTTAATATGTTTTTACTATGATTTAAAACTAATAATTGTATATTGTTCTTAATTTACTTTTCTTTCGTTTTTCAGCAGATTTAAAGGAGATTTGCCTGAGGAGCGGCATATGAAGGTGGATAATAAAAACTTTTATTTTGATATTGGACAAAATAATCGAGGTGTCTACATGAGGATAAGCGAGGTAAGTATAAAATATATAGTATATATAAAATATACCATATATACATTTATTTATACGCATATAAAAAGGTAAAAAATAACTTTCGTACATCGATAACTATACCGGAAAAATGCTGGATACGCTTTCGTGACATATTTAATGATTATTGTGAGAAAATGAAAAAATCGTCCGAATCAATTACTGCCGATATAAATCTACCGACATCCTCAAATAGTCTTAAATAAATATCGCGTGATTTTTATGCTAGTCTTATTAATAGAAGGCATCAAAAACAATATATATATTAATTAACGGCAATTGACCAACAAACCAAAATAATGTAAAAAAAGCTCATTAACTTTGAGATATGCGAATGATTATTAAGCTTGGATGACATAAATGCATATTTATTTGTTACCATCTAGTAAAAAATTTAATTTAATTATTTTGTTTAATTAAGCTTGAGTCTAAAGTGGGGAAATTTTGAAAAATAACACAAGAGATTTGTTGAATTATTTGTTCTCTTATTTAAGAGCCAAGCAGCACCACCATGGCACCCTTTATTTAGAAAAATGATCTGTAAAGTAAATACATGTAGAAGGTTCCGTTGTCGTCCACTTAAAAGTTTCTCAAAAACATACCTCTAATTTGTTGCAATTTTTCTTCATGAAGCTATTTATAGATCTTAATTGATATTTTAACGTTGCAAGACCCCAATATACAAATCATTCTCAATATTATATAACTTCTGTTAAATTTATAAATCATTACATCGCGTTAAAAAAAATGTTATTAATTCGCATCAGTTTAGAATAGTAGCTCTCTCAGTAAGATAAATACATTTTATGGATTATATGAAATTTATGTAGTTAAAAAAAAAACAATTCATTGTTAAAGCTTCAAGAGAACAAAAAATGTTATTTATCATAAAAAAAAAACACGTAAATATAAAACTCCTAAAAAGCGTTTTTAAAACAAAAGTTTCAATGTGATCACTTAGAATAAAAATTAATATATTAAAAAACTTAATATGTACGAATGGAAAAATGCATAGCAAACCGTAAAATGTAACACCTACCGAAAATAAATTTCTCTCGTGTACAGATTTGCAAATGCAACGTAACAAATTAGTGCTATTGAATATTAATTAATTAAATAATTTTAGTGCTATGAAAAAACTTAAGTCTATGGTCATATTTCGAAATGGAAACATATAAAAAACAAGAGTTATTAAACTTGATAAAACAAAAAATATATATAATAATTTAGTAATTACACATAATTATTATTTCATTTATAAATATTTCAACTGTAAAACTTTGAGAGGAAAAAATTTATTACTTCGTATTAGAGTCTCAGAGTTAATATGTGACTATAAACTAAAAAATCGTATAAACATATATTTACCTGGCAAAAAATGGGTGTAATGCTGCGCAATATATACATATATGTTACAGAGAGATCCAAAAAACACTTTAGTTAAACTATAAAATAGTGAGTGTATTGTATATCTTCAATGTTGTTTGGCAAAAGAATCCATAATTGTAATATTATAAGAGTTTTGTGAAAAGAAAATATGGTAATAATAAAGTTGAATTAAAACATATTAGAGGACCTACGAATTTTGTATCACATTTACAGCTCATTCCATCAACATCTAAAAACCTAATCTTATGGAATTTCTAATTATTGACAGTCGCTTCAGAAAGCCACCTTTAGGTGGCCAGTGAACGTAAATGTATCCACATTTTTCATAGAGATGTGAATACTTATACTAAATTGAATGGGCTTTGAACACACTTTTCCAAAGACCCATAAATGATATATCGGAGGTTCCAAAGAAATCGTTGTAGATATAAAACCAATTCAAAATTTTGTGCGACTATTTAGAATAAATTTTTTTTTCTTGCATACTTTTATTGCTATTTAATAGCAACGGCGATTTTCGCATATTGTGTTGACTTAGCATATTCCCAGACGAAACGATCTAGGCCTGAAAATTCAAATTTACTCGAAAAACACCAATTCGGCTTCGCAATTTTATTAATCATCAAAATTTTTCCGTACATAAGTATTTCTGGAAAGAAATTCAACGATCTATTTCCCCGAAAACAACATCCAAAGTACCAATAATGGCAACCACATCGGCTAACATATGCTGTTTGCCAATCTTTTCCAGCGCCGCCAAATGAGCAAAGCCGGGAGCTTTGATCTTACAGCGATAGGGGCGACTTGAACCATCGGAAACTAAATATACTCCAAATTCCCCTTTCGGAGCTTCGATGGCGGTATATGTGGCCCCCGGGGGGACTTGGTAGCCTTGCGTGAATAGCTTAAAATGATGAATCAATGCCTCCATTGACGTCTTCATTTCCGATCGTGAGGGGGTCGTCACCTTGGCATCATCCGTTTTAATTTCTCCCGTTGGCATTTGATTTAAGCATTGATCAATAATTCGGAGACTCTGACGCATCTCCTCCACACGGCAAAGATAGCGATCATAGCAATCGCCTTTGGTCCCAATTGGTACATCAAAGTCCACCAGATGATAGGCATCATATGGCTGCTGTTTTCTCAGATCCCACTTGATGCCAGAGCCTCTGAGCATGACGCCGCTAAAGCCATAATTTAAGGCCTCCTCAGCAGTCACAATACCAATATCTTCAGTTCGTTGCACCCATATCCGGTTTGTGGTTAGGACATCTTCCACTTCGTCCAGACGTTCGGCGAACTTTGATGAAAACTCATAGATGTCGTCCATAAGGCCCAGTGGCATGTCCTGCAATAGATCAGTAATTAATGGTGGTGTATCAGAAATCGTTAGAGTTTGGAAATAGAGTTAAAACAAGTAAGAAAGCTAAAGTCTAGTGCACTTGACTGTGAGATACCCAGTACCCAAGGCTTTTGCATTAAGGTAAAAGACAAATCCGTACGGACTTTAACTCTCAAATGCCCAATTTTTTTATTGTGCTGAAAAAATAATTTAAGGTTATTATGGGTCAGAAAGATCGATTATAAGGTTCATTTTCATTTTGAAAATTCCTATTGATACAGATGAGAAACCTAAGCCGGCCTATGTGCTTAGGCATTCCTCCTGTTGTTATTAAAATTATGAAAACTGTTTTTGGTTAATATGTATACAAATTATGAATACAATATTGATCTGCGTGCACGAGATATAGTCTCTGAGATCTGCTGGTTTATATAGACAGACGAACAACCGGATATGGCAAAATCGACTTATCTAAACGCGTTCTTATTCGCCGCAGACGCCGTAGTGATGGGCGTACCGCAGTTATCTGTTGATAAACTAAAATCTTAAAACGTCTTATAATAATTTGTTGATCAACCCGATAGCTTAAAAGCTGAGATACTCGTTTGCCTTAACGCACAGACAAACGAACAAGGGTAGTGATGCTGATCAAGAAGGAATGTTTTCCTACCTGCGTTACCAATTTCTGGTCAAAATTATATCTTGCAAGGACTACTAAAACCAAGAAAGGAATCTAACATCCACAAGCCGAAGCAGTTATACACATTAGTAAATGTAAGTACGGTATTTTTTATCGAGATTTTATTTTAGATCGAGACGGAAATATTTTGAAAAACAACAAAGCTATAAGTGTAAGTAAGATATGGTGACCCGATCCGGAATATATACTACCTGTATTGGAAAGAAGACTATCTGCCAACTTTCATTCCAATAGTTCTAAAACTGAGACTAGTTTGCGTAGAAATGGACCCGCGGACATGGCTAGATCGGCTCGACTGTTGATACAGATCTGAGACTATAAGAGTTTGAACTAGCATATTTGGTGAGAACATTCATATCTGTTGAACGCAAATCAACTTTATTTTTATAAAATCAAAACCTAAAGACAGTATTTTTAATAACAAATAATATGTAGTATTATTCCCATGTATAAGTTTCATTAAAAATTAATAATGAAGCTCCAAACGTCAACTTGTTAGCAATTTCTAATATTTATCCAACACTGTATATGATTTTTGGCCTAAGCTAAATAGATAAGGAATAAAACCAGTTGCGCGGTCGTGCTCTAACAATTTGAGTAAAATCGAATGGGAAAAATGGGAGTTATTAAACAAAATGGTTTCTGTGAATGCTGAACTTTAATAAAATTATCTGTGTTGGCAGCCCCAATGAGTGTTGCTCCACATTTATAAAAAAGTTCTTCTATATTCCAACTGTTAAATTTAAGTTTTTCATAAATTTGAGCATAATTAATCAAGGAGAAGTAGCAATGTCAAAGTGCATTTCACCCACAAAGTTTTGGGAACCGGGTATCCCACAGTCGGTCATCTCGACTTTAGCGACCCGGTACCCATTGCATTGAAAATGTTGACCAACACCCAAAAAAGGCAAATGTTGTTAAAAACATGTGGAACAACACGCATTACACATAGGTTTTTCATGATTTTCGAGTGCGGTACTTGGCGTGGCCAAATTTAAAAACTTGATCTGCGTGCAACAGATTAGAATATTGTCTCCAAATTTGAGATCTGTTTGCTCATACGGACGGACATACGGACAGATGAACGTGGTTAAATTGACTCGATTATGTTCAGTAATATAAATACTTTATCGGCTCGGAGATGCCTCCTTCTGATACATATGTATATTCTCAGTTTGAAATAAACAGCAATTTCTATGGCTCCCCAGTCTATTTGTGTAATCATCTTACCAATGAAACTCCACCAGGTCGAATGTAGGCAGCATGCATTCGAGCGCCCGAGACACGTTCGTAGAACTCCATCATCTTTTCGCGCTCCTCAAAAAGCCAAAAAAATGGCGTAAGAGCACCTACGTCAAGAGCATGAGTGCCCACAGCCATTATATGGTTCAGAATCCGGGTAATCTCGGCAAATAGCGCTTAAAATGTAATTTTTTTTAAATAAAATTATGCCGAATTCGCTGTGATTTAAAATGATGGATTTGGGCTTTATGTCTTGTTTTTTTTTTTTTTTTTGTACAGAAATTGGCTTAGCTGCCTCGAGTACTTTGCACGCAACTTCTAGGCAGCTATTTTCAAAATTTAGTCATATTAAATTATTTTTTCTTTTCATAGAAAATCATACATCAATGCGCCGATATGAGGCACCCAAGTCGGTTGCACCAAAAGTAATTATTTTAGTACAATCCAAATTACAATATCAGTCAGCTATCTTTAAGATGCAGCTAAGTATCAAGGTAGCTAATCAAATGACATTGTACTGCCAAGAATAGAAAAAGGTCCAGCGATGTTACCTCCTTACATTAGCTTTATTCTTACTTCGTATATACTTAGCTCTTAGCGGTACATCGATGTTAAGCAACTTCTCCACGGCCAACGAATAGCATTGTTCATTGCACATCATCGATACATAGTCCAAACGATCGAAGTATGGCAATGCTTGCGTATAGGTTTTGTATTCAATCAACTTTTCAGTGCCACGATGCAGTAAACCAATGTGTGGATCCGCTCGCATGACAGTCTGTTTAAAATGATATAAGAATTATGACGATTTATTTTACACATTTACATTTACCTCGCCATCTAGTTCGAGCACCAAACGCAAGACTCCATGAGCAGCAGGATGTTGGGGGCCAAAGTTAAGTGTCAAATTTCGTACAGATTTCTCTACGGGTGTAACTTTACCTAAATGTTAATTTTAGTTAAATTTTAACCAAATGAATATTTTATGTTAACTACACACTATTCCATGGTGGAACACTCCACAGCGATGTCACATCATCGGGATACATCACGGGCCCACTGAATTGCTTCATAAATTCAGGGTCTGGATACCATTTTGCGGCGCCTCGAGCACTAAAAACATGTGGATTAAAGAATAATAATAATAAAGTATAAGACAATACATAAGTTATAGTCTATTCTTGGGAATTATGTAAGCTGTATTTTATACTTTAGAGTGTTCGATGCAGCTGCTGCCATGAATTGTGGCCGCAATCCCAAACGAAAAAATCCATCAAGAGAACGTCTCGTAATATTGGCAAATGCCATCTCTTAACTAAGCGATATTTAATATTCAATAAGATATTGTTTTTTCGGCGATTTCGTTGATTAACAACAGAACAGTGTGGCCAGCTTTGTTAAGAAGCTAAACGTTGAATTTCCATAATTATTAAACAGAAATAAAGCCAATGATTTAATTAGGGATATTCCCTAAATTCGATTGTTTTTTTTTCTTCTGGCTGGGTTTCTACTAGAGATGCATTTTGTGTTCTGCATGCTGGACTAAGTGCAACATTTTCCTGTGTATTTATTAAAATATCGAATTAAAAATCGAATTTGTTACCTCCTGCAAGGATTCGCGGATACTATCGGGTGGCCGACTGCTCAGCGGATCCCAGGACCGGGTTTTGACCGCCGAGAGCTTCCGGCAGAAGGCAACACATTTATTTTTCTCGGATTTAAATCCCGCACACCGACAACTGCGCTTCAATAGGGGATGCTGAAGGATATTGGCTGCATCCCCGTCCTTCCCATCCAAATGGTCGCCAGGATCATGTTGGCGACTCCCTATTTGTTCTTGTATCAGCTGTTTTTTTCCCTTTATACCTCTATCTCACCCACTTATAACGCTCTCACTCACAATTCATTACAATATACAAAACTTTTCCTAATTCCCTACACATCGAGCTCGACACTAATAAAGACACTTTTACCAAGACTTGTTACATCAATAATTTTTTATATTATATTTTATCTTATTTTCGGCCTTCCTTTGTGTTTTGACTCGTTGTTGGTTATGAAACCTGGGGACACACAGTGATGGGGAGTAATAACATTCGCGTTATTCTTGAAACTCCGGTGGCTCCGCCTCGACTTCACCGTCGCCGCACTCCAGGATTTTTCCTACGGGAAAATCGCGGTTCGGCTTGTTGGGATCTCCGCACGATTTATTTTTGGCGACCGCACGACTCGGGCTATGTTTTCGAACACCTTTCCCTTTTTTTCACAGCTCACCGGCGGCCCCTAGATTTTTGGAGTTTCTTCTCGCTCTGACCTTCCTCCGCCCTTGGAAATCTCCTTCACTTCGCTCTTCGGGATCATCTCCTCTGTGCCTCTTAATCCTCAAGAGTTGCTTTCCCTTAATCCGCATCCACCTCATCATCATGCCCCATGCGGCTGGACGGTCTGGCAACCCTTTGGCATTCGATAGCCCAATTGCAAATCGTTATTTCGGTTTTCTAACTATCGCACGAGAATCACGAAAAGCAGAAAAGGTGTTTCTACCAGGAAAAAGTGCTTTTTAGCTCTCTTGAAAGGAAACAGCTGTTTTTGTTTTGGTTTTGATTTGGCGGAAAATTAAATTTAATTCAAAACAATGCTAACTAAGATTAAAAAGAGCTAGACTGTATTTTCTATATGCGGCTAAGTAGCAAATATAGATTTTGTTGTTCCGCCAGCCAGCCGTTCGACTGGAGACATAAGACTTGCAGGAACTACTGCAGCCCACTGGAATCTTTTAACCTGGAGACGCGGTGGCAGACGCATCAACCCTTCTCTTCTTTTGCAAGTCCCTTATGATCACGAATTCACATCACCTTGCCCTGCCCAAGGAGGGTTTAGTGGAGGAAGTCCGGCTCCCGGCGGAGAGGGCAACTGCAAAAACTAGCAGAGTTATCGATTTTTCATTTATTTACTTTCATTTATTAGCCACATACTAACAGAAAAGTCGATAACTCTGCTAGTTTTTGTCCAATTGAAATGAGTGATACCTCATTTTGTTGGTAATTTTATTGGAAATGAAATACACAATTAAAAATTGGGTAAACGTTTTTTTTTTTTTATATTATAAACTTTAAAATAGGTACGTAACCTCAAAAATATACTTCATTTGTTGAGGCTTTTGGATGTTTTTCCTCAACCTTGGACCTTTTTTAGTGCTGGTTTTCTTCCAGAGCTGTGCTTCACACCATATTTATCCGGTTTATTAAAAAATTTATTAATAACACAACTTGTTCGACCAACTTTGCGCAATTTTTCGCTTTTCTCAATTTTTCGTTTTTATTTTTCCCTTTTCCTCCTCGAATAACAAACTTTCACGCGGCACTTTATTACAGATTCATTAAATTGTTAACAGAAATAAAAAAAAATTGTTTGAAACCAAATCGTTCCCTACAGCCGCAATAATTGAAATGTGTCTTATAATTATAAGCATTTAAGGCATGACAAAAATCGAAATTTTGCGCTTTTTTATCTCTACTTGAAAACGCGAGATGCTATCAAAGATACGAACATCAGCTTTTAAGCAGAATTCATTAAGCTTTCATTCGGCATACTTGATTTTGTTGTATTATGCTTCCCCATTCTCCTACGAGGGTTGAAACTAAAATTTTCAAGGTGTCTTATAATTCTTATAATTCTGATAAGCACTGTAGCCAGTTCATTCAACAGATCGCTAAACGAAATACATACATATGTACATAATAAATGCAAATTAGTTTAACGACATGAAGAAAGTCATGAATTGATTCCATATTTTTTCCGTAAAGCCTAGTACTTACCTGCGCTAAACCCTTAGCTAGCTAAAAGAGTTTCATATTTCTGGTATGACCGGTTTAATGGTGTTCACCGTTTTCAATTGCCTGTCTCAATTTCGCAAGGGTCACGGGAATTATCAGATATTTCCTTTCTCTCGCGCCACCCTTGCGAAAACTCAGCCGATTTAAATATCTAGCGATATCTAGCGCGATGTTCATTCTAGTATATTCTAGTATTTCTCTTAGCTCATCTGCGTACCGACCTTGCTAAGAGGGGCCGAAAAAGTGTATTTGTCTCTCGCTCGCACTCATTTGGTTGCTAAATTTTAGCGCTGGTGAGTACGTAGCTTTGAGCAGCGAGTCGTTGGGGATTTGACATAGTATATTTTTGATATATGCAGTATTTGTTCTCATATATAGGTAATCACGAAAAGCAGAAGAGGTGTTTTTACTGCTGTTTTTTGTTTTAGTTTTGATTTGGAAAATTAAATTCAATTAAAAATTGAAACTAATGTTAACTAAGATTTAAAATGGAGGAGCATGACTTTATTTTCTATTTAAGGCTAAGTAACAAAAAAGATTTCACGTGGTTTCGCCAGCCAGCCGCTTGGTTTTTTATAAAAGTAAAAAAAAAAAAAAGGGATTTGTCCAGGCTACGCACGACAGAAGTGAAACTTCTAGTATTCTTCTTTCTCTTATCATTTCATTATCTCTTATTTTCTGTCTTAGGTTAGTTTGAAGATTAGAGGTTAAATAATTCAAGGACGAAGCATGGATTTTTGTATCCAATATTTTCTTATAGATGAATGACGATCGATTAATGTATAGTTCAAAAAATGTTCAATTTATTTACAAGTATACAATTACAAAGAAAATACAATGACAATTTACCTATCATGTGACATTTTCATTACCAATTTAATGAATATCATTTCCCAATGTCGTGATAATTGGGTTATGGTAACTAAAGTGCGAGATATATACATGAGCACTCAAATCCTTAATGAATCGTGCAAAAACTGCATCGATTGTTATCCCGTGTCTAGTCGTGCTAATGTTCCTATCATTTACAATATTCAAATTGAGGGTGTTTTTGAAAAAGTTCAAAATCTCACCAGATTCTTCCCTCGCGAAATTAACATTAAAATCTCCCGAAATAATCATAGGAATTTCGTGATATTTCTTATTGAATAACCTCGAACCATCCTCTGTGTATGGCAGAAGCACGTCCTGGATAAAATCTTTGATATCTGTAATCGATTTACCTGGTGAGATATAAATTGACACCATAATAATTTTTTTAACACTGAAATTCTGTATGAAACCAAAAATTTGCCTTTTTAGACTGCCGCTTAAATTCAGAGGTCACGAAATGTTGTTGCGACTCTGT
>VNJO01011968.1:0-34005 GCA_008042535.1 Drosophila tani | reverse complement strand
AAACGGAGAGTTTGCGCTTCATTCCCCCCGACAGCTTCGAGGAGGCCACATTCGCCTTGTCCTCCAGCTCAATCATCTTCAGGTACTTGGCCACCTCCTGCTCCACAGCCTTGCCTTTGAGGCCCTTCATTCGGGCAAAGAAACGAATGTGATTCGACACGCTCATCTCGTCGAAGAGGACATTGTGCTGCGGACAGATGCCGAGGGACATGCGGGCGCCCTCGATGTTGGTGCGGATGTCGCTGCCATTTATGATGGCCGTGCCACTCGTCGGCGGAAACATACCGGTCAACATGGATATGGTGGTGGTCTTTCCAGCGCCATTGTGTCCCAGCAAAACGGTGATCTCGTCCTCGAACATATTCATGGACAGACCCTTCACCACCATCTTGTCGTCGGCAAAGCGCTTCTTCAGATTTCTCATCTGCAACCCAATGTGTTTGCCCTCCGGCTCCGTCTCGAAGGCCTTGGGATCCCGCTGCTCCAACCCAGGCCCGCCATTGGGTATGTCCTCCACGCCCGTGTACTCCCGCTCGCCGCACCAGAACTCCCGGCTGAAGGGAAAGTGCCAGGGACGCGGGACCCCAAAGCTACCCGGCATCACCTGCTCCACATACAAACAGATAATCATGCAAATAAAACAGGACACCAGCATCATGATCATCACAGCGCCCAGGGTCAGAGTGTCATCCACGGACACGGGCGTGAAGAAGTTGCTCCACTGCAGGCCCTCGCCGGTGCCCTCAAAGCCGAGGATCAGCTTAATGCCAAAGCCCATGGCCGTGTTCGAGATCAAACTCCAGCCCAGCTTGGAGCCCAGGCTCATGTCGTCGTACGTGTTGATGGTAAAGGAGTACGGAATGTAGGCTATAAACCATATCAATCCCGTGACAGCGGCGGCCGTGCTGGCCCGCGAGAAGAAGGTGGCCATCATGAAGCAGAAGCAAATGCTGGCAATGATGTATATGATGAGGAAGAAGACCAGGGCCGAGAAGTCGGCATGCGTCAGCACCGCCACCTCCTCCGACCAATTGATCTTGACCAGGATGGCAATCAGTATGGCCGAGATGGTGAGCATGATGAAGGACTTGACAAACCAGGCGGTCCAGTGCAGCCAATTGCTCAGACCCATGATCTTCATCACCTCCTTGAGCTGCTTCTCCTTCTCGGCGGTGATGTACTGCAAGGCAATGGAGGGAAAGGAGGAGCTAGATCGATCCCAGAACCCCACCCTTAACCACTCACCTTGGTGATGTACGTGCACGGATAGATGAAGCTCAGCAGGATGATCAGCGACATGATCGAGGACATGCCCTCCAGCAGCGGGTCGTAGATGTATTCCGGATAGGGGTAGCGTTGCATCACCACCTCCGGCAGGTTCTGCTCCCCCGATCTCTGCCGGATGTACGCCATCGAGAGCTGGTGCTGCAGCGGCAGGAATCCCTCGCGCAGATATCCCGGCGGTATGCCACCGTCCTCGTCCTTCTCGTTGCGCGGCCCCGTCAAATCGATGGTGGGAAAGAGTCGCATGGTCAGCCAGGTGTTGGCTATCGCTATCGTCGCCGTTCTCAGCTCCGATGGAAAGCGCAGCGAAAAGCGAAAATCCTGCGGCAGATCTCCTATATCCGTGACATTCACCCAGGCATCGTCGAACTGGATGCCGGCAAAGGCATTCCGGCTAACCACATCGGTCTCCAGTTGGGCGGCATTCGTCGAGGAGTAAATCGTGTTCCCAGGCATCTGGAGACTCGTCCAGGCCTCCGTTACCAGTTTCTCCAGCACCGGATTTGTCGGCGAGTAGTAAACCGAGTACTGGAAGTTGCTCACCGACAGCGTGCTCCTAAACAGTTGGAAGGGTTTCAAGCATCACATTAATACCTGGTCACACTAAAGTCCAATTAACACACAAAATATTACTGTTTGAGATTGGATTAGTTGGGATTAGTTTACCTGAAAGCGTGTGGAAACAGTGTAATTTGAATTTTATATTTACTCGAATTTCAGTGCTTTTCAGTGTTGAGTTGGTTTCTATTTTTTAAGTAAAATGTTCTGGAAACTGATACTAATATCGAATATATCGATATAAATCGAAATAATTGTTGGGAATTTTTTCGGAATTATGCGACTTTTATGAAACATTTGAAGCCATAACTAACCAGCTCTAAGTTAGCACAATATACCATTTTAAAATTGTATCTCCTTTACTTTACATGGCAATTATATTTATATTATTTTTGTTCACATAACTTCTGTAAGTTAAATCTTAAATGGATGTATTTATTATGTAAATATTCTATTAGGAATGCCCACAAAATTTCTAACCACAATTGTTACGACTTGAACTCGAACTCGGGACAATCAGATTCACAGTCCAGCACGCTGCCCATTGCTCCACACAGGCAAATCAGACAGAAACGTATCAAAATTTTTCCTGTGGTTCGGCGTTCGATTATAAAGTAAAGTAAGTACTAGTAGATACCTCCATTACTGTAGGGTAGACATAAGCTACAACCCCTCTACTAGAGCCTAACCACAAGGACCAAGGACCGCATATAATAAGGCATTTAATTTGGTTCTTTTCAACTTGACTTCTGATTTGGTTAAATTATTAAATTATTATATTTTAAATCTATATCCATGTCTAACATGAATACTGAGTAATTCAGTAAAAAAGTAATAACTAATTCAGCTTTCCCTGTAAACTTATAATAAGTGTCCTCCTGTGAAGGTATATCCCCCGGTGCTTTAATTCTAAAATTTTGTTAATGTGTCATTTGCAATTGGTTAGATATTTACAGTGTTTGAAGTATTATTTTGTTTTCAATTTTAGTTTTTGGTTTTTTGTTTTGTTTACCTCCGTCGATTGGGTGCAATCAGCGCTAGAAGCTTGCCAAGGTAGGACGAACTATGCAACGAATGTCTTCAGGTTTTGTGGAGAGAACAATACAAAAATCATTGGACATAAATTTAATATACACATTATAGGGAATTTTTAGGAAAAGTAGCAAGGCATAGAAGGGGCTTTGAAAATGAGCACATTGAAAAAGAAGCTAAAAGCAACATATGAAATATTATTTTACAAAAGAAGAAAGTTAATAAAATATATATGATTAAAACCAAGCAATCACTACGAATAACTTAAAATTATAGCCGCAAAAGAAGAGAAAATAACAATAAAAATAATAAGAGGAACAAAAGGCAAAAAATATAATATTAAAAATAATATACTAATAAGAAAAAGCTAGTAAACCTTTATATACCTATTAATAAATAAATAATATAATAAATAAATACAATTATTAATTAAAATCACCATTATACCAAAAATAATTAGTTGAAACCTATAAATATTTGAATGGCAATCAAAAACCTAAAAGAAAATCATAAAAATAAATAAAAAAAAGCATAAAGATAAGCTTGCAAAAGCTGAAGGAGAATAAAAGAAAAACCTAGGGACAGCATACACAGGCATCGCAATTTTAATTTCAACAAAACTCACTTTAACAGACTCAGATCTGTGATATTCTGCGGATGATAGGTCTTTATGCCCATCTGCTCCGTGTCAACCAGGGTGCGGACCAGGACCAGGAGCAGGGAGAATATGGCTGGCAGCACCAGCTCGATGACCATCTGCCACTTGTGGTTCCATTGAAGCGTCCAGTTCTTCCACAGCAACAGCACAAATTTGTCCCAGTTTGTGACCTTGGCCATTTTGAGACTTTGATCGTTTTGGCTTTGGCTTTCGTTCTAGACTAGCTCGACATTAAAATCGCTTAAAATTAGTCGCTGCAAAGAAACAGAACAAATTAAATCTTAATTAAATGCAAGCCTAAAATAAATCTTAATTAAATATTGAGAAAAAGCCCTAAAAAAAATTGGAATAAGAAAATGTTTTCGATTTTGTAGAAGAGCCACTTGCAAGGGCTTTCTGAATTATGGATCAGGGATCGAATTTTTAATTAGACAAATAAACAAGTTTTATGTTTGACTTCATTCGAGGAATGTTTGCTGCCAGTTTCGAATTAAACTTTCAAGGTAAAACTTTTATATGGGAAAGGAAGAACAAATCTACAAGAAAATAAACTTCTCCTTTTTCAAGGAAATCCGGAAATAAACAAGCAAACAATAATTTAATAATTGCATGTGCAATGTCAAGTGCGTCTATCGATCCGCAGGGACTATCTGAAGTGTGGCCCAAGTTATCTGAACATCGTTGGTTATGTTAGCAGTGATAAGGGCCAGGTAAATAAATCAAATCATAACTTTTGTAAACACTATCGATTCGGTTGTATTAGTTACGCCCCTCGAACTCGTTGAAAATATAGGAGGTCGGCTGTATAGCCCCCATAAACGAGTGCGAGTACGTTTGTTTATCACTTTACAATGCATTATGCCATTTTTAATGCATTTATTATGAATAACAAAGAATAATAATAATATAAAAAAGCTTTTTTTTCAATTCCTTTAATTCTTCTTATTCATATTTAAGCTGGCAAATATCTATGAACTTCTGGCTTTTGTTTCAAACAAATACAAACATTTATTGCATCTATTTCTGGTTTGCATTATCAAATGCACTCCAATCGTCTGGACTCCTAATCTCTTTATATGGCCTGATACCTAATTATAGTAAGTACCCTTTGTGTGCCCGGGGAAAATCGGGCTAAACCCAATTAAGTAAGTAGGTAAAATCCGCTTGCAGCTGGAAGTTAAATTAAAATTAAAACTCAAGCTAGCAACCGGTTTCCGATCAACATTTACAGCTGGGGCAGCTCAGTGTAAAAAGTTGCTGATCTAAGGATGATTCGCATAAAATATAGTTGAATGCACGAAAAACGTTACGATAAGCTGAGCAGTTTATAGACGCGGCATGCTCCCGAGGAAGTGTTCTACGACTATCGGAAATAAGGTGAATGAAAGCCTGCGTGTTGATTAGTATCAATATACGTATACATAACTACCACTTATTTAGACAATATAGATTATTATAGCAGGTACCTCAATAGGGTACAAGGGTATTATAACTTTAACAGGCAGAAGGTAGTTTTTATATATTTTTGATCAGCATCACCAGTATCAAGTACATTTAACCCTGTCCGTTTGTCCGTCTGTCCGTCAGTATGAAACCATAAATCCCAGAGCCTATAAGAGGTAGAGCTACCAAATTTGGTGACAACAATAATATCTTAATTGTTGTCTAAAAATCGAAACTAAAGGGTATTCCTAGAGCTTTTTTTTTTAAATGATTGTAAAAATGGTTTGGAAGCTTTCTGACTTGTTTTTTTTTTTCATGTAATGAGTATTAAGTTGTATATGTAGAGCTAGAGATACCAAATTTGGTGACAACATTATTATCTTGTCTAAATGGTTATCTAAAAATTTGATTCAAATCGAAACATGAACTTGAAAGTAATTACACATTTACACATTTATCTAATCTCCTTCCCGCTCACACTCGCAGTCAGAATGGTCAAAGACTCGAACTGTGATTTCGAACTGGGGCGATCTAAAATAGATTTATTTAATAATTTTTTGTTTTTATCATATAGAATTTAAGCCGATTATGACCTCGAGTTTGCTAGAACCCTTCAATATACGGTATTTTTAGAACTTTTCGTTTGAAAATCGATTAGAGTAATCGTTTCGAAGACTATAGCTTTCTTACTGATTTCTTTTTTATGTAGGATAATGAATAATGAGTATTAAGTGATATAAATAGAGAATAAATACGTAATATGTTAGCTTTTTTAAATTAAGTGTTATTATTTATGATTTTTTGAATAAATCCAAATTTATCCGAAGACTGTAGCTTTCTTACTTGTTTATGTAGGATATTGAATTAGAATTAAGTGATATATAAAGAAAATACTTATGTTAGATGTTAGCATTTAAAATTATTTGTTGCATAAACACCGAATTTATCCGAATGATTGGGTATTTACTTCGGTTTTTGTTTGTATTCTCCATGAATTTAGTACCATATACAATAGGGGATTATTTCTATATGGTAAACTCTAGATTAGAGTTTGTAGATTGATAAGATTTATTTACAAAAAAAAAGGTTTTGTAAAACTAAGATTAATAAGTTTGCCATGACAACATGATATAATTCCATATCTATAAAAGTTAGAAGCAACTTGAATGCAAAAATATAAAAATGTGATAATAAAAGTTATTCCCCATCGTACTTTATCATAATTTATATATTGTGAATGCAATTGTTTTAAGAGAGTATATGAATGTGATAAAAAGATTTCTTCCCCAACGCACATTATCGCAATCTATATGTATAGTAATAGAATCCACAAGGGCATTGTGCTAATAACAAGTAAACGCTACGTTCACTCCGATGATGTGGAGACTTTGCACTTAGAAAATTAGACCGCTTTTACAGCCAGACGTAGACGTACAATATTCGATCGTTGTCACTGAGTTCCATGCATAATCGATTGGCATTGGAAAACGGACTCATTCCGACTCATTCCGTTATTGGTTCTGTTATCCAGCTACTAAAATTACACCCACGGATGTCAGACGGCAGAAAAACCAACGCACACACGCGTGTAGGACAGGAATAAACAGCGGGAGATAAGGGGGCATAAATCCAGTGTGATAATCGGGGGGGCGGTGGCACTCCTACTACCTGCCACCTGAGCACGGAACTTACCCCGAAGCTTAGCCAAACAGAAAGTGTCTCTCACACTGCACACAATAACAAATACAAGAAAAAAAAATAAATAATTGTATATGAGGACCGGCGGGGACACTCGACCGTTTCGGCTGGCGGACAGTTTCGAACTGAACCGCACCGAAAGGCAATCTTCCGTATTTATCAATAGAACACCACAATCTATCGCAATAAAGCGAATAGCATTTATTGGTTTTGGCCGTGGCTAAAAAATGATAAGCGAGCAAGTACCCTCACACTTTACAAGCGGGGACATATGTCTGCATTCGATTTCGATTCACTATCGGGAGAGAGGGATGTCTGGGACCCCATAAACCCATAATATATATATCGCTAGTGGATCTATCACTCAATGGAGAGTTATGCACAGTAATTATGGCTAATTGAAATGGCATTTATTGACCCGACCAAAGTTAAACGTTCGAAATCCTTCTTAATAATTATAATACCTAAGCATATTTCCCCATAGAGTTTCTCTAATAAAAAAAGCCTTTGAGGTTGAAATTTCTCCAATAAACTAAAGCCCTTAAATTCAAAAATACCTTTCGAATTAAAGCCTTTAAGCTTAACTAAGTAACTTATAATTGACCAAAAGAATACCTATTGTTGATAAACATTAGTTCAGCTTAAAATACTTCAATTCGTTTGCTTATCAAAATTAAAATCAAGAATAAAATCTAAATTAATTATAATTAAAATCGAAGATTCATTCTATTGATAAAATCTTATGAAGTTAATGTAATAATTTATTTATTTATTTTTTTAAGATGATAGTAAAAAATGTAATAATTTAATATTTACCTTAAAAAGTATTTTAATAGATTTTTAAGATTACAAGCGCTCGAAATAATCAATGTATTTATTTTTAGGTACCATTAGAGCCCGCCGAATGCTACAAAATATTACTTCATAAAAGAATAAATATACAATTAATTTAAGACCTACAACAATTTATTGCTTCAGCGATTTCAGCGACTTCTGTGGCTTTGGACTTCCCACATATTTCACGAATTTATGAACGCACAAACTAACCAATTCTTAAAACCGTATAAAAACCCATCCATGACTATACATAAAATGATACAAAATTCGGGATTAAAGTAGGTCATATGAAAATTTAATTACCATTTATTGATTTATTACATTTTTAATTCATTTTTATTCTGTTGTCAATGATTCGGTGTGGTGACTAACTACGAAATCTTAGAAGTACAACATTGGCGTTCCTTCTCACCCACCCTTTTTTATGGTTTTTCCAAAGACAGCTTTGTCACAGAAACAAATATTTGGATTACCTACACAGAGAGAATTATGGCATACTAAGAATGAGATGTAGATAAAGTATTTTTATCTCAATTTGATACCAAAACCGTTTTAGAATTTTTGCTAAGGTACTCGGCATTAAAATTTATAAATTTATAAAAACTGTTATTATTAAATCGAGTAAACTTATTTTTATAAAAACTGTTATTATTAAATCGAGTAAACTAATTTTTAAAAAGGAAGTTCGTTTAAGACTTAGTGGCTCTTATTTTTGTTCCCCTTTCCCTTGATAAAGGCGAGTGCGGGATAAATAGAAGGTTTACAGATGTTGCAAGCACTTGCCTTCGTAGAGCGATGGGTAGTGTGATGGACTATGAAGTTAAAGGTAACAAGCTCGAGCCCGACTTAAGGCAAATGTGTTATAGAATTGTGTTATAGAATAGACTCTAAAACGTTAAAGAAGTCTGAATTAAATGAGTTAAATTCCTCTCAGTGAGAATATATCGATTTTTTTGAGTGCAAATGTACTCAGTTTGAGTACATATTAAGACTGAGTTCTACTTGGCGAATTTGTATAAGTATACTTTTTATTTTTATTTACTTATCTATTTATTCTTGGAATGAAGATCTATATTTTTTATTTGGCAACTGAATACGGAAAGTCGGTTCAGAATATCTTCTTTAATGTGTTATAAACTCACGTCATCAAAAGGTTATACAAAGTTATGCAGAAATATATTCCTAACCTGAAATCAAGCTGGTGGAATCCCTTTATAACCATTGGCAAATAGTTAAGTGAATGAAGTGGTGATGAAGATGTCGTGACTAATACTATACCCCACTTGAGTTGTCAAAGTCGAATTAATTGATCCACACGCCCGAAACGATGAATCATTCGGGGCGCGTTTCCTTATTTCCATTATCTTTGGCCAACTTTCCTATCGAGTGTGATCAAAAGTGCGATTTACAGCTGGTAAGAGTTGGTAAGAGGCCCCTACTTGACTGCAGCAATGCGATTCTCGGTTCGTTATGCCCCAAAGTCGGCAACTCTTGGCCATGGCGATAAGATGAAACGTCTTTTTCGGACACATTTTTGCGAATTCTAATGGTAGGACTCTGATTACAATCGACTAAATTCCCACGAACACCTGTTATGTCCGCAGGCGCTTATCGCAAGAGCAATTTCAACGGTAACTGTGACCACAGCTTATTGTTTCGACCCGTTTAAATTTATATTAGGAAATCCACAGTGCAAACACGTTTCACATTCGCCCGATCAATACGGGGCGGCCCGTAATATCAGGACCATAAATATTCGGTCGACTGTACCTGGTATGCACCGAAAGCCTAAAACTGATTAAGAAGTTCTTTTATGAAGAGCATGACAGCTGTTAGATATAGCCTACTGATTGTGATAAAAGAAAAAGAAAACATATAAGTGAAGGTGTATTAAAAATTAATGTATAAAAATAAAAAAGTGTGACCTTTTTTTTTAGATTGAAATCTATGAAACTGTTACACCGATTGATTTGAAAATGAAAGGAAAATATTCTAAAGATGTTTTAGAAATTATTAATATAAATTATAAATATTTCAATGTTATATACTATAAACTTCCTCTGTCTCTGCCTCCCGATGTCGCTGATTCTAATGCGACTCAAAGGAAAATTGGGGATTCTCTGAAATAGTTTAAAGCGATCGCACATCGTAGGATTAGTGCGTGTGCCTCGATTTAAACGGGTACTTGACCGAATGTCTGATATAGATTTTTTCCCAGAATGCACTGAAAGCAATAACCATCTAGAAAACTACGATTCATCACGAGGACCGTACTCATATGACTAATAAGTTCGGACCTACGATGAATCATCGGGTGTACTCGTTAGCGCCTGACATTTCGCCATGTGACGCGCACTAAAAGAGAAGCTCACAATCGCCAACTGATTAGCTCTCGGCGAGAGTGTATTTCGGTGATAATAGTCGCTATTATCTTGCATCCAATAAACTAACATCACGCAGCCATTGCTGTTGACATTTGTTAACCGCAGCTAGGAACAAATGTTCCTCCATTTCCATTAATGGCTAATATTTACGAAGGAATACCATTAAATAAAAATAATTACTTTTTATAAAGAAACATATTTAGATTAGATGCTTCATAAATTAATTTGTTTAATACTAGAACTTCGTAAACATTATTTCTAGAAAATATTATTTCAGTTGAATAGAAAACCTTGCGCCATATTATGCCGGGATGTAATTATAGTGCAAAGAGGGAGAATAACGCATTGTAGAGAAATTAATTTAATTATACTCTTTCGTGGGAAAGCCATGGTGTAGCCCAATCTAAGCCACAAACTGGCCTTGTAACTTATTCAGCGCCATTGCGAATGCCAATATAATTGGTAGTTGGAATTCAATTGACATGTCCTTATTACTCATAAGGATACGTGGCTGTCAAACGTGTTCACCTCTGAGCTCTTCATTCAAAATGCTGGCTTCGTAAACGTGTACTATTTTCAAAATTACTATCCCTGATTTTTAATGCTAATGCAAACCTTATTTATAAGCCACAGATTTGGTACATAGCATACATATTATTTAATTATAAGCTAGCTAAGTAAAACATATACATATTTGTGATAAGGACAACCTCAAAGCTGCAATCTCTTCTAAGCATTCTGACTCATGTTTTAATAACTCTAGCAGATCTCTGCTCCCCAGTACATTATATATAGCTTAATTTTATGCGCTCACCCCTGCTTGGACGTTGTACTTCCAATAATTGAAATTGCAGTTCCAATTGCAATTCTTATTATTGTTGATATTTTCCAACGCGTGCGATTAAGTGTGGGCCACTCAGTGATAATAATTTGATCGGCGTTGCGCGTCATTGAGCATTACTGCATAATTGATTGGCAAATCGGTTGGCGGCAATTGCAATTAATTATTAACCTGATGCGCTGGCCTTTCTTGGGGTATGTTTGTTTGCATTGTCACTGCGACTGTGCTATTTACAGCTGTGGCAAAAAGAATAGCACCACCAACACAAGCCATTTTTAAATAGTAACCTTATTTACATTTTTAACTTTACGGAAACTTAAAATACATTTTTAGAAATAAAAACTTTACTCATAATGATCCAAAATTATAACTTTATCTTAGGTTTTTTAAATTATTTTTGAAACTTTATTAAAAATGATTAAAGCTGATAAAAAAAAGGATCCTTCTTGCTCTCACGAAGCATCCAGTATGATTTTCCGTCTAATATTAATTTGGGATAGTGTTACCCTTTTCCTATGTAGGGCTTTCCAAGTCCCATTATAATTATTGCTTTGTGTATTATTTTTACGATCAAAACAATGAAATTTTAATTAAATCTGATAAACACGTGCCTCTGTTGTAGTGGCAATATTCTTTATTTTCTTACTTTATTAAATACATTTAAATAATAATTGTAATAAATAAATGTAAAGAACAATAACACAATTTTGGTGTTGGAGAAGATACTTTTCTGTCTAGTAAAACAATATAAAATTCTAAGTTTAAAAAATTATATTAAAAACAAAACGTGTTGGAGTGGTGCTATTATTTTTTTCGCAACTGTATGTTGGTACAGGACCGTATAATGTAAGAGCTACACAACAAAACCTGGCCCTTAAACCCTTGGAAAATGCACAAAGAGTACAATTTAAGTTCCCTTTTTTATTCTAATATTATAAAAAGAAAAATTTCTTTTTTTCTCAAACTTTTTCTGGCAATTTTGAATAAAAAACAAATGCACCTGCTATTGTTAAATGACCTTTCTTTTGCATAACTCACATACATTGTATACAGAAATATACAAACGTATAATATGTCCCTTTTCTTTTCGTCAATTAATGTGCATATATTTTTCTACCCGTCCCTTGAAGTTACAATTGACGTTTGCTGTGGATCAAGTAGGATTTTGAATTCACTTCTTTTCCTTTTTATTTTGTTTCCAAACAGCGGATGTTGAAAAATACCCATGACACGGCTTTATTTCTTAGAAATCCACACACATGAGCTTTATTTTTCTACGGAATGCTTGCGAGTTTTGTTTATAATTCTGTTGGAATAAATACAACACATTTGATTCGAACGTTGCAGAAATTTGATTTAATTGATAGAAGCGGTTAAAGTTCAAAGTTCAGCATTGGGCGCTTTTTAACGGGCACTACTACTGCGTCAACGATAACTGTAAACGGCGGGCGGCCGGCTGCATCGATTGCAATTGCGCATGCAACACTTTGACGCCCCGGGAAAATGTGTATGCACCGTTATACAGACAATTTTGGCGCGTCACGCAAAAATGTTGTATGAGCGATAATTTTCTAGGGACAAGGACACACAAACATAAACATGTTGAACACATTCAGCTAACGAACCGGCAAATATAAGGCGATTGGGCCCACTGTGCAGCCCCGCCGTCTAACGACTATTGGGTGCACACCATATACATACGTACAAACATACACAGCGTCGCGTAAACAACTGGCAATGGGGCTGATATTAGTTTTATCTATCGCTGCGTCATTGAGGGCTTAGAAGTTCATGGTTCACCCGATTCATTCAGTAATGTGCCGCCGCACTTGTCTTCTTATTTTGATCTTCTCTTCTCCGAACAGCTGTTCGCCAACACACTCGCACTCGCGCACGCACACACGGTAAAGAATTATGTATAAAACAGCCGTAGTACGTACTTCTAACGCCGCCGGAGATGCCAAACAAAATGAAATGAAAATTAAAAACAACAATGACGGGAGACGGGAGAGCGAGAACGAATACGCCACCGGTTCTATTACGTCAGGCCAGCTGCGGAAGTAAGTGAGAGAGAACGAGAGAGGGAGAGTTCTAATGCCAAAAATGTGAGCGCCGATAATTCATATAATCGAATATCGATTAGAGAGGCTGCGGCAAGGCGCGCGTCGCATATTTTGAATGCACATTTCAAAATCCATTGAGGACTAGATATAGCTTTCTCGTACTCCCGATCATTTCACAATTTTATTGTTAATGATAGTGGGCATTTAAAGGAAAATAATGAATAAAATAATCTTGTTTAAAACGATATATTTTTTTTAACCGTATTTAAGATTTATATTTAAAAATATCGTTAGTATTCCTTATTACTTTAATACAAACTACAAAAACTCAACTATGAACAAACAAACACAAACAAACGTCGCCTGAAAAATCAATTACTCGGCAGGAAATTTCGATGGCTTTATTATTGAGCACGCCCATAAAAAATGCATTGAGACACGTGGAAAAATTCCCAGCGTTGGTAAACTTGCCCCAGGGCTACTCGCAACACGTGTGCGCTCAGCTAAGACGTGTTAATAATTAAAAGTGGGAAAGCCCACAATTCCAAAGTCTCGTGAACCCAAGCCAGACAATGTGTCCTTGACAACTTTGTTGTCAACCACAGAAACTATAACAATATACATACATTTGTACATATGTACATATGTATGTTACTAAGTATAACATAATACTAACATATTTTTTAGAAATTCAGAGATCGGTAATCATTTGTATAATATTATTAATGAAATGATAAAAAACATCAAAACCTCAAGCTTATCATGTCACAAAATTACGCATTTAATTTAGCATTATTGCTCAGAAACACATAAGTAAACATACATAATATGTATTACATATAACGGAAAAAAACAGTGTAATGTGTGCGGCACTCAAAATTGGCAAAAGACAAATTCAGGTACGCTTTGCATAATCTCTTAAAAATCCCTAAGATTTTTTATTATAGAGTGAAAATTTCAACAAATTTCAAAGCCAATTGTTCAAAACAAGAATGGAAGCTAACTCTCGGAAACCGAAGTTTGCGTAGCCCTGAAGTTTTCAATTTGACGCAGCCTATCCAATGTCAGACTTTAATTAAATAAAAAACAAGAAAAGAAGCTAACTTCACCAACCCGAAGTTTATATACTTGCAGATAGTAATATAAATAAAAGAGTTAGTAAGGGGAAAGTTTAGGGGCTTATTCGGAACTTGTATTATGTAAAACAAAAAAAAAAACACTAAGAACTGTGATTAAAAAAACAAAAAAAATTGCTGGCTTGTGGCTAGATAAGCCAACCACATATTAATTATTTTTTCCTACAGATTTTACAAATGCTAACAATATTACAACGTCATAATGAGATATTACTCTCTTAGATGTTTGAAATTAACCGATTTGTTTAATTTAGGTGGATAGCCTGATTTTTTAGAGGAATATCTCGTCTGCTCGAGATTTTTTAAGGGGAAAAGTAAATTTTCCATTTGGTAACATTGTCACACATCGATAAACAGAAAAGGCTAAAATAGTCGGGAACTATCGTGAGTAACGAATAAAATAATTAGGGGATTCCCTATACGGCTATATGACTACATTTATCGGCTGGAAACAGCTGTTCCTGTACAAAAAAATCTTTTCAATAAATTTAGTCATTTGCGACCTCAAGGTCGCTGAAAATATCGGCTAAATTACTAATCTGCCAGAATTCGTACATAGCAATGCTTTGGATTGCGAAATGACAGGTCGAAAAGCTCAAAATAATTAAAGTTAATTAAAAAGAATACAAAAGGTAATATTCATAATTTCCGATTGAATTTTTGTTTTCATATTTAGCTTTTATTTTTTTGGCGATTGGCGATATTTCTACCCGTATTGGGAATACCCCCATTAAATATGTTTACCATCGATAGACACCGATGGTCGATAATAATCGGTTGTCCAACTGTATGCGATAAACGGCACATTTGACATCGCTAAAAGCAAGCGAGGAATGCCGAGTCATAATCAAAAAAAATTAAGATCTCAACTTGGTGAAAGAAACGCAGAAATTACTGATTAAAGCGCAGCGAAGTGGACACACAGCTGACAAAATGACTGTGACAAATCGGGTAAGAATATACTTGGCAGGCAGAATATACTTGCGCTTAGAGCAATGCAAAAACAGCAACAATTTAATGTTTTTTGTGTAGATGGAAATCGAATCGGCCTACCAGAAAGGCGAGGGATTCCGCTCATATTATATCCAGAAGATCGAAGAACTGCAGCTAATTGTGGCCGAGAAGAGCCAAAATTTGCGCCGTCTGCAGGCCCAGCGCAATGAGCTCAATGCAAAAGGTAGGAAATGGGATAAAAGACGCTTGTACATGCATACATATGTACATATTTGCGGTGTTTACCTGATACGAGATTTAAGCTTACAATTCAATATTTAAAATCCACCTTACAGTTCGCATGCTGCGCGAGGAGCTGCAGCTGCTCCAGGAGCAAGGCAGCTATGTGGGCGAGGTGGTGAAGCCAATGGACAAGAAGAAAGTCCTGGTTAAGGTGCATCCCGAGGGTAAATTCGTTGTCGATCTGGACAAGAACATTGACATTAACGACGTTACACCCAATTGCCGTGTGGCCTTGCGCAACGAGAGCTACACTCTCCACAAGATCTTGCCCAACAAGGTGGACCCGCTGGTCTCCCTGATGATGGTCGAGAAGGTGCCCGATTCCACATACGAAATGGTTGGCGGCCTGGACAAGCAGATCAAGGAGATCAAAGAGGTAATTGAGCTGCCCGTCAAGCATCCAGAGCTGTTCGATGCCTTGGGTATTGCCCAGCCCAAGGGAGTGCTACTCTATGGTCCACCCGGTACGGGTAAAACTCTTCTGGCCCGTGCCGTTGCCCATCACACCGAGTGTACCTTCATCCGGGTCTCCGGCTCCGAGCTGGTCCAGAAGTTCATTGGCGAGGGATCGCGCATGGTGCGTGAGCTCTTCGTTATGGCCCGCGAGCACGCGCCATCCATTATCTTTATGGATGAAATCGACTCAATTGGATCGTCGCGTATCGAGTCGGGTTCGGGCGGTGACTCCGAGGTGCAGCGCACCATGCTGGAGCTGTTGAATCAACTCGATGGCTTTGAGGCCACCAAGAACATCAAGGTGATCATGGCCACCAATCGCATTGACATTTTGGACCCGGCTCTACTCCGTCCGGGCCGTATTGATCGCAAGATCGAGTTCCCGCCACCGAACGAGGAGGCGCGTCTGGACATTCTGAAGATCCACTCCAGGAAGATGAACCTCACGCGTGGCATTAATCTTCGCAAGATCGCCGAACTGATGCCGGGAGCATCTGGTGCCGAGGTGAAGGGCGTCTGCACGGAGGCGGGCATGTATGCGCTGCGCGAGCGTCGTGTCCATGTCACCCAGGAGGACTTTGAGATGGCCGTGGCCAAGGTGATGCAGAAGGATTCGGAGAAGAATATGTCCATCAAGAAGCTGTGGAAGTAAGAGGCGGCGATGTCACATCCCAACCGCGAACCATACTTATTTCTTTGTCATTAAATACATATAACTATTAGTAATGTAAAATTGCATTATTGCCTTGCTTTCTTGGGGGGGGATTCTGAGCATGTTTTATCTTGAATAGAGTTTCAAGCCGAAAGACAAAGATGTTAGAGATGACAGTGCAGTAGCCATCTCTTTCTTTTTCAAACAAACCCTGAATGTAGAGCTGGGATAAAATCGATTTCAACATCGATACTATCGACTCCTTTTCGATTTGAAAGAATCGATGTATCGCCAGCCACTCGTGATAAATTCTACCACCACGAAGGAAGCGAGACGAATAAGGATAATAATATTAGAATTAAACTTTTAAATATTTTAATACAAGAAATTATATATACTTTTTTATAATTTTCTTAGACTCGGATCGGACTTTTCTATCGATTGTCAGTGCATCGATTTTTTTCGATCTTTTAGAAAATAACATCGATTGTATCGATTAAATAAAAAAAAAAACCTATTATCTATTTTTTTTAATTTATAGAAATCAATTCATGGAGATCATATACTATACATATAAAAAACAAACCAAAAATACATTTCTTTAATATCAATATAGAAAAGTTGTAAGTTTTTAAAACATAAATTACAGAAGAATTCGTTTTTCTAACATGGAAAAGCGAATATAAATTACGTTACCAGAATATAAAATAAAGAAAATGATTTCTTTTTCAAAGGATATTGATGATCCAAAAGATGAATGGTTCACAATACATCGATTCTGCCAAAATAGAATCGATGTTGGACCGAAAAAAAAAGAATCGATAGTATCGATATTGCAATCGATTTTTTCCCAGCTCATTTTAAAATTTAAATTAAAATATGTCTACGCTATTCTTCTTTAGGAAACTATAGCCCTCTGATTCTTTTTGAACAAGAACTGGATTTTCTTAATGGAACACATTAAATTAAATACCAAAGCAAATAAGAGACTTCTGAGGGAAAATACTCCCAAATAGGAAAGAAAGAATTACTTGCGAAAACGAGAAATAGTTTTTTTTAACATGTATTTGAGAGGAATTTAGAATATTTTACACATGAAATTTAATAATGTTTAGGGTGCTTATCCGGATCCGGACAGACGCTGTCGCTCCGCCTGCAGAACTCCCCTTATGTGCTCATCATACGCCACATCGTAGCAGGTCTGGCCACAGGAATCGCACAGCTCCAGATTGGCCTGGAGCCCCAGCAGACACTCTAGCGCCTCCAGATGACCACAGCTGGCGGCATAGTGCAGCGGCGTCTGCTGCTCCGCATCCCGCTGGTCCACACTGGCACCACTCCGCACCAGGAACTGGATGATCTCGACGGCGTTGCGATCGGTGGCCCAATGTATCAGTGCCATGCCGTTCTCGTCCAGCGCCAGAAGGCCGGCAGGGTCGAAGTGCTCCCTCAATGTCGCCAAATTGTTTTCCTTGACGTGATCGAAGAGAGTTTTCTCGCTCTCGGAGCGCTCTTCCTCAACTGGCGCCTTTTCTATGGAGTGCACCACCCAGCTGGTGCTGCGGCGTTTCGCGGACATCCACTCGGGCTGAAGCACCTGTAGTTTCTCTACGTACGCCTGGCGGGCTGCGGAGGGGGTCATCTTGCCGAGATTCCGCCACGCCTGCCACTTGCTACGTGCCTTCAGTTGGAGCAGACCGGGACTGGGCGACTCGCAGGGACCCTCCAGGGCCTGTTTGTAGTAGGCATAGAAGGCCAGGAGGTCGGAGGAGCCCAGAACGGACGTCTGCCGGGTCACATGCTCGGCGGCGCGGTGAAACAACTCCTCCTCGGGATCCGTATCGCTGTCTGACATTTGTTTTCCTTTGTGATTTGTAAACTTAAACTTTGTGAAACTTAAAACTAAATGGGTAACGCCCTAGGTCCTACGATTTCTGAATATTCAGATAGTTGCCCTCGAGGACGTGCTTCTGCTCGTTCTCGATCTTCTCCAGCGCCGACAGGCTGTTGAAGCTAACAAAGCCGTAGCCCTTGGAGCAGCCCGTTCGCTTGTCAAATATCACGTTGGCGGACACCACGCGTCCGAACTCTCGGAAGTAACCACGCAACTCCTGGTGGCCCACCGTCCACGGCAGGTTGCCCACGAAAATGCGGTGCACAGATTTTCCAACTTTTGCTACAGCTGCTGCGGTGGCCATGAGTGAAGGTGAGGCTTTTCCTGCGGAATCGTAATTGTATTGTAGTTTACTCTGTGTGACCCGGCTTTTGGGCAAGTGCTCTTACAAGTTGCGTTGCGTAAATACTACGGCCCTTCTTTCTCTTATGCTTTTACGTTAACAATTGTTGTTGTTGGCCGAGCAGCGAGCGGCGGACATAACCTCAACCCAGTGCTGCCAATTTAGCTATATTCCCACTAGATCTAGCGTTTTCTGATTGTTAAGTGCGGGATAAATTGGAAAATACCGGTTTGGCTCCGTGCGACCGTTTTAACTGGAAATTTCGACGAGCGGGTCCCTACAACTCCAGCTACAGCTGTGTGGCGCCCGGAAAAGCGCATGGAAAGCTTGGGGAAAGCCTCGGTAGTGAAGGTTGAATCCCCGCGAAACAGCGTTGCTAGATAGCTAAATAGTAAGTGGAGAATTCCACTTTTCCGACGTTTTCCGCGCTCCAAATAACAAAGTGGAAACACCAGGCTGGGCTTACAGCCTAAATAGGCGCCTGAAAAATTTCCTTTTTCATGAAAAACCGCGAAAAACCCCCGGGAGTGCTAGCTAGCTTTTGATTTTAATCAAGTTCTCCACCTGGCGCTTATCAGAGTTCTGCACCTCCTTCTGGCTTTCAGTTTATGCCCGGGTCACATTTTTTCGTGGCATATTTCAACGCTCGCGCCACGGTCACACAGCAAACTATTTTTTTTTTTTGCGAAAATATCATTAACAAACATTTTGGCAAAACGGCCGGCTTATTTCCAGCAAGTAAAGCTCATGCGTGGGCGAACCTGAAGCAACAGCGCGCATTCCCGCTCCGGCCCCGAATCGGAATCTCCAGCAGCAGCACACACCGCCCACAAATCGGAGCACGAGCAAGCAATAACCGGCAACGGCAACGGGCAACCCAGAACGCTTCGCTCCCTGCGGGCCAAACCCATGCGAGTGACAGAGAGAGGGCTGGCGAGAAGAGAAGAGCAGAGCAGCAGAGCAGAATAGAAAATAGCGAAAAAATCATCAATTATATTTAGGCCATGAAGAGCGTGCTGATGGTGGCCGAGAAGCCCTCGCTGGCAGCCTCGCTGGCGACCATCCTCTCCAACGGCCGCTGCACGGCCAAGCGGGGTGAGTTCTTGAGCTTCTCCTGGTGCCCACAGTCTCTTAGTTATCCTTACAGGCACCGGCAACGGCTGCTCCACGCACGAATGGACGGGCAGCTTCCGCAACGAGGGCAGCGTCCACTTCCGCATGACATCGGTGTGCGGTCATGTGATGTCGCTGGACTTCATCAGCAAGTACAACTCGTGGGACAAGGTCGACCCGGTGGAGCTCTTTGGCTGCCCCACGGAGAAGAAGGAGACAAATCCCAAGCAGCACATGAGAACCTTTTTGGCCCAAGAGGCTCGCGGTTGCGATTACCTTGTCCTTTGGCTCGATTGCGACAAGGAAGGCGAGAATATTTGCTTCGAGGTAATGGACGCTGTGCAGCATGTCATCCACAATGTGTACAGCCACCAGGTGACCTATCGTGCTCACTTCTCGGCCATCACGGACAAGGATATCAAGGGCGCCATGGAGACGTTGGGGCATCCCAACGAGAACGAAGCCAAGTCGGTGGATGCCCGGCAAGAGCTGGACCTGCGCATTGGCTGCGCCTTCACCCGCTTCCAAACGAAGTTCTTTCAGGATCGCTACGGCGATTTGGACTCTTCGCTCATCTCCTACGGCCCCTGCCAAACGCCCACCCTGGGGTTCTGTGTGAAGCGGCACGATGATATACAGACCTTTAAGCCGGAGAGCTTCTGGTACCTGCAGCTGCTCGCTGGGCAGCCAGAGTTTACGCTGGAGTGGGCGCGCGGTCGGGTGTTCAAGAAGGATGTGGCCATCATGCTGCTGAATCGGGTCAAGGAGCACAAGGAGGCCACGTAAGACGAGGCTTTTGTTAAGCCTTAACACCCCTTAACCTTTATTTTTCCTCCCCCTCTGCAGCGTGGAGAGCGTGGGCAGCAAGGAGGCCTTCAAGAGCAAGCCGCAGGCCCTCAACACCGTCGAGCTGATGCGTATTTGCAGCTCTGGCCTGGGCATTGGCCCCTTCCAGGCCATGCAAATAGCGGAACGCCTGTACACGCAGGGCTACATCAGTTATCCGCGCACGGAGACCAATCAGTATCCTACGAACTTTGACCTGCCGGCCGTGCTCCGGGTGCTGCAGCCCTCAGGCGACTTTGGGGACGAGGCCCGTGCCATTATGGGCGACCTGCAGGCGCCGCGCAAGGGCAAGGATGCCGGCGACCATCCACCGATCACGCCCATGAAGCTGGGCAATCGCAGTGACTTTGATCGCGACACCTGGCGGGTTTACGAGTTTATATGCCGGCATTTTATAGGCACGGTGTCAAGGGATTTGAAGTATCGCATTACGACGGCCAAGCTGGTGGTGGGCCTGGAGACGTTCACCTGCACGGCGAACGTGTTGCTGGACCCGGGGTTCACCAAGGCAATGACCTGGCAGGCCTTTGGGAGGGATGAGGCCATGCCGCCGTTTGTGCAGGGCACCCAGGTGGCCATTAATGATGTGAGGCTGGCCGAGAGCCAGACGGGGCCGCCCGATTACCTCACCGAGGCCGAGTTGATAACGTTGATGGAGCAGCATGGCATCGGGACGGATGCCTCCATTCCAGTGCACATTAATAACATTTGCCAGAGGAACTATGTGCACATTGAGAACGGACGCAAGCTGATACCCACCACGCTGGGCATTGTGCTGGTGCATGGCTACCAGAAGATTGATCCCGAGCTGGTGCTGCCCACAATGAGGAGCGAGGTGGAGCGGATGCTTACGCTGATTGCCCAGGGCTCGGCCGATTTCCAGGATGTGCTGCGCCATGCCATCCAAATATTCAAGCTCAAGTTCATGTACTTTGTGAAGAACATAGCGAATATGGATGCGCTCTTTGAGGTCTCCTTCTCGCCGCTGGCCGAGTCGGGCAAGGCGCACTCGCGCTGCGGCAAGTGCAGGCGGTACATGAAGTACATACAGGTAAGAGTTACCCCTCTTCTCTCTCTCTCTGCTTAGAGCTAATCTCTCTGGTTCTCTGGTTCTCTGGTTCTCTGGTTCTCTGGTTCTCTGGTTCTCTGGTTCCAGACCAAGCCCGCCCGCTTGCACTGCTCGCACTGCGACGAGACCTACTCCCTGCCCATGGGCAATGTGAAGGTGTATCGCGAGTTCAAGTGCCCGCTGGACGATTTTGATCTGCTGGCCTTCTCCACGGGCGTCAAGGGACGGTCGTATCCGTTCTGCCCGTACTGCTACAACCATCCGCCGTTCAGCGACATGCCCCACTTGGGGGGCTGCAACACCTGCACGCACTCCACCTGCCCGCACTCGCTGAACACGTTGGGCATCTCTGGGTGCGTCGAGTGTCCCACGGGAGTGCTGGTGCTGGACTGCACACTGGCGCCCACCTGGAAGCTGGGCTGCAATCGGTGTGATGTGATCATAAACTGCTTCAAGGGCGCCACCAAGATCACAGTGGAAGGTAAGTAATCTTTTGCTTTTGATGCTAAACCCCATTTCTCCTTGCTCCTTGCAGAGGCCAAGTGCCAGGAGTGCGGCGCCCAGCAGGTGACGGTCGTGTACAAGTCGGACAAGAGCAAGTTCAAGGACGGCAGCGAGGAGAAGAGCGGCTGCATCTTCTGCTCCACGGACTTCTCGCATCTGGTGGAAAAGCACCGGGCGGTGGCCTCTCGACCCGTGCGCAGTGGCGGCGGTTCCCGTGGCGGCAAAGTGGGACGCGGCGGTGGCCCTGCCGGCGGAGCTGTGGCCGCAGGCGGGCCAGGCGGAGCGGTGGCTGCCGGCGGCGGTGGTGCGGGCGCTTCGGGTGGCGGCGGGGGACGTGGCGGACGCGGTGGCAGACAGCCCAAGGATAAAATGGCCCAGCTGGCGGCGTATTTCGTTTGAGTGTGCCCGTTTGTGGCTTGCATTTACATACATACAACATCCACAAAGAACCCACGAAACCGAATAAAAAAGAAAAAAAAACAAACTGTATAAAGAAAGCGAGCATTTACTGCGGTCATCATGGGGTTAAGGGTTCATCGTGGGGTTAAGTAGATACACAAATATTCTTCATTTTAAGGGCGGCGAATAAATGCAGTAATAAACCTTAATAACTGAATTTGCACTATAAAAACTTGATCTACATTTACAAGCGGGTATAATTGATATGTTAAAAGGTTCCCTAGACTAAAATAATTGGGTTTAAGTCGCTATTTAAACTTATAAGCTAAAGAAAGAGCTAGTTACATCACGATTTGAAAAGATGACATCAGCCTACATCAGGTTTCATCAGCCATTCATTAAATTCAGTAAAGTCACTGTTCCAGAAGATTCAGTGCGACAAATTTTTTATTTTGTGACCTAATCTAGCCTTCGTCAATGTTTAATATATAGATTTTCTTTGTCAAACCTATTTTTAAGCCATTTTACAACAAATTTTAGCTATATTTTATCTATTTTATCTCATATCTAGCCAAAGAAAGACTAATGCTCACACAAATGCAATGGTGTATACACACACACAAATGCACTTGAATGCAGGTCTGTATGTGTGGTTTGGGGAAATGAAATGAAATGAAATTGGAATTGTCTTGTGGGGGTCTTGTCTGAGGCTGTTGACCAAAGCGAAGACAAATCTCTCATGCGGCGTCAAAACAAATAAAGGTCGTTTAACTCGCCAAACAAAGGAAAAAACAAACTAGAACATACATATACATACATACATACATATGTAGATATAATACATAAACAGCCAAATCTATCGATATATCGATAAATCGGCTGTGTCGCCCAAGAGAGCGAGCGAGAGCGCAAATACACTACGCATTTTCTTTTCAGTCTTTAATTTTGCCAATTGCCACAGGAAAAACCAATGGTCTTTGTGCGGAACTTGTTCCTTAAGTCGTAGATTTTGATTTTCGCCTATGTACACATCCGATAACTGCTCGCAAATCGGCTAACAAAGCAATCCGGGCACAACTGTCGCCCGAGACAGAGCGAGATAGCAGGCGAATCAGCAGCCGTCTCTGCCGCTCCGCCTATAAATACGGGTCGCCGTCGGGGCAGCTGGGCAGTAGCTGTGAGAAAATAGTGGAGAACGGATCAGAAAACAAAAGTGGAAAAAGCAAGTTTTTAAAACACCGACCAAAAAAAAAAAAAGTGTATTGTTAAAAAGTGCAGACCAAAAATAAAACAAATTTCATAGTTTTATACGGGATCAAGCCAATAAGGTGAGTGGTGGAAAAGGGAACTTTTTCTTTCTTAGTTCTTCATTCTTCTTTGTGGCCCCCTTCCAAACTGCATACAAAATGGCGTCGCAGCAAGAAAAGTGCAGTTAAGAATAGAGAAAATGGGGGATGAGTGCGTACGTGTGTGTGTGTATCTACGCTTCCAGGGCCATTTTTTTTTCTTAGAAACTAAATTACTGATTAGTCACTGCCATAAACTTGACGTTTCATGGCGAAATTATTCAGTTGTGAAAACATCGGGGGAAAAACCCCTTAATCTGCCTGCCTGTGTGTGTGTATGCCAAAGAACTTTTACTAGGTCACGCGAACTGGGTCATTACGCAGAAAATCAATTGCGCAGTTTCCTTCTCCTTTCCTTCTCTCCTTTCCTTCTCTCCTTTCCTTCTCTCCTTTCCTTCTCTCCTTTCCTTCTCCATTCCTTCTCCATTCCTTCTCCTTTCCTTCTCCTTTCCTTCTCTCCTTTCCTTCTCTCCTTTCCTTCTCTCCTTTCCTTCTCATTTCCTTTCTCCTTTCCTTCTCTCCTTTCCTTCTCTCCTTTCCTTCTCTCCTTTCCGTCGCCTTTCCTTCTCTCCTTTCCTTCTCTCCTTTTCTTCTCTCCTTTTCTTCTCTCCTTTCCTTCGCCTTTCCTTCTCCTTTCCATATACATACAAACCCAACTGATTTTTTTTTTTTTTTTTCTTTTTTCTCTGTCCGTAGCCAACATGCAAATCTTCGTGAAGACTTTGACCGGCAAGACCATCACCCTCGAGGTTGAGCCCTCCGATACCATCGAGAACGTCAAGGCCAAGATCCAGGACAAGGAGGGCATTCCCCCAGACCAGCAGCGTCTGATCTTCGCCGGCAAGCAGCTGGAGGACGGACGTACTCTGTCCGACTACAACATCCAGAAGGAGTCCACCCTCCACTTGGTGCTCCGTCTCCGCGGTGGCATGCAGATCTTCGTCAAGACTTTGACCGGCAAGACCATCACCCTCGAGGTTGAGCCTTCGGACACCATCGAGAACGTCAAGGCCAAGATCCAGGACAAGGAGGGCATCCCCCCAGACCAGCAGCGTCTGATCTTCGCCGGCAAGCAGCTGGAGGACGGACGCACCTTGTCCGATTACAACATCCAGAAGGAGTCCACCCTCCACTTGGTGCTCCGTCTCCGTGGTGGCATGCAGATCTTCGTCAAGACCCTGACTGGCAAGACCATCACCCTTGAGGTTGAGCCCTCCGATACCATCGAGAACGTCAAGGCCAAGATCCAGGACAAGGAGGGCATTCCCCCAGACCAGCAGCGTCTGATCTTCGCCGGCAAGCAGCTGGAGGATGGACGTACTCTGTCGGACTATAATATCCAAAAGGAGTCCACTCTGCATTTGGTTCTGCGTCTGCGTGGAGGCATGCAGATCTTCGTCAAGACCCTGACTGGCAAGACCATCACCCTTGAGGTTGAGCCCTCCGATACCATCGAGAACGTCAAGGCCAAGATCCAGGACAAGGAGGGCATTCCCCCAGACCAGCAGCGTCTGATCTTCGCCGGCAAGCAGCTCGAGGACGGACGTACGCTGTCCGACTACAACATCCAGAAGGAGTCCACTCTGCATTTGGTTCTGCGTCTGCGTGGCGGCATGCAAATCTTCGTCAAGACTTTGACCGGCAAGACCATCACCCTCGAGGTCGAGCCTTCGGACACCATCGAGAACGTCAAGGCCAAGATCCAGGACAAGGAGGGCATCCCCCCAGACCAGCAGCGTCTGATCTTCGCCGGCAAGCAGCTGGAGGACGGACGCACCTTGTCCGATTACAACATCCAGAAGGAGTCCACCCTCCACTTGGTGCTCCGTCTCCGTGGTGGCATGCAGATCTTCGTCAAGACCCTGACCGGCAAGACCATCACCCTTGAGGTTGAGCCCTCCGATACCATCGAGAACGTCAAGGCCAAGATCCAGGACAAGGAGGGCATCCCCCCAGACCAGCAGCGTCTGATCTTCGCCGGCAAGCAGCTGGAGGACGGGCGTACTCTGTCGGACTACAATATCCAAAAGGAGTCCACTCTGCATTTGGTTCTGCGTCTCCGCGGTGGCATGCAGATCTTCGTCAAGACCCTGACCGGCAAGACCATCACCCTGGAGGTTGAGCCTTCGGACACCATTGAGAACGTCAAAGCCAAGATCCAGGACAAGGAGGGCATCCCCCCAGACCAGCAGCGTCTGATCTTCGCCGGCAAGCAGCTGGAGGACGGACGTACTCTGTCGGACTACAACATCCAGAAGGAGTCCACTCTGCATTTGGTTCTGCGTCTGCGTGGCGGCGCTCTCTAGATTTTCTCACCGCAGCCCAAATTCAAATCTCATAAACTTGATCTTACCGCTTTCAGGGCGCAATTAATACAAGTATTCATATAAATTTTAGTTAATTGGCTTCAAAAAAACGGCAACAATTAATCACAAGCATATTCAGTAATCAACAAATAAACTTGCAATTGGTGTGCTTTAATATAAATCAGATTATTGCATTTTCTTGGGACGAATGTTGGTGTTGAATGGAACCCCAGGTGGGAGTCAAAGATGTCTAATTAGCTATTAAGGGGTTTATGGATATAAGACATCCTTTTCTTTGTTGAAAAAACAACTTAAGAAAGCATTTTATTAAAATTAAAACTGAAATTTAAAAGTCCTTTATTAAATACACAAAATAAAACAATACAGAAATCGTGCCCGGTCTATTCAGGACCTCAAATTTTACCAGGTCTTTCTATTAGCATTAGAAGTATTTAGTATTTTCTGCATCTAAATTATTGTATTAAATATCATAAAAATAAGTACGAAAAAAGGTTGCCATTGGTTTTCGGATTTTCTACATTTCGGAAATAAATAAGTCAAATTTAGTGTATTTCGGAGAGACAGACAGATTGGTAAATTTGGGCGGTGGAGCAGCAACCACACTGATCTCCACTCACAATTGGGCAGCATTGCCAATTTAGCTATTTTTCCACTAGATCTAGCGCATTGTAATAAAGCTTCTAGCGGGAATTATAGCTATTTTTCATGAATAATTTACTTAACGTGTACTTAAATGTACTTAATGTTAACAAACCTGTTTTTGGGGATTAAAAACTAATTATTCAAGAAAATAAATTGTTCAATTTAATGAAATTTGTATCTAGAAAATCTAACTGACAATATATCTATGTACATATGTATGTATAAAGATACAGTTCCTTGAGCTCGACAATCCTTTCAAAATTAAAGTAATTTTCAAAAATTGTGGTTTTCAACAACAATTAAACATTTTAAAGTCGAGTGTAAAGTCGAGTTTATTATTTTTTTTTTTTAATATTTTAATTTATCCGGCAGCTTGTTGTCCTTTTCGTGGCTTTCCAGGGTTGTTTCTGGACCAGCCGCGATCGGTCTCTTTCTCCCTCTCTCGATTGTGCCATCCAAACTCTCACTGCGTCTCCCCACCCACGCTACGAGCTTTTCTTGTGAATGAGTTTTGCTACTACAACTGTTCGCCCACCCGTCCCGCTCCCGTCCGTCACCCGTCGCCATTTCTCTTTGTCTGCCATGTACCGGCACAATGCGGAGAGCTCGTTCTTTTTTATCAATCGCTTTAACGGAAATGCCAACAACTTTGGACTGCAGCAGCCGGGTGGTGAGCACGAGCCTACCTCCGCCCGCCTGGACTACTGCAAACGGAAGTTCCTCCGTCCCTATGTGGCCATCCTGACGCTGGTGGGCCTCAATCCCATCTCCACGGACATGAGCAATGTCCGGGCCTGCTGCAGCTATGTCCAGGCGCTGATGGTGCTACTTGTGCTGCTCCTGGGCTACGTTCTGCAGTATATATGCGGCTACAGAGGCGATCGTGGATTCAACAGCTACGGGGATATCAGACCCTTCAACAATGGAACCGATGGCGGAGCAGCAGCTACACCAAACACCATTGGAGAACTGCTATTTGGCTACATCGTGCCCAGTGCCTTCAATCTAATGGGATTCGTATCAGCCGTTTTGGTATACAAGGTTATTGACCACGAGCAGCTACAGAATCTCATCGAGAGGGTGTTCCTGATGGCCGCCAGGCCGAAGAGACTCTGCCGGAAGTTGTGGTTCATTTTGGGCATGGCACTGACCCTGCTGATTCTCCTCTTCGGCTATGCCTGCTGTGTGGTAGTGATGCTGCAGCCTGCCCAGATTGTGAAGGTATCCTGGCTGGCCGACTGGGAGACGGGGCTGCGAGTGGGCCTTTTAGCCACAATACTGCTGCAAGATCTGGTGGAGATCATTTTATTGAGCAACTACTACATCGAGTGCTACCTGCTGAGGATGCATCTGGAGACGCTGTCACATAGGCTGCTGATGCATTCCATCGACTCGCTGGACTGGATGCGTGAGGTCCTGGAGTTCCGCAAGATGCTAGAGCGATTGAATCAACACGTATCCATTCCCGTGTGCTTCCTGATTGTGATGAATCTGGCCTACGGCTTTGCGGGATTGGTATACCTCTTCAAGGACTTTGATTTTCACTTTTGCGCCCTGAACCTTGTCCTGCTGAATGTAGCCAATGTGGTGCTGTGGCTGTTTCTGGGATTGCTGCCCTTTTTCGTGGCCTCCTCAGTGACGCGAGTCTGTCAGAATGCCCAGGCGACTGGCCATCGGGTTCGTCCCTTTGTTTACCATAATAATACCTCGGTGGATGATCTCAACGCGACGCTGCTCTTTGCCGCCTCGCTGGACATGTCCGCCAAACTCTTCCGAATGCCCATCCAGCCAAACTACCTGTGCTTCGCCATCCTCGTGGTGATCCTCGTAAACCTCACGCTGGGCATGTGCCTTACCGCCCTGGGCAAAATATAACCAAGTACTTGTACGCATTAATTATATGCCAATATAATAATAAACAATAAAAGTATTTGCCTAGCTTACAATTTTTTTAAAAATATGATTTTTACTTATTTTATTTATTCCCTACATTAATTGACGTAAAGCTCAAGCGTCGATGACGAACCTGGTCTACTTATTTTTGAATTTTATCATTGAATTTATTTAAATAAATAATTTAGCCAAGCTTCCCACCTATTCATCAATGTTTGCAACCTGTTTGATAACAGCTTATAACAGATATTTTGCCAATTTTCCCAATGTCGGCACCTTTCATATAACAACTTATACCAGTTTAATTATGTTATTTTCCCCGCCATGATTTCGGTCACACTGGTCGGCGTGTAAAAAAATTAAATTAAATGCGCTTTCGTAAGCTTATTCTCATTCGCGAATTAACGTCCGTGCCGAAAGGTTTGTGCTAAGAATCCAGCTAAACGCAGCTACTAACTAGCGAGCCACGCGGAAGTCGACCAATTACTGTGTTTGCCGTTGCCAACAACTACTACACTAAGCTACAGTGAGTGCCGCCGTCCGGGCAATGAGCCCGCTAATGTCGCTAATTCTAGGCAAAGTCAGGGAGAAGTTGCGGGAGAGCGTAAGATTGACTCGGTGTTGTGTGTCTGTGTGATGATGTGCAAGATAATGATGTTGGATCGGGAGATTATTTCACAAGTTTTTCAAGCGCACCGAGCATAGTTCCATCTCTTCTTCTTTATTCCCCCCTTTTTCTGCTTTATTGGCACGTCCGTCGCACCAACACAAGGGCACATCTCTTTTAGGCACACGCACACAGATGAAATGTTAGCCGGCAAAAAAAAAGAACGGGAAATTAAAAAGAAAAGTAAAGAAATCGAAATGAAAGGAAAATATTTGGCGATTCAGAGAAATATTTGTGATTTGTAATTAATTCGGCCCATTCGGCCCATTCGGCATCCATTACACCCTGCGAATTGGACGAACGTGCCGAAATGTTCAATCGGCACAGCGAATTTTTCGGCTAATTTACTATTCCGCGTTTCTTCCAGTTCTTTCGTTGCTTCCCCCCTTCTTGCCACCACTTTGGCGGCCATTTTGTAGAGTTCAGCTTTCCATGAGTCTCCTATTTCTCGGGGAATAATTTGTTCATTTCACATCCGGAAATTGCAATTACCATTAAACTTTTCAAATGGCAACAAATTTGCTAAGAGTTTATGCGGGCCTTAGGTTACTTTCCTAAATTCCAAGCCAGATTTACAATTGTTTCTACAGAACTGCACAAATAACCCATGTAATTATGATCTTAAAGCTATTGAGTTGTGAAATTGTCCGACATATTGGAGATTTGAAAAAAAGGGACATAAAATTAAATTAGTAACTTTATTAAATAATTATTAACACAATTTTGAGGTTGATTACTATTAATTACATAAAAAAGGGTCTTGAAAATTAAGATTAATAAATGATATAAGGTTATTTTTTAACCCTATCTTATCTCTTGTAATTGAGTCTGGTATCTAAAGGTTTTTGACTGATTTTTGTATAACATTTTAAAGTTGTAATTGAAATTGTAATTGGATATGGAAAATAATCGATTTAAAATGGATTTTTGCACACAAAAATATCGAAACCCAGCTCTAATTGTAATACAAATGAATTCTATAAATAAACTTTGAATTCTATAAAGCCTTTAGAACTTTTCTTTAAAAGAAATCCCTTCTCTTCGCGAAAAATTAAGAAAACTGGCCACATTCGGGCCTCTTTTCTCAATGTCCCGTTAGGTCTTACTCTCACTTGTGTTATTTTTTTAACCCCCCTACTATTAGTGTTACTTTTTTTTAAATCCCACACTATTTTTAGCACACATTTCCTGTCAAGTCCATGGTTTTTAAAGGCCACACAAATATCTCCCTCTTTTTCGCTTACCCTGCAGATGCCCCAACTGCAGAAAGCCGCTCCCGCATTCTCCGGCACCGCCGTCGTCAACGGTGTCTTCAAGGACGTCAAGCTGAGCGACTACAAGGGCAAGTACCTGGTGCTGTTCTTCTACCCGCTGGACTTCACCTTCGTGTGCCCCACGGAGATCATTGCCTTCTCCGAGAATGCCGCCGAGTTCCGCAAGATCAACTGCGAGGTGATTGGCTGCTCCACCGACAGCCAGTTCACCCATCTGGCCTGGATCAACACCCCACGCAAGCAGGGCGGCCTGGGCAGCATGGAGATCCCCCTGCTGGCCGACAAGTCGATGAAGGTGGCCCGCGACTATGGTGTGCTGGACGAGGAGACCGGCATCCCCTTCCGCGGCCTCTTCATCATCGATGACAAGCAGAATTTGCGCCAGATCACCATCAACGATCTGCCGGTGGGACGCAGCGTGGAGGAAACTCTGCGCCTCGTCCAGGCCTTCCAGTACACGGACAAGTACGGTGAGGTGTGCCCGGCCAACTGGAAGCCCGGCCAGAAGACCATGGTGGCCGACCCGACCAAGTCCAAGGAGTACTTTGAGACCACCTCCTAAAGAGGCTAAACCCCATTGTCCGGGCGGGGGCAGCTCCTGGCGAGCGGGAGCGGATTCGAATCGCAACCCCCCGTGTATCTAATATATATTTAACCCCCACTACATATTAATCCTAGAGCGTAGAAGAAACACCTGTGAAGCACACCTTTACCAGAAAGTGATTTTTTTGTGTTGTTTTCCCATTACATCTTTTTTTTTTTACCTTTTTCTTGTAATTTTCACCACAATAAACGATTGTACGGAAGAGAAGACGACGACGACGCACGTGGGCTTCTTTATCAGGGGAAATCGGGCCGGCGGCGGGCAGATGGCGGGCGGACTTTCGCCTCAAACCTCTAAACGCTTATCTGCACGGGGAAACATTTCCAAGCAAAAAGATGGAAAAAAACGAAGGAGGAACTGCAAACTTATCGCCGTCTGCCGGCTGGCAGTGGCGAAATAATGTTTAGAAACTGAATCAGAATGCAGAGAATGCCCCGGCGGCGACGTCATAGCCGGGAGGCACTGAGAGAAAAGGAAGAAAATTAATATTAATATTAAATGGAATTAAATTCGATAGGCACCAGTACATTTATAGATCGACTTGGCTGTTGATGTTCATCAAGATTTTATTTTAAAAAGAAACTTTAATATATTCTTTAGCTTCTTTTGCCTTAAATTATATTATTATATAACTTTTTTTAGAACTGAGTGAAAGTTTGGTAAAAATAAATAATAAAAACCTATCATGGATTAGCCATTTTGCAAGAATTTGGCTTTATCATATCTTAATCTTTGATAAAGCTTCCATTTTCACCAGTAAATGTCTAGATCGACTTGGCTGTTGATTTTCATCAAGATTTCATTTTAAACAGACTCTGAAATATCTTCTTCAGCTTCTTTTGCCTAAAATTATATTATTATATAATATATATTATTATATAATTTTTTTAGAACTGAGTGAAAGTTTGATGAAAATAAATAATAAAAACCTATCATGGATTAGCCATCTTGCAAGAATTTGGCTTTATCATATCTTAATCTCCGATAAAGCTTCCTTCCGTCGATGATTCATAAGATGATGGCGAACAAGTTCTATAAAAAGTTGAAATATAGCAAAACAAGGAATTATTGCAACACTCAAAAGAAAAAAATGAATGAAAATGAGCAGTTTTGTTAATTGTTTTCTTAAACAAAACCCTGAAAAGCAATTACTCGAGTTTGCCCAGTGTAAACGTTCATTCTGATTTATCGCATCAACTCCGATATCGATATTATCGATAGGTAACTCCTGTTAGTGTAAATAGGCTATAAATTATGCTTTCCTAGCTGACCCAAGTATAAGATGCTTAAAACCATGTACTAATATAAATAAATCAAATATAAAGAAGCATCATCCCATAATAACCTTTATTTAAATTTTCCACCACCTTTGGTTAGTTTTTTCTCCCTGTGCAGCACAAACCAGCTGGCATAACGGCGGGTGACACAGTAACCGAGTGCATATTCCCGTTCTGATCCAGTCCCCACGTAATATGCCAGCCTTTTTCAATGTTAAGTGCAAGCGAGAGTCGTCTGGGCGACGTGGATGTCTTGCATATTAAGCGGGGGGGCCTCTGTAGGTGTGAGCTTTGCCATATGCCAGGTTTCCCGGTTTTGAACCCCCTCACCCCAGCCGAGGTTCAACTATTACGTTTACCTGGCAGCGCAGCGCATCGCCCGACAACGACGACGACGTGTCTTCGGTGGATGGGATCGGATCTCCGCCAGAGAAACTAGTTTCTCCATACATACAACAGCCCAGCTGCGAGGCGCTGAAAAGCTTTGGAACTTACGAGAACTGGAAAAAAAGAAGAAGAACAAGAAACAGCCACAGAAACAGAACCCTTTCCCAGCGCCAAGTGGTTGTCGATCGCTGCTGCGCACGTTACGTCGCCAGTTGTGGCCGCTTTTTCTATTATTTCTCCTTTTTTATTATTATTTTTTTTTTGCCTGACTCCGGGCATAACCGACTGGATGGCTCATTCCGGCAGCGTTGCGTCCGCCATTATCAGTCTGCTAATTGTGCTTGTTGCCCATGGATACGGCTGAACCTCACACATAGAACGGCGGAGGTCAAGATAATAGCACTTGGGCACGGAGCCCACGATTTCCTGATTGTTTTTCTCTGTAATTGGGGAATTGAGGAGACTTATTATTATTATAAAATTAAAGTTTAAGCATTTTTAAGTACAGAAAAATGCTTAAACTTTAATTTTTACATACAAATCTAACACTTAAAAGTGCTAATTGGTCTGTAAATTAATTAATAAAGAAAGTGGGGTTTTCTTTAAAACCTTTTCACCTTCAAATGTCTTACGATTGTCGATTTCTCTTTGTATATATTTTAATATATTTTTGTTTTACATAATATAAACATATACTAGTCCCTTCAGATGCTATAATCGAACTTAAACCAAAGCCAAATTATATTATTAAAAGTATTATATATACTAATGTACTTTTGTGATATTTATTATCAATAAACCCTAATGTTTATAGTATAAACAAATTATGTACAAGTCCTTTTAAAACTATTTATTTTCCCTATAATTATAGGGAGTTAACAGATATTAAAATCAATATTCTTAATAGCAAAACTTCTTATCGCATCAAATTAAGGGCACCCAATAGTCGTTGCTTCGGAACTTGATGATTCCCAATCGCTTCTACCTGAGCTTGTTTTGCCAACTTGTACAGAAAAACGCTCTATTCATATTCATCAGCCCAAGCCAGCCTCTCGACAGCTGCAAAAAATGGAAATAAACTAAAAAGAGATTGCTTCTCAGCCTTTGCTGAATCATTGCACCCAAAACGGTACAAAAACGTA
>VNJO01011958.1:0-20431 GCA_008042535.1 Drosophila tani | reverse complement strand
ATTTAATCTTCAAATTTGATGCTCTTCTTATCAGTACGTGAATAAGCAAGCCAAGTGAGAAGAAAAAAAAAAATCGGTTTTTGGGTTGAATTAAAAAAGTGTCGCACGCTACAAGCATAAATGTGCAAAAAAATATATATTCATGTAAATACATAATTTTAATTTTTTATGTATATTAAAGTACAATATGATTATGATTTAAAAATTAAGTGGAATCAAAAAAAAAAAAAAAATCACACTAGCTATATAAAAAAAACGGTTTTTTCGTGTCGCACGCTACAGCGATAGGGCACTACTTTCAAATTAAAATTTAAATTTCTGTAAAAGAAAACTAATTTTTGTTTTTCACTAAAATTAAAGAGCATAAGTTAAGTAATAAGACTACTATTGCTCCAATTCACTGTGTTAACATTAATGTCAAATTTGGAATTTTGAAAAATGTTAACTTTTGGCATACAAGTGCACACAAAGAGGTTGGGCTGGGTTTGATAAAAAATTGTGCATTTATAATGATCGAAATTTCTTTTTTGCTTTAAATTCTTAAAATTCTATATCTACTTTAATGTTCCATATAAAGAAAAATTACAAAATGTGAAATTTAAAAATTGGTCGCTGGTGGACTGTTTCTGGGATTTGCCCATATGCCATATAGTATATTATACTACTTTCGTTATTAAATAATTTTCTCTCTTGTTTACTTCCATTTGCAAATATCCCTAACTAAAAGCCAATATATTATTTGTCTTAAATCATTGGAAAAAGAAACAGCATCTTGTGTTGCCAACGACAAAACTTTGTGTAAATATTTGCTCAGTAAATACCTTTTGAAATCGTTCTTGGGGCTGACTTGCTTGCTTTTCTGGTTTTTTTTCTCTCCTCATATTAAAAATGTAGCAAACCAATGGCGCTTGCTTGATTGCTCGACAAAGTCGAGTAGTTACATGTTGACGAACCTATCTAGCAATCTGTCCATAGGGCTCTGTGTGCGAGTGGCAAATTGGGACAGCTCATGTCCATCGATAAGCAATGCAAATTGCGATAGCAAGAAGGCAGTTCGACACATTAAGACGGTAAATGCACAGCCTGAATGTGGTCAGGCTGAATGAATGGCAAATGCACTTTTTTTTCCCTCTTTTTTCGTTTTTCGATTGCGACGTGCTGTGGACGATGGACGATGGACGTGTTGGACACGAGGCGAAAGGAAAAAAGCAGCCGACGAAATTCATTTGTCCGCGCTCACATAATGCCGAGCACTTATCGGACGGACAGACAATTGGGCATCATCTGGGCCGGAGGCGGGGCCGGATTGCTAGTTAATGGCTGGGGGTGGTCGTGGATCCTGGATCCAGGATCTAGTGGACACATATACAGATATGCACATAAAAGTGGCCCTGCACACACACACGCTGCCTCGAATGGCCCATTAATAGGCGCTGCTCCTTGCCGGCGATGAATTCATAAATAAGGAATACGACACTCGCCTAATGTGGTGTGTGGTGTGGTGTGGTGTGCGGTGTGGTGTGGTGTGGTGTGTGCGGGGGGAAATTACACTGTCCATATCGAGTACGATATATGATTGATGAAAATTCGGTCATCGAGTGTGCATATATGCAGGAACGTGTCCGTGGGTCCGCGTCCACGTCCGCGTCCTGCGTCCGATCAATTTCAATCCCCCTCGAGTCCAGTCCGGAGACCGTCCAATAACTTTCAACAATTTTTATTATTATGCACATTGAGCACATTTCATAATGCGTGTGTGCGGGCAGATCCCGTCGTAATGGTCTCTGTGGCCTGGCCACATGACGTATGCGCAATATTGAGTATACGTCCGGCCAAAACAAATTAAATTGTATTACAAAATTGGCGCATGGCGAATGGCGAATGGCAAATGGCGAACGCTGAACGCTGAACGTCGGACGACGGAGCAAGGCGAGAGCAAACAGCCCGCAAAATGGCAACGCAATTGCGTGTAATATGTCGTGTGCACGTTGATATGCGGGTGCATGTGAGCGTGCGGGTGTGCGAGTGTGCGTGTGTGAGTGCTCGTAAATGAGCAAAAGGGGCACACAATATTGAGCGCTCGTTGAAACACACAACAGCAACAACAGCACAGCTAAAAAAAAAAAAAAAAAAGAGAAAATAGGAAACCCATGACGACATGTCGGCCCATATAAGTAACCTAGACAGTACGCCGAGCGCAAAATGCAGAACGCAGAACGGAGAACGGAGAACGTGGCTGGCAGGACTCATGGCCCCATTCACAGAGCCATCAATCATTCAAGCGATGATCAGCAGGCCTAGAAAAGGCTAGATGAAAATTATGCTGTTATTTGGCACACAACAAGCAAAGTGCACGGCAAGAAAGAAGGGAAAATATTGAACTTTTTAACCATACAAAAATTTAGTAAAGATTAGGAAAGGTTCTGGATTAACATTTATTTATTCTCTTCGTTAAACAATAATTTTTAAATAATTTTTGCTTAGGATCTATCATTCAGAAGGTTCCTGTTCGGGCGCCAATGAATTCAAGCAGTTCGATTGCACTGGTGTCCGAACAGAGACCCGCATAGGAAGTCAAAAGAATGAAAGATGGCTAAATACCAAATTCTTTGACTGAATACCATCGCCAACAGCTGATTAAGTTTGGAAATATTACTTCTGTAAATTTAAGCATTATTAATAAAAAGAAATCTAGAATCAAAATAAAGCCTAGTTCCCTCTATAAAAAACCCTCCATTCACAAAACCCTCCCTAGACTCTCAAAAAAATTACCCAACCCACAAGATCGTTTAGTGAACCAACCGAAACCAGTTAAAGTCAAGTGCCAAGAGTAGTAAAGTGCAATAGCAATCATGTTCTTACTACCACGTTGTTGTATTAAAACATAAACCAAGGCAAAAGCTGGAAAGCGGGCAATCTTGTCTGGGATATCGCCAAATTAAATTCAAACTTTGGCAGCACTCAAAGTTTCGCCACCTCAAACAACTGCCTCATCGCACGCACCATCATCCCAAAAAAAAAAAAAAAAAACACAGAGCGCCCCCCATTGCAAGCGCGGCATACTGGAGTGAAATTTTTGCGATATTTCACCCTTTTGCACACCCCCCTGCAGCCAGGCACCCTCTCGATAGCGAAAGTTTTGTCGCCTGTTGCCGCTGCGCGTGTTGGAGCGTCCATAATGCGTTGGTTCAAGCGGAGGAGCTGGGAATCGGAACACTCGGAGTGCAGAAAATTGAAAAGGGCGTGGCCGTGGCAGCAGCAGCAGCAGCTGCACCAGCTGGTAGCTGGTGGCTTGTAACTGGTGGCTGGTGGCTGGTGGCCTGCCAGTAAAGCAAAAGTCGCCACTGCATCGCGAAACTTTGGATGAAATTGAAATTCAAACAGCGGCAGCAGCAGCAGCAGCTCCAGTAACCATGCCGATGGAGGCTGGGATACTGGGATGGGGTATTTGTTTGGTTGGTGGGGAATATTTGATTATACACAGGCAGAGACAGAGATCCAGCAGCAGCCTTCGGCCATTTACGGCTTGCAAGTGGCCAACATCGGATCTGGCGGAGCACGGACCACGGACCACGGACCTCCTCCAGATGGAACGGAAAGATATCACTGTCCGTGGCAACAGGCCAATGATTGGGCAACATGCCCGATGTGATTTGACAATGATTGCAGCTGAGCGCTGCACGTGCCTCTGGCACGCCGAATGCAGCCCTGCAGTTCGGCAGTTCGGCGGCAGCTCCACACTTTGGCACGGCCACACTACACTAGCAGCCAGGTGATTGGCGTGTGACATGTTGACAGCAAGGACTCACCGCGACTTATCGAGCCGTCGCGTGCAGTTTGCCAATTTCCGATGCGAAAGTGCTCGGCAGCCGCTTTTGCACCTGTCACCGCCGCAGAATCCGCCGCACTCGTGTTAATAATATCTGCAGTATATGAGCCAGCGAACTTCCTTTATGGTTATCTTTGCAACTTTGGCCACACTACAACCTTTACGGCAGAAAAGGAAAAAGCAGAAAAAGAAGGGAGGCAAACTTATTCAGCAGGACAAAGTTTTTTATGCGCTTGCAGGCTATGGCAGAAATTAATAGTGCAATATCTTCAGGCTTTAAAGTAAGGTAATAAACGTTATAAAAGCGATTGATTTTTAAATGCAACAATTAATGCGGTAAATTGTGAACCTTCCCACTTATTTTCCACCACAAATGTCAGTAATTCAATGTAATTTAATTCGATTTAATATGTTAAAATTATGGAATGCTTAAATACTTTCAGTTTAACATAAATTAAATATTTATTAAATGGCAAGGTAATAACTGAAGCTATTTAATCATGGGCTAGCATAACATAAATAAATAAATACAGAATTAAAGCAATAAGGGCTTGCAAGAAATCGAGAAAACAAGTAAAATAAATAAACATGACCTACTTTTTGGTGATTGCTTGAAGGAAGCACTTAATAAAGCAACTAAACTTGCTTATACGATCGCTTTAATATATATTATATAGATATTCTCCTCCCTTTTCTCTCAACTTGCGGAAGCGTAACGCCTCCTTCTCCCCAGCTAAATTACAAACATTGCCACGAATACAATATACCCTTGTAATCCACAAGTACCGGGTATAAAAATGCGCTTCATTTAACAACAAATTGTTGTGACGACAAAAGGCGAATGCTGCCTGAACTCTGGCTTGTTCTTATTGTTCTCACATTTTTGTCACTTTCTGCCCCCACTTGCTGCCATGCCGATTCTGCCGATTATATTTCGACCGCGTCCGTTTTTAACGGTTCAACAACTCTGGTCACATAGACACACTTAAAAAGCAATTGCCAATTGGCATACGACAAAAAGCATGGCATGGAGAAAAAAAAGGGAGAACCGAAACCGAAGCAATTAAATTTGTTCAAATCGATTTAAGCCCCGACAATAGGCTATGGTCGATGGGTCGGCCGTGGATTTTTGTGTTGATAATCGCTGGACCCAGTCCCAGACCCAGACCCGTTCCCTTCCCGAACTCCCGGCAAGGTCAGTTGGGTTCGTTGGCAAAATGGGGCGTGCCACACACCATATAGCAATTACAACCGCAAATGGCAATAAAATGTCAACGTTAAATATAACGGCAGTTTGCGACACGAAGGAAACGAACGGCAATGCCGCAGCGCAAAATACTTTGCATTTATGCAAACGGTGGACAATTTTCTATTGAATGGCCTTACAAATGCCCAACGCCAATCAGTCCGGTGATAAAGGGTTGCAGATCGGAGCCTATAAAAAAATAATTCTACTATAAAAAAGAAAAATAAATATTTATAATAAGTTTCCTTATGATTAGATCATTATAATTAGCACTTCATTGAAAAATACTACATCAATGTGACCAGCTTTGTGTATTTATTCTCTTACCGTGTCATAGTGCCACAAAATAAATGTACATATTTTGTGGGCTTGAATTCGGTACAAATTTAATTTTATTCATAAATAAAAGACTATTAAATCCAATTTCTATAATCAAAAAACCCAAAACTCCTCTAAACTAGGAAAACCGAAAATAATAAATAGTTCCCATAAGTTTCCTAAATATTAGGACTTCATTTTAAGTATTTATTAGAAAAATACTAAATTAATGTGACTAGCTTAGTTTATTTTATTATTCTCTAACAGCATCACAATGTCATAAAATGAATTTACATTTTGTATGGCCTTGATTTTCATTCAAATCTCATTATTTAAATTTTTAAATATTATTAAGATACATTTCTATATTTCAAAAACCCTTACAAATATTTTGTTCAGTGCACTTTGCCATTAAAAATGAAACTGCACTAAATGAGCCAATAAAACACCGTATTGTAATTTTTGCGTAATTTTCCCTTCAACAATGAGAGGCTAAAAGCAGGAAAGCAGGGCTATTTTCCATGTTTACTATCGCGTAAATATTGAAACGGGCCGCCCACTTTATGTCAATTGGCAAAATTAGTTAAGTTTTAATGATTTTAGGTTTATAGTTTTAATTTGTTTGTCGGGAAAGTTTGCACCCCCAAAAAATGTGGATTTGTTAGTGGCAACCAATACGCGATTAGGTCTCGCGGTTGCAACTAACCGAAAATGTTAATTTGCGGATCGGAACGAAGCCGTGGATTACCACGGAGCTCTAGTAGCTGTCCGAAAAAACTCCGAAGTCCCGAATCCGGAGAGTTATTTGCATATTAAAAGTCCCTTGAAGGTCGCGCGCCAAATCACTATTGATTGCACAAGCTGGCAAAGTTTGAGGTGGTAATCCCGGATTAACGGGCGCTCCACCTGGAAAATTCGTGTGGGCAAAGACCAAGGAGCTGTTCGCGGCCAAAAAAACTCACACTCAAACTCACACACAGAGAGCTGGCAGGCAACAAACAACCAAACAACTCTGGCAACTGGCAACTGGCAACAAACAACAAGCGGCCAAGGGGGAGGAACCAGAGACCAGAGACCAGAGAACTGAGAACTGAGAACTGAGCACAGAGAACTCTGAGCACAGGCGAACGAAAACCCATTGAGCAAATATTTAACAAAGCGCAAAATTGCAACGTTTTTCTTTTATTTGCATATTTAATTTGTTTCGAGGTTTTTTATTTCCGAGCACAAAAAACCGCTGACACGAACACCAACAAAAACAATCACGAGAATTGTGCACACCGAAAACAAACACACACCCGAAACACACACACCACACACGCGGAGTCCGACGGCAAGTACGAGTGTGCGAATGGCTGCCTCCCATCACCTCGCTCTTCCTGAGAGAGTCTCTGGAACTTTAAAGCGGTGGCCCCCATGAAACCGGATAGCAAAGGCCCTTACCCATCACCACACCCGTCCATCCAGTCAGCCATCCATCCATCCATCCAGCCATCCATCCACCCATCCGTTTGTCATGTGTATCCATTTTTGGGCGTATAAAGTAACAGGCATTGAGTTGCAGGAACAGGCCTCTGACAGGCGATATCCTCGCATTAGCCATCTGCCGAAATGACAGGCTCAGTTGGAGACAAGAATTGGCCAGGAACTACAGATCAGGACTTTTGAAATTTAACTCCTAAAATTGAGCACTCAAGAATCCAATATACCCACAGCTCTGAGGGTAAGAGGAAGAGCTTAGTAGATTCGTTGGAATTTATGCAACAGGAAACAGAAATTGTTTTCCAGCCACAGATTTTTGCCCATAGAAATGTAGGTCGGTTACCCAAAAGCAACGTTTAGTTGAAGAAATATTAAACCATATTCTTAGAGGGGCTTGGGTTAGATTGAGAATAACTTAGCAAACATAAATATATACTTTATAATATAGAATATATATTGCTTATTATTACCATTATTATTGTAAGATAAATATAATGTTATAATCAATTAGATTTGTAAGGGGCTTAGGTTATATTAAAAACAACTTAGCATGCATAAATAATAGCTTAATACTAATTAAGCCACAGAAATTGCTAAAAGTACATTTCAAATGTCATTGTTCATGCTATTATTATTTTAGTTATTTATTATTTCATTCAAAATGTTTAAAAAATTTGTCTAAAAGTAGGAAATGATATTTTGAAGCTGTTTTTCTTTAATGATATGTTTAAGAACTTTCTAGTATTCAGAAATGCCACAAAAATCACTGTATATTTGAAATCCCTTTAACTTCGGCCCAAAAGTATGCTATACAATTTTATATTATACAATACGCATTCATTTTGTTCTTAAAATATTCGATTGCCTGCTTTTAGACACCTTAAAAATTCGTTTAATTTCTGTGGCCCCTCTGATTAAGCAAATACTTCAAAAGTAATAATCAAAGTGATTAGTTCTTGATTCAAACACTTGAAATTTAATCACAAGCTTGGAAAATATATATTTTTAGTTCTTCAAAGGCAACGAAACCCCTGGTTTAAAGTCAGCCTCCGGTTCCCTACAGCTGCCAAAGGTATTCCCTCTTTATATATAAATATTTGTTAACTTTGGCATTTAGCAAGTTTTGCCTGCTGCTAATGATGATGTTGGCAGCTGAAGCTGACGCTGGGCTGGAGCTGGAGCTGCACTCGCAATGCAATGCTCGTTCCCTAAATAATTCATTGTCGGCTGCACTCAGCGCTGGTAATTTGCTTGTTGCTAAAAGTTGTTGATGTTGCTTTGTGCTGCGCGGTGCGAAGGGCAACCGATATTTGTGGCAGCAACAAACGGAACGAGTGCCACGGGTGTTGACGTCATGAACGGCGCTTAATTAAAGCGGCAACCCGGCTCAATGCTAAAAAGGCGGTCCTTCACTTGCAGGATATACATATATTTATTTTGTCTTATTTTCTGCCGTTTGCTGTCGCTACCTTGCTGCCTTACTGCTTTGCTAAAAAGAAAAGCAGAGCGCTGTGCCGTTGGCTGGGTCCGCCCATCCAATTTGATGGCTCCACCCAGGACGATGGCAGGCTGGCAGGATACACTGGGATACCAGGACACTGGGACACCAGAGCACTCAGCGGGTGGGTGGCGTTGCCGCAAGTCAGTTAGAAGCCGCAAACTGTCACAGTTTAACAACATTTTCATTAATCAAGTCGCCGCTGCAACTGCCACCTGAAGAGCCCGAAAGAGGCCCCGAAAGAGCCCCCGAAAGAGGACGAAAGAGATTAAGGGGACCCGAATCCGACTCCGTCTCCGAGTTGGAGGCCCGAAGAGCAGCCAGGAGCCGCTCTCCTGCCTTTGTCCTGCCTTTATCAATGTTTTTTATTTCGGCAACTCGAAAGTTTCTGTGTCATGCCCAACATGCTTCTCCTGCTCCTGCTCCTCTGCCTTAGAAGCTTTTACGGTCATTGATATATCCATCCGTCTGTTGTCAAGGCAATCCCTCGGTAAAAACAACGAAATTTCATATTTTTCTAGCCTCTTAAGCCTTTATTTCGATATTTTTCTAAGGGAATTCCTTACCTGTAATCAGAAATCCATAAATACTAAGACCTACTTCAGCATATGCCTTGAGAGAGCCTAAAAAATACTGCATTTTGTTATGTCTAAAAAGCCATAAAAAATAAAATGTTGCCTGCCCGTTTGGGCTTAAATTTTATCACCTTCATTTACTACTCGTAAACACAGAGCATAATTTGGGCTGTAAAGCAGGAGGAGGCTGCACCTTGTTATGCTCGCAAATTAAGAATTGTTGAGCCTTAAAATCAGGTTTCTTATATTTTTTTAACAAGTTTAAAATGATTTTATGGTTACTTATGGCTATAGAAGTTGAATGGGGATTAAATATGTGGGTATTTTGAGGGATATTAAATAATCTGAAGCTTCTACATCATATTTCTTAGCTTGGGGGAATAAAATTTACCAATTTCTGTGTAGTATATATTTTTAAAATATTTTGGAGCCTTGGTTTTTAGATATTTTTACAATATTAAATGATTTAAAACTATGATAGTTTCTCCTTAGAGCTCCTAGATAAATCCAATTTATATAACCAATAGGTTATGCCTTTCGTTTCCTAAATATTCCCACTCAGATCCTGGCTGAATCCGGTTCTAAGAGCTAATGGCTAAATGTGGGGGCAACGAGTTGCGTTAGGTAAAAATAATCCTCTTATTTGCTACTGGAAAAAGCGAACAAACCCGCTGTGTGTTGCGTGTCCTCGTTACGTGGCGATGGCATCCTTTTCAGCTTCGCGGATGCGGATATTGATACGCAATACGCGGGAGCTGAGGCCGGGAGCCAGGAGCCCGCTAATTACCCAATCCCATTGATGACGCTGAGCAAACTTTGTCCAATCAAGGGGAAACCTTTTGGCCCTTTGTTTCTTGTCACACCTTTTGACCCTTACGCATCCTTGGACACATCCCACGCTCTCTGGAAGTCTTTATTAATTGACAAACTCTCTCTCGTATTGTTTCAGGTGGAAGCTGCACTGCTATTTGGCCAGGTTAGAGACCGAGACCGAGTCCGAACCCACCGGTGTCCGTCGAGACATTAATTAATAACGACCTTGTCTGTCGCTTACACAGCCCAGAACCCACAACCCACAACCCGCAAGCCGCGATCCACGGCCCACCGCGAAGGACAACAGGAAGAGGACTCACAAGGAGAAGGCGCAGGCCGACGAAAGGGCGCAGGAATCAAATTAACAGGGTGTCAAAAGGATTAACCCGCAAAGGAGGAGGCGGAGGCCAGACCCAGACCCAGGAGAGTTGGAAAGTACGTGACGCGTGAAGCGAGGCGGATAAACATCCCCGGCGTTAGCCAGAGGAGGAGGAGGAGGAGGCATTATCGAGGCACGTGTCCAGGCTGATTAGCCGCAGATCCCGGAAATAAAATCACAGGACAACCAAGGATAATGGAGAGGACAAGCCGGAACGGATCAGGCTGGCTAAAGCTGCTCCTGGCCACCCTGGTGACCCTGCAACTGGCGCAACTGGTTGCGGGCACCACCGACTGGATGCAGAGCTGCAGCACCTGCCACTGCCACTGGAACTCGGGCAAGAAGAGTGCCGACTGCAAGAACAAGGCGCTCACCAAGATCCCCCTGGACATGAGCAACGAGATGCAGGTGCTGGACTTTGCCCACAACCAAATCCCAGAGCTAAGGCGCGAGGAGTTTGTCCTTGCGGGGCTACCCAACGTGCACAAGGTGTATCTGAGGAACTGCACCATCCAGGAGGTGCATCGCGAGGCCTTCAAGGGTCTGCACATCCTCATCGAGCTGGACATGTCGGGCAATAGGATTCGAGACCTCCATCCCGGCACCTTCGCTGGCCTGGAGAAGCTGCGCAATGTCCTCCTAAACAACAACGAGATCGAGGTCCTCCCGAACCACCTGTTTGTGAACCTGAGCTTTCTCTCCCGCATCGAGTTCCGGAATAATAGGCTGCGCCAGGTGCAGCTCCATGTGTTTGCCGGCACTGTGGCGTTGACCGCCATCTCGCTGGAGCAGAATCGGCTGACGCACCTGCACAAGGACACGTTCAAGGACCTGCAGAAGCTGATGCACCTGTCGCTGCAGGGCAACGCCTGGAATTGCAGCTGCGAGCTGCAGGAGTTCCGCGACTTTGCCATCGCCAAGCGTCTCTATACGCCGCCCACGGACTGCCAGGAGCCGGCCCAGCTGCGCGGCAGGCTCTGGAGCGATGTGCCCTCCGAGAACTTTGCCTGTCGACCGCGCATCCTGGGCTCCGTGCGCTCCTTCGTCGAAGCCAACCATGACAACATCACCCTGCCCTGCCGCATCGTGGGGAGTCCGCGTCCCAACGTCACCTGGGTTTACAACAAGCGACCTTTGCACCTTCACGATCCGAGATTGAGGGTCATGACCTCTGTGGAAACCCTGCCCGTGCAGCAGCCCTCCCAGGTGCTGACCTCCGAGCTGAGGATCTATGGAGTGCGTGCCTCCGATAAGGGCGCCTACACCTGCGTGGCGGATAATCGTGGAGGACGCGCCGAGGCCGAGTTCCAGCTGCTCGTCAGCGGCGACTATGCCGGCGCCGTGTCCGCCTCCGATGGCCTCGGAGCCCTCGGCATGGGCGGGGCCATTGGCGCTCCCACCAACGATCCGCAGACGAATGTCTTCCTTATCATCTGCCTGATCACCACCACGCTGCTGCTCCTGCTGATTGTCATAGTTCTAACTTTGTTTTGGTATTGCCGAAGGATTAAAACGTATCAGAAGGACACCACCATGATGAGCGGCGATGGCTTGATCTCCTCTAAGATGGACAAGACGCACAATGGCTCCATGCTGGAGGGTTCGGTGATCATGGAGATGCAGAAGAGCCTGCTGAACGAGGTGAATCCCGTGGAGAAACCCCCACGCCGCACGGATATCGAGAGTGTGGATGGAGGCGATGATGGCCATGAGATTAAGAAGACGCTGCTCGATGAGACGGTGTATGGTGAGTACAGGGAACGGGGCTTAATATTAATTAAATTACTAAATTAAGAGTCCTTAACTAGAGAGCTTTACTAGGTTCTTAATCCCAATTAACTCTTCTTTAGTATTTATTCAGCTTAGATTTTATTATGGCCACAGGAAACCCAGGTATTTATGCCTCATATGGAGGGCACAACTGCCTCTGTGGGTATAACTCATTTCATGTGTCAACGTTGGCGGTTGGACAGCAAAGGATGCATTGGCAACATATGCCCGGACCCGGACCCGGACCCGGCTCTATTTATCAAATATTTCCAGCTGAATGCTGCTGCTCCAGCGAGGTCAGAGTCCAGCGCCAACGCCATTACCAATGCCAATGTCAACACGCTTAGTATTTCCGCAGCATTAGGCAAACTGTCCCCTGTTACTGTCCATGTCCATGGCCCTGTCCCTGTGCTCCGTCCTCGCCAGGACAGCCGGCGGCGGATGTTTGTTTTAAATTTCCAATTGCCAATTGCTGTTGACAATTGAATTGCGATGACAATTGGAAAGCCAATTGAATGCAATTGATGCCGGGCAATGACATGTGCCAAAGTGCAGCAGCACAATTCCCGGCTATCATTATGTGTCCAGACTTCGTCGGAAATGATATCCTATTCCCTCCTCCCAAGTCCCTCCTCTGCTCGTCCTGGGTAGTGACAGGCAGCTTTACGACGAAAATGTTGTCGCTAATCCGCCGAAAGACAGCAGCTCTGTGGAAAAGGGCAAGTTTTCTGAAATGTACAAACCTTGCAAAAAGCAAAAAGTTGCTCTTCTTCGTGGACGACAAAAAGTTCCTGCCCTGCCAAAGGCATCAAAACTCGACTTAACTTGAAATTTTAAAGTTTCGAAATGGCGGCAATTGGCAATACTTCAATTAGCCTATCGATGATAGGACCTGTGGCCAACTTTTTAATGAATATTTGTGCAGCTGTGACCGCTCTCTCTCTCTCAAACTTGACCCAACCCAAGGCTTGTTATTGAACTCCAGCTGTGCCGGAGGGCAAATTTTTTGTTTTCGCTCAAAACTATTGATTTTTTTCTGGTTTTAGGAACTGAAAATCTTTATGAAAAAAGTTGATTTGTAGGGGATTTTCTTTTGGGAAGGAGCTAGCAATGGGACTCTGATAATTATGACTTCAATATAATTATCAGGGTTGCCGCAAAATATGAAAAAAGTATGACAACCTATAAACAATCTATAAACAATAGTCCTCCTTCATTTACTTTAAAAAAATCGTTGTTAGAGTCAATGAATATTGAAACCTAGCTTTAACCTAAGGTTAACTTATTTTGCAACCTGTTGAGAGCTTTTAATAGAGTTTATTGGGAATATAGCGACAACCTTTAACCTTTTGCAAAGGAATAAGGAATTATGTTCTTAAAAAAAGTGTTTTCTAGAGTCTATATTATTTTTTTCGAGAGGATAAACTGCCAGTTAAGGAAAACTTTTGTTTTCTAAGGGCTCAAGTGTGAATTAACTTTAGTTTAGGCTTAACAGGCTCTCATAACAGCGTCTATATAACCTTTGGTTAATTTATCAGACATTAAGAAAACCAAGTGATTTTAATGGCCAAATTGACTGCTAGTTAAGCTAGACGGCCACTTAATGTGAGAGTTAACTCTAATCTAAGCTGTACATCACTTGTTATCGCTTAACATTTGGTTAATTAATCGGACATTAAGAAAACCGAGTGATATTAACGGCTAGATTAATTGCTAGTTAACTTAGACTCACAGTTTACTAAGAAGTTAACTCTAATTATCATTTAACCTTCGGTTAATTAATCAAATATGAAGAAGCTTGAATTGTTTTACCGACCAGTTAGCTGCTCGTTAACTGTCAGTTAGTAATCTCTGTTAATAACCCCAAATGAAGTAAAATCAAATCAACTAACCTATGACTTCTTGCAGTGCCCAACCACTCGCGGGATGAGGAGACCCACTCGGTGGCCCTATCGGACACCACCACCACCGTGCGATCGCGACACACCTACGTGGACGATGCCTACGGCAACGGCCTGCCGCCAGACCTGCTGGCCTTCCCCGCTCGCGTGCCACCCACCTCGCCCTCGATGCAGTCCTCGCAGTCGAACATACCAGACCAGGTGATCTACGGCATCCGGTCGCCGCCCTCGCTGGCCAGCCCCGTCTACACGCACATGACGCCCCACGGCATCTACGGCACCAAGACGCTGGCCGCCTCCAACAACGGCTTCATGACCCTGCAGCACCCCAAGTCCCGCAACTTGGCTCTGATCGCCACCGCCAACAGCAGCCGCCAGCAGCAGCAGCAACACCAGCACCATCTCCAGCAGCAGCACCAGCAGCATCCGCACCAGCAGCATCCACACCAGAATCTACACCAGCATCCGCTGGCTGCCGCCTCGCCCTTCCTGCCCGCCCCCGTCGTCTACTCGCCGGCCACGGCAGTGGTCTTGAAACAGGGCTACATGACCATTCCCCGCAAGCCCCGGGCTCCCAGCTGGGCGCCCAGCACCTCGGGCGCGGCCGGGCACAACGTGAGCGCCCTGAGCGAGTTCCAGAGCCCCACCTCGCCGAATCCCAGCGAGACTGGCACGGCCACCACGGCGGAGCTGCTGGCGGAGCCGGTCTACGATAACCTGGGTCTCCGCACCACCGCCGGCGGCAACTCCACGCTCAACCTGAACAAGGTAGCCGGCTCTGGCTCCGGCTCCGGCTCGGGCTCTGGCTCCGGTTCGGGTCAGCAGTACTCGATGCGGGACAGGCCGCTGCCAGCCACGCCCAGCATGACGTCGATGGGCTCGGCGGCGAATGTCAGCAAGATCTACGAGCCGATCCATGAGCTCATCCAGCAGCAGCAGCAGCATCAGCTCCAGCAGCAACAGCTCCAGCAGCAGCAGCAACAGCAGCTGCAGCTATCCTCCTTGGACACGGAACCCCTGTACGGCGGGGGCAGGCACCACGGGATCACGATACTGCCCGGATCGAGCATTAGTGCCGCTGGCCTGTCGCCGGTGACCATGACGGCGTCGCCCAGCCACGAGAGCAGCAGCGGCGACTCGCCAAAGATCACCAAGATACCACCGCGGCCACCACCGAAGCCCAAGAAGAAGATGTCGGTGACGACGACGCGCAGCGGCCAGGGCAGCACCAGCCAGCTCTTCGACGACGAGGGCGAGGACGGCACCGAGGTCTAGTTTGGCGGCCTCAAGGATTACGACGAGAACGACGACGACGAGGAAGGGAGGAAGCCTTTAGCAACACCAAGTGGCGGAGTGACCAGGCAGCAGCCACTGAGGCAAGTCGAACTCTAAGCGCAGCTATTGGATACTGGAGCTCCCGCTCCGCTGCGTGACTTGTGTGCCAAACGACTGATGTAGATTTTAGTTATTAAATCGATGAACATGAGCGTGAAAAATGTATACACTAAACCGATAACGAAAGCAGAAACTGCAGCCGAAGCGCCCAAGGAATCAACAAGGAGGAGGAGGTAGCCCCCAACAAGGACAGATCGCTTTTAGAACCATCTAATCCTAAATTTGTATTAGCGGAAATTTGTATGTAAAGAGAGCAAGCAGAAACCCAATTTTAATGCAGATACAACTTACCATTTTTTTTTTTTTTTTTGTTTCGTAGTCTTAGTTAGTTTGGTACAAAACGTATATATTTTTTTTAATATATATATATATATATATAAAGAGACATATATACAAGCATAACGAAATGATATATAAACCCCTATACAAGCATACCTATAAATAATAACAAAATTAAATGAATTCAAAGCGTTTTAACTTAAAGAGAAGGCAGAACTTAAGTAAATAAATCAAGAGAAAGTAAAAGAAAATAAAAAGAAAATAAAAAGAAAATAAAAAGAAAGTAAAAAGTAAAGTAAAAGCAAAGAAAAAGCATAGAAAAAATAAAAACGAGCGATAAGAAGAATCCCACTTGCATTTTTGTCGAAGGAAATGTTGAAACTTTTATGAAAATTGTAAAAAATAAAGATAATAAGTTAAACTCACCTTAAGCTATATATTTAACCATAAAAACCTTTACATATTAACTATAAACCTAGATGATAAGTCACACCCAACATTGCATAGATGCAATATCTTTTTTTTTGCCACTACGGATCGGGTGTTTAACTAGATATATATGTATATGTATATGGTATATGTATATGATGTAAGGGATTTGCATTCGCAATTAAAACAAACAAACGAAAAACGATACAATTAACACTTATATGTCTTGCGAGAGAGAGAGCAAGTTCGATTGTACTAGGTATTTAAATATATATAAAGATTAAAGCGATTCGCATATATAGTATATATATATATATCTATGTATGTATCTTGTACGTGTACATGTATGTAACTCTAGGCATTACATCTTCACATAGTTACCCCACTTGAATATAGACATTAAAGAGCCCAGAAAGATGTTACAAGCTGAGCCGATAGCCTCCCTTACATGCATTCGATTAAAGTTCGATTAAAAACAAAACAAAAAAACAAAACTCACACAGCATACGATATATACAAAGGCATTTAACAGCGACCATTCTACAAGCATACTTATATACACAATTATAGGCGGAGGAGAGCGGTATAATAGAGTACGTTTAAGTCTAAAATGAGAATTAATAGGTAAATATAAACGAAGAAAGCTTAGCTGCCCAAAGTATGTAGTTAGAGAGGTACAGTTGCCACCACCACATCCAATTGAATTCAATCCAACTCAATCCAATCACTGTCACGATCACCTAACTATAGTTAAATACTAAATCTAATCATTTGCTACCTTAACATACCTAAACAGACCTTACCAAACCTTACCTTACCTTTGAAATAACTTTATTTTAATTAATATTTTCTTTTTAATTAATTTTTCACCTGAAATATAATTCTTTTATTTTTTTAAAACCATCTTTGCAGAGATTTAACCTTATTCTTACTCAGTAAATCGCTTTCTTTACTTAATTGCAACTAAAGAGTTTTTAAACTTTGAGGTTCTTGTGGAAACCTTTTGTATCTCAATTATCGAGTGCAATTGATCGATGACAACCGATAACATAAAAATTTTGGCTAAGATCCTTCGTACAAAAAATCCTAAATAACGTAAAAGAATTCAAAAAACATCCTAATTCGTAACTAAAGAGTTTTTAAACTTTGAGGTTATCATGGAAACCTTTTTTATATCGGTTGAATCACTATCGAAAGCGATTTATCGATGACAGACGATAACATTTAAATGTTCACTAAGAAGGGATATTGCAAAAATTCCCAAATAAAGTAAAATAATTCAATAACATCCTTCTAAAGGTATTCATGCTACTTGGAAACTACTTGCACTATATAGAAAATAGGTTTCTGATTAATCATTATTATTTTTCTCTCTTTACTTATTTTTATCTATTCCTTTCTGTACTATATTTCCCCATCACAATCTTTAAATATTTTTACATATTTTAATTTCAAATGCAACCCTTCTTGCAACTGTCAAGGTACTAAGTAGTGTTTAGAGGCAAACAAAGAAAGGAATACCGATTTGGGCAGGCCTAGAGCAAGGATATAAGAGAGAATGTTAGGACAGTGGATGATAGCATAAAGCCCCATACTTGCCCCAGCCGGCGATGCGGCCGAGTAAAAGAGAACCCAATCCAAATTTCGTTTTACATAAGCAAAAGTATTAAACACACACACATATACATATAATTAGTTAAGTTAAGTTTTTTTTACTGTACTCGTACTCGTTTTTTGTGTGTCTAGAGTTAATTAGAGAGCAATTATTTGTAGGATTCTCTTTGTATTTTGAACAAGCAACGTAATAATGAAAGGAAAGATCTCGAAAATGCTAAATACCTTACACCGGCATATTCTAAAATCGAAAGAGAAACAAATACAAAACAGAAAAATACAGAAAGAAAATAAAAACAGATATCGTTGCAAGCAATTTGTTCAAATTAGCACAAAAATCAAAAACAAAACAAAAAAGGAATATATTATAATTATACATTTTTAAAATAACTGTAATTAATAGAAGGGTTCTTATACATACGCTTTTTTATAATTTCGCATTGTTTTCCTAACATATAATATAAATATATATATTAAAAATAAAATATATAAATAAAATGAATCCAACGAAATGTATGTTCTTTTCATTTTGGTTTTCAAGGGGGGGTTTCTAAGAGGTAAATGGTGATTCTTATAGTGATTATTTTGGATAAAATATTAAAGCCCTTCAAGGAAATTCTCAGAACTTTTTAAGGAGCAATATCTGCTTAAACTTTATATAAAAACACAAAGAAAATGCACATTAAAATTACACCTAAGTCTACTAAGACTGCTCCAATCCCTCAGCCCGACCACTGGTTATAGTTGTAGGCCTCGTTCACGCCACAGAGATTGGGATAGCTAGGATTCCGTCCCGTTGTGCATTCTCCAGCGGCTGCTCCTGCTCGATAAACCGGATTGTTGATGACGTTGGTCACCGCGTAGTTGCAGGCCAGCAGGGTGGCCTGCACATTGTTGGCGTCCGTGAACCGGGCAATGGCACAGCCCACCCGGTTGTTGCGTTCGTTCACCATGGTTGTGAAGTGGCCGATGGCCCTGTGGATAAACCAGAAATTGTTAGAGTTCATCAGGACGAAAGAAGATCAAAAGGTGGACTACACACGGTCCGCCCCGCATCTGATAGTTCTCGATGTCGCCGCTGGTCGCATCGCGGTTCTCGTCGAACCAGGAGGCTATACGCTGGCGCAGGAAATCGGCAATGTCCACGGTCCGTGAGAAGAGGATGCTCAGGTTCTGGCCCGCAAAGCGGTAGGTGTTGGTGTTGCGGCACTCGTCGTGCGCCATGCGGCACTGCAGCGCATTGTAGGCGGCCAGCTGCGCCAGCGTGGCGTCCCAGCCCATGGTGGCCATGTGGACGGCGCTGGTGAAGCCGCTGACTCCGCCGCCGGCAATCAGGTTTCGACGCTCATTGTGCAGCTGCAGGATCAGCTGGATGTGGGGATTCACCTGCACGAACTCGCCGCGGCAGCCGCTGGCAAAGCGCTGCAAAAAGGGGGATTATTATAAATATTATTTTTAAAGGTAAAATTAGACTTACTCCGCTATTCTGGCAGGCCACATGTCGGCCACTCGAACAGAGCTCTGGATCACAATAGTTTTGGCCAGACGAAGTGTCCGCCAGGAAGACCAATAAGGCCAGAAGCCAGTGAATGGAAGCAGAGCCAGGCAGGGATTGATAGCGTCTCATCATTGACTTAAATGCGCAGCACCGCAGACTTTTGGGGTTATTTATAGGCAACAGAAACAGATTCAATGAATGAAAAGGGAATTTTCATATAAATATACTTTATATAGACCCGGCCGCAGCCTGATTATTTTTGCGAAAACGTAAACAAGTGAGTAACTCATTGCAAAACAGACATAGCGCAGACCTTAGAGCTAGTCTTTTGAATTTCAGTAGCGTAAATAAGGGGCACTTTAAGATAGGGTTTGTGTAATAAATTTTTAAACATTATGCATAGAAAACATTATTCCCAGAGATTCACATTTTCCTAGACAAAAATAGTCATAACTTAGCCAAAACTGCCTTAATTTCACTTCAGAAAGCTTTTCTATGTTAGTTTTTATCTAGCTAACAAATCTGCATACTTAGTTAAAAAAAAAAATTTTGGTAAAATTTTGAAAATTTTAATGATGTTATGAAATTTTGAAAAATCGGAAGAAATTTTTTTCCGGCGATTCACATTTTCCTAGACAAAAATAGTCATAACTTAGCCAAAACTGCCTTAATTTCACTTCGGAAAGCTTTTCTATGTTAGTTTTTATCTAGCTAACAAATCTGCATACTTAGTTAAAAAAAAAATTTGGTCAATTTTTGACAATTTTAATGATGTAACCCCTTATGAAATTTTGAAAAATCGGAAGAAATTTTTTCCCAGCGATTCACATTTTCCTAGACAAAAATAGTCATAACTTAGCCAAACTGCCTTAATTTCACTTCGGAAAGCTTTTCTATGTTAGTTTTTATCTAGCTAACAAATCTGCATACTTAGTTAAAAAAAAAATTTGGTCAATTTTTGACAATTTTAATGAAATTTTGAAAAATCGGAAGAAATTTTTTCCCAGCGATTCACATTTTCCTAGACAAAAATAGTCATAACTTAGCCAAAACTGCCTTAATTTCACTTCGGAAAGCTTTTCTATGTTAGTTTTTATCTAGCTAACAAATCTGCATACTTAGTTAAAAAAAAAATGTTGGTCAATTTTTGACAATTTTAATGATGTAACCCCTTATGAAATTTTGAAAAATCGGAAGAATTTTTTTTCCAAATTTTATCCAATATTTTTATGTAATTTAATAAAGATTTTAATTGCGAATCCGAAAATATACGGCTTTTTGCTATCACTCTTTTTTTGGGCAAGATATGCACTCAAGAAGTCGTTAAATATAGTTAATCTTAATATAAACACTAATGGCAGTCTTTTAGCCGAAAAGTTGAATAAAGTGGCTGCTTTTAGGCATT
>VNJO01011953.1:0-24459 GCA_008042535.1 Drosophila tani | reverse complement strand
ATTGCATTGCATTTCCGCAGCTGCAGCGTGCTGCAGCAGATGTAAGTTGATTCTGGTCCAGAAAAGATCAACGACGGTTTTGTATGTAGTGTGTATGAGGGCCGAGCCGTACCAAAAAAGATATAGACTACTTTAGCCAGAAAAAGTGAAAAAAATGGACCCCTGGCAGGTAGCGATTTACCTGTACAAGCCCAAACCCAATTCTGTTTTTTTTTTGGGTCAGTTTACAGTTTATGAATGTATCTGTTATTTAAAGTAAAAATCATGAGGTTAGGTAATCTATTTTTTGTGTAATATTACCTGAAAGTCAACCAATTTCCCCCCTTTTTTTTATGATACAAAAATGGAAACAAAGTTCGACTTTGAAGGCTCATATCTTCTACAAAAAAAATCTTAAAATTGATTTTATTGGAAATTCTGAATCGATGGGAAATTTCCTGTCGAATAAGTATGGTTTAAATCGTTTTTGCGACTACGACTTTTTTGATTTTAGCAACGGCTTTTGTTCGAGAGGCGCTACTGTGCGTCGGCAACAACAACTTTCGTTTTGCTAAGGGGTCGATAAATCTATTGCCAAAAGTTATCGTCAATGCTGCCGAACTTGTAGTGGAACAAAACAACCACTTAAAAATACTTATAAAATGAAAACGAAGAAAAAAATAGCACAGCTCGAAGTTATGTCGCAGATGAGCAACTCAATGTCTGAGCACTTCAAGAGGATGGAAGGTAAGAGAGAGCTCCTCTCAAAATTCAATGATATTATTAAAGAACTAGGAGAATAAACAGATTAAGTAAATGTTAAGATGTTTTATTTTTATAAACTTGCAGGGTTTTATAATTTTATTCAGAAGTTTGCAGGAGAGGAACAGCCGAGTTGATCTAGCAATATCCGCCTGTGTTTTGCTCGTCTGTCAGTTTCTACGCAAACTATTCTCTAAGCTTTGGAGCTATGTGAATGAAACTTTTGTTGTAGTCTTCTTTCTATTTCTATCAGAATTAAGTTTATACTGGAAAAGACAGGGCAATTTCGTCGCGTACTGATGGTCCGTCATTATTTCCCTCTGGTTCATTTTCGTCTGAAGTCTCTTCTGTATCGTCAAAATGAAAGTCCTCAGTAATTGACACATTTCGCCTTCTACAAATGTTGTGCAAGGCACAGCATACATTGACAATTTGGCAACAAAAAATTGGCTCGTTATTTAAGCATCGTTGCAGGCAACGGAAACGGCTTTTAAGCACTCCAATTGTCCGTTCGATAATGTTCCTGGCTCGTGTATGTCTTAAAAAGTATGCTGATGCGTCCCAATCTCTGCGCTCCTGTAGGGAGTTAAGACGAAACTCTCTAGGGCGTATCCGAAATCCGCAAAACAAATGCCCGTTTATAGTCCTGGAAAAATATTCCCTGAAGTCGGAGTGGTTCCAAATAAAAGAATCATGGCAGGACCCATGGTGAGTGGCATCAATGGCGATGATCTCCATATTATAGTTGCAAACCTAAGGAAATAAAAAGGTTTTTACATAACTTTATATAACAGATTTGGTCGATATACTTACCACCATGGCGTTCATGCTGTAATAACCCTTTCTATTAAAGAAAACAGAGGAATTGTTTACAGGCTTCTGTTTGGCAGTTGATACCTTCTGAAGAAGTATTTGGAAGATTTCTACATTTGTTGCCTGGACATCTGGAGGGAAATAGCATCCTTACATAGAAGCCTGTCCATCAACGGAATAAATATGTGCAGAATCTTTCCGAATATGCTTCGCCCAATGTTTATATGATGGTCCTTGGCCACTGAAAACTGGTAGCAGCCAGTGGCAAGGTATCGCAACACAGCAGCCAATTGCATTGAGTGTGACAGTATGGTTACTTTTAAATGTGGCTTGACTGTCTCCAAAATGCTTTTGAAAGTATTTTTGTCAATCCTAAAGGATTTAACAAACCTCTAAAATTTTAAATTACTAGAGGTATTTTAAATATCTGTGAATGAGACTTACCGATCGTCAGACATATTAAAAATACATGTGTTTCATCTAAGATGTCTCGATTTTCTTAAATCAATCAATTTCTGCTATCTTTTGGCTTCAAAACAGGCAATTTAAAATATACAGGCAGGCTCTGGTTTTCACTTTCACAAGATTCTCTCGTTTTCGTTTTTGAAAGCGAGAGTTGGTGCTCCCGTTTTAACTTTCACAAGACTTTTTCGTTTTCAAAAACGGGCAAGTTTTTTTTTGTCTAAATGAAAAGTAAATGCCTTTTTCTACATCAAATCGGTTCTTAATTGCACAAGGAAAAAAATAGTTGACTCCTTGGTCTATTGATGTTCATTTCACACCATCAGTAGATCAATCTAATTCGTATTTACTTTTTAAATAATTCTTTTCTGACCCCACCTCGAATTTGCCAACAAAATATTTGCCGTCGGCAACAGCAACTTTCGTTTTGGTTGACAGTGCTGCCGTACTGATCAGCGTGACCGAATATGGTATTTTAAATACTTTTTGGTATTTTATCAGCTCTGATTTTGCTTAAAAGTATTTAAATGGTATATAGGTATTTAGTAGCATTTTTTTAGATTTTATGGTATTATAAGGTATTTTCGGTTTGGTCACACTAACAATTGTGATAATCTATTAAAACAGAGGTGCTCAATCCTAAGGCACACGAGCACATTTGTTTTTGTTTTGGCACATAGCATACGGAGCGGCACACGCCATACCTTCCTAGGGCACACGCGAATTCTTCTTTGCATAGCGAGGCAAGGCAACAACAATTCCATAGAACTTTTTCTTCTCCTCTTTGCGAGTTGTTCGCATCGAGACAAGCCAACAACAATTCCATTGAAATTTTTTTTTTATCCTCAACTCACAATGCAAAGTGTTGTTGTCTTGTTCTCGGCTCTGCACTGACACTTTTTTTGTTGCGTTTTTGATAGAATTTAATTTAAGTCTGATTTTAGTTTATTGTGGACCACCGACACGTGCATTTCATTGGATTTCTTTGGCGTGTCGTTAAAATGAGTGATACTTTCCTAAATCAACTTTAATTTTTTATAAAAAATAACCAAATAAAGAAACCAAAATAATTTTTATCTTTAACTAAAATTTTTTTTTTCTCTCAGTGTTAATTTTGATGCAATAAAACGGCGTCGATACATGTGTGCGTGTGTATTCTTTTGCTTGTGTAGGTAAGGGCACTGCCGTAAGACGATTTTGAGCACCCCTGTATTAAAACAAACAAATAGTGAACATGAGTAATAAGCAAAAATATAGAGCTGAGTGGGAGACTATGCCGGAAAATCAAAAATGGCTGGGCAGGAGCGCAAATAAGATGGATCCAAATGATTTTAATAATCAAAATTGTCAATCGTTGTTCAAGCTGTATGAACGCTTTCCCGATTTTGTCAATGATCCACAAATAATTGCCAATGAGTATCGAACAATGAAAACTGACGAAATGGTTAAAATGCTTTTGACTAAAAATCTCAATTGCGATACATTCTGGTACGAATTGAGTCAGTTAAAAGATATAAATAGTTGCTATAAATATTCAAATATTTCGAAATTTGCTAATTTTGCCCGTTTCTAATGCGTCGTGCGAACGCATATTCTCTCAAATTAATTTAATAAAAACGAAAAATCGAAACCGCTTTAAAAATGTAAATGTATCACATATATTACATATAAAACAATCATTGTGCGAAAATGGGTGCATTAATTTTAAGCCCAATGAACAAATGCTATGTAAAGATTTCAACATATTTAATTTAAGCAGCTCTGACGAAGAAGGCTAGTAAATATAATTAAATGTAATATTCTGATCTTAAAAGAAACTTACAAGACTGGACAAAGAAGTTCCTTTATTATTTTATTTTAAGAACATGTTAATCGATGACTGAACAAAGAAGTTCCTTAATTATTTTATTTTAAGAACATGTTAATCGATGACTAGACAAAGAAGTACCTCTATTATATTATTTTAAGAAAATGTTACAAAATGAATTTTAAGCATTTAATTAATTTTAAGACTTTAAATATATATTGGAATATGGAATTGAATACGAATGCATATTGTTTTAGTTTTATGTTGGACTGAAATATTATTAATCTTGTAAAATGAAATAAAAAACAAAAATTTTTTGCAATTGGAAAAACCTTATTTTTTCTATATATAATAAGTCAATTATTATTTTAACATATTACATATTATAATTTGAATTTCCAGGCGATTTATTTGTTATGTTATTTAGAGTGGTATTTTGTAAAATATGAAATAGTATTTTATAGTATATTTTTGAGACCAAATTGGTATTTCTAGTTTGGTCCGGTGCGGTCACGCTGGTACTGTTGGTGGAACAAAACAATTTGGTCTAAATGCTTATAAAATTAAAAGGAGGATTAAATAAGGTTTAATTAAATAAACCAGTTTATTTTAATGTTTAAATGGAATTGTAACCAATAAAAAAAGGTATAAAAGTCATACCATCAAATGGTGGCAGCCCTCTTGGACCGATAAATAAACCATTTCTGCCTTTATTTGGCTTTAACACAAACAATTAAAAAGAGTAAAGGCATTTAAGCATTCCATTTACTTCTCAAAACATCCAAGTCATCTGTTTGAGCAATAAAAACCATTAAATATTTGGATAACAAGAAGTTTGTGGAAACCGGAGCGCCTAAAACGAAAACGTACGTTATTGGTCTAAAACGAAAACGAAAAATAAAAGTGAAAAACGGAGCACGCCTGATAAAAGGCATTTTTTCGCGTTGTTTACTTTTGACCAAAAAAACAAGTCAGCTGTTTTAACAGTGAGAAACGATGAAAAATTGAACCATTCCGATAATGAAACGATGACAAAAAGTTTGTGGAAACCGGAGTACATAAAACGAAAACGTACGTTTTCGCCCAAAAACGAAAACGAAAAAAAAAAGTGAAAACCGGAGCCTACCTAAAAATTTGGTTTAAGAATTCTTAAAAATAAAAGAAAATTGCATACCAAAACAAGTTTAACAAACTTAATTTTATTTTTAAAAATAAAAAAAACTTAAACTTAAGAACAAATATTATAATTTTACTTAGTTTTATCATATCTAACAGAAAAAAAAAGATCGCCATTTTATGGGTCCAGTACCCCACTGTGCGGCAGTCAAAATCAAAGTGACGCGTGCCCAAAGCATCAACGATGATTTCTTCTTTGACTTTGTTCTATTTCCTCTTTTGCTTGCCAATAACTCTTACTGCTTGCTATCTCGCTCTTATGCATGGGCAAGTTTGTATCACGCAACGGTGGACGTAATAACTAGTGCTGACAGAATTTTAGCGGAAAATAGCTAATTCTAAAGGAAAAGTTAAAATGAAACTAACAAAATTTAAAATATATCGGAAAATTATATTAATTAATTATAGGCAATTACTTAATATATTTCCCAGGTGTAGATTTTGGGCTACAAAGAAGCATTTCAAATAAAGAATACAATATCGTATATAAAAAATTGATGCAAAATAATGATTTTATTTTAATATATTTATTATAAATATCATAAACAATGATGATTTTGCTTGTTGAATAAAGGATTAGGTATTGTTAGTTTTCTTAAACTTTCCGGCTAAATAAAGCTAATTGCCGCCAAAATGCTGTCAGCGCTGATTCTTAAGTCCTCCATTGCTGCATTCCGCACTGTCCATGAGTAAAAGCGAGATAGCATGCGATCGCTGTGTTGCCGACGTCACGCGTCACATACAAACATATGTGTGTATTTACACAGAACTATCTTTTATTGAGTCTGTACTATATGTTTCAACGGTTATACTGAATTTAAATCAGTATAATTATAATTTCAGCGGCCGCGGCATATTTCCGTTGTTTATTTTCTGCCTCTTTTTACTTTTTTGTTTGGCCTTGAAGTGCACTTGGCCCAATGTTATCAATGGACCATTCCGGTCTCACATTTCAGAAAGACCTTTTTGGTCTTACTTTAATAACCATGTGGTCGTAATTCTGACCTAATGGTATTATTATTTATTGTGAACCTTTTGGTGTATAAATAAGAGCAATATGGTTTAATTATTTTATATGAAATAACTTTTAATTATTTATTTAAACATGTAATTAATAACATTTGCTTTCTAGGTTTTTTCATTAAAGTATACTTTCAAAATGTACTTAAATATAAAATAAATTGTTCCATTATTCATTGGATATAAGTAGCCTATATATACGGAATCGACTGTACATACAGCCGTTACAGAAAAAACACAACAACAATAAACTGAACACACAAAGGAAAACAGCATCCTTTGACCTGTTACTCTGACCTGCTCAAGTAAAAGGTAATAAAAACGAGAAAGTAAACCGAAGTTGGTATACCCTTGCAGTCTGCAATTGGATTGAAAATCGAACCATTTTAGTAATGTTGAAAAAACAACGAATTTTGTACATTTTACATTTTACATGTAGAATTTTATTTTAATGTCAAAAGCAAAAATTGGCTGTGCAAAATAACATAGGTAAAAAAAAAGAATTTATTAGGATTACTTAAAGTACTGCCGCAGCCAAAAAATTGTTTAAGCTTCACAGCCCACTGTACTGCGACGATACACAGACAGACGCTTGAATTTTGTGTGTTTGCTAATTTTTATACCCAAATGTACGTTGAAGCACACCCTATCTATGGTTTTTTTTTTTAATTTTTTGGAAGGGGCCGAACTAACAGAAATTTACCTTTATGATATTTATAATAAATATATTAAAATAAAATCATTATTTTGTATCAATTTTTTATATTGGATATTGTATTCTTTATTTGAAATGGTTCTTTGTAGCCCAAAATCTACACCTGGGAAATATATTAAGTAATTGCCTATAATTAATTAATATAATTTTCCGATATATTTTAAATTTTGTTAGTTTTATTTTAACTTTTCTTTAAAATAAGCTATTTTCCGCTAAAATTCTGTCAGCACTAGTAATTACGTCCACCGTTGCGTGATACAAACTTGCCCTTGCGTAAAAGCGAGATAGCAAGCTGTAAGAGTTATTGGCAAGCAAAAGAGGAAATAGAACAAAGTCAAAGAAGAAATCATCGCTGATGCTTTGGGCACGCGTCACTTTGATTTTGACTGCCCCAAAAAATGGCGATCAAATCAGGTGGGCATATTTTGAATGAATACATTTTTTTTTCTGTTAGATATGATAAAACTAAGTAAAAAATAATGTTTGTTCTTAAGCAAATTTTTTTTTTTATTTTTAAAATTAAAATTAAGTTTATTAAATTTGTTTTGGTATGAAATTTTCTTTTATTTTTAAGAATTTGTAAACCAAATTTTAAGGTAAGAAGTTTTAATATATTCTAGATTTTAAGATAAAGTTATATCAAATATCTGCCATATAATACATAGTTAAATATATTCACTTTTTTTTACTAAAAACACCAAATTTTTAAAATTATTTATTGTAATTTATTTTATTTTATTTATTGTATAACTACAGACCTAAAAGTCTTCCAAAATCTTATTAACACCGACTTAATAAGTGTTATTAAAACTAAAAAAATGTTCAGAAAAATACTAAAAAACAAAAAACTGTTTTTCATTTGGTATCATTAATCTTACCCATTAATTAAATTTTTTTTTTTCGTAAAATATTTATTTACTTATTTAATTTCGGTTTTTTGGAAATCACTAGATCAGTCGCTATTTGTTGAAGAACAAAGAACTCCAGTACACCCAAAAAAAAGATCGTCATAGAATCGATACGATTGTTACATGAATTGTATACTTTCGAGTATTAAAAATGTCTTAATAAGATGCTTATTGATTTTATACTTTCGAAAGTATAAAATTTATACTTTCGACTTTATCAATTTTATACTACGCAGTATAAGTTTTATACTACGCAGTATAACAAATCGTTTAAATTCTATCCTCTTGCGTATAAATTCTAAACTATTTTGTATTAACTCTATAAACTGTTTGTAAGCAAAAATTATAGATTTCATATTATTTTGTATAAAAACCAGCTTTTCGCCCGTATATCTAACAAATCGCAAAAAGTTTATTTATTTCCCTTCTATGCGCGTTGCGATAATTGCTTTCTTTTTTATCTATGGTTGATTTTAAGAGAATGTGATATTTATATTACATAATTATATACATATGCGATCTGAATGACAAATAAACACAAGAAAACATAAGCTGAAACATTCGCCTCACTAAGGGTCTTACCACTCCCGCCATTCGGCATCACACGAAAGATCGTCATAAATAGCTATACGAGGATGCCATATGCGGGGCGAATAACATACCCATACAAGAATCTATTTTTAGATTTACCAAGACTTGACAAAAATCCCTAATGCGACAAACAGAGATAGCACTAAATTCCTTCTAACGCCATATGTTATCGAATTTTCGATGTAGGTTCGTATAAAAATTATAATCGAAAATATACAATTTAAACTACTGAGTATAAAAGCTAAGCTTTTCAGTATAAAAGTTATATTATTAAGTATGAAATCAATACTAAGCTCGTTATACTGCTTGGAGTATAATTTTGAGACAACGCGTATTAAGTTTAAACTCTTGGTATTTTTTTTGGGTGTACTGATCTCGGTGGGATTTAGAAACTCAGTTGACATCACAACGCCCGCTCTTGTGGTGTGCGCGCTATCAGTATATCCACTAAAATGGAATTTGCACATATTTGTGCAATATTGTGTAAATGACGCAGTTAAGCTGAATATCTAGGGCAGGGGTGCTCAATGCTATGGCACACGAGCACATTTGTTTTTGTTTTGGCACTTAGCATACGGAGCGGCACACGCCATACCTTCCTAGGGCACACGCCAATTCCTCTTTGTGTTGCAACAACAATTCCATAGAACTTTTTTTCTCCTCTTTGTGTAGCTGTGCGTATAGAGCTAAGCCAACAACAATTTCATTGATTTTTTTTCTCACCGCTAATCCCAATGTAATTTGGTATTTTTTTTACACTGAACACTTTTTTCTTTATGCTTGATTCATTCGCATTCTTTGAGGTAAATTGGTAAATTGAGCGATGAATTAGCAAGTGCCTTTCTCTCAGTGAACATCTTGAAATAAAGCAAAAGTGTTGTTACAAGTGTGCATATGATTTCTTTTATTTGTGTTGGTATATGCACTGCCATAAGACAGATTTGAGCACCCCTGATCTAGGGAATAACACCTCACTTAAATTATCGCATTGGACCTCGTGGCGCATTATTTTTTCTCTACCTAAATTTAAAAAAATTGGAATTTTAAGCGCATTTTAATTATAAAGTTAAAAGTAATAATGTTAGAATTTAAAAATATACTAAAAGAATATATTATCCTAGAGAATTAATACCTTTTTTGGCGTATATTTTTGATTAAGATGACTATGTGACCGGGCAACGCGAATGAAAATATACAAAAAAGTTCATACAGGTGGTAGTATCTGTCCATATAAGGTTGTATTTTGGGAGTGGGTGTGTTAACCAAAATATACACTAAAAGCAATTTTTGAATTAATTTTTGGACACATTTTTTGTATGATTACATAATTGTACTAGAGAGGGTTCTTTCAATGATTACTCTTGATTACATCGGGGGAAGGGGGTTAAAATATCATAAAATATTTGATTACGCAAAATTTGTATGTGTAACCAGCCCCTAGCATATCTCTCTGAGAGCGATAGAGCTAAAAGTGTATCGCCCCATCGAAGCTGATGAGACTACTTTATAAATGTAGTTGTTCGTGAGCTGAATCTCGGCAGTATTGGCGCACTTACAGCTTGCATTGCATTATTATAACGAGTTCTAGCTGACAGAAAGTGGTAGCCACGGTAAATACTGATGATTGACACCTCTCATATCTGCTTCTCTCCTCTTTCTCCCTCCTCCTTTTCAAGGCATGGACGCTCTGAAGTTTTGGTGCGCGTTGCACTATACTTCTCAATGCGTTCTAGCTTCCAGCAGGTGATAAGCACGCTGAATACTTATTAGGGACACACCTTTCTTCTTCTTCCTATGCTCTTCTATTAACTTTTAAATTATTGGACAGTGCTTTTAAGCATGTTTATCTGAGAGCGAAGCTGGACATAAGACTACCTTATGTTATTGTATCATGTCCATGGTCACAATAAAAGGAAAATTAAATCAAGTGTAGAGTCTAACAATATCCAAACCGTACCAATGGCATCCAACGAAGAACAAAATTACAAGCTGCTAACCGCCCAGCTGGTGACTGAGGTAAGAAATCACCGCACGAAGATCAGTGGATACAAAAAACAGGTGATAGCGCTGAATTCGGAAATCTTGAAGTTGCGGAAGGGGTTGATTCTGCAGAGGGAGCGCCAACGGGAGGATCACATCGGCATCATAAGGACACTTATGCACTTATAAGGCAGATCGCTCGGAGGAAAGGACCTCGCCTGTTGTGGTCAACAGGCGAAGACAGCAGCGCCTCAGCTCCTGGGAAATGACCATGACCATCAAATAAACTGTAACATTGGAAAATTAAAAACTTTGTGTTATTTTTAGTTGTAGGTGTTATCTAAGGGAATTAAAAAACAAAAAAGTGTATTTATATAGAGCTAATTACTACTTAAAAAAGCAGCAAAAACTTTTTCTTTGATATCGCACATAGTTTATATGCTAGACGGGCTTAAAGTTAAATTTGACGCCTGCATCAAATAAGCTGTGAGCCACTGTACATCTTGGAGATTAATAACTGATTCTTATATTTTTGGGGTCGCCGATTAACAATCTGTAGTCAGATTTTAAAAACTAAAAATTGCGAAAACAATGGTTGCGTTCACCAGAACAACATGATAACTGAACATGGATTTCATGCGATAGTTGTGCTGAACGAGCATGATTACTAATCTTTATGCAAATATTTTTCCCATCATGATCAGAAAAAATGAGCGTTGAAATAGTATGCTACCTTTGTACGATACTGATGGATTGCTGCTGGCATATATCGATGGTTGAAATATAGATAACAAACACAAAATTAATATAGTTACTAATAACGAATTCAGTGGAATTCTTAGCTGTTCTGTTAGAATTTTTTGATTATGATGTAGCTAAGAATGAAGCGTGCCGTGCTGCAATTGCGGTAGTGAACGAAATGTATTTAACAACCCGCCCTTTCAAGAAAAGGAGGCGCCATATTAAATATAAATTTATTTTACGTAAAGCGCAAAGACAGGTTCCAAGCCGATTATATTTAGGACGGCTTATGTATCATGAACGTCCACCAGAACAACTTGATCACTGATTACTGATCTATCACTAATCAGTAATCATGTTGTTCTGGTGAACGCACCCAATGATAACTCTGTGTTGCTCATCCCTCATCTTGATATCCTAATAGAATTGATCTGAAACTTTGCACAAAGTATTATAAGACTCCAAACTTTTAATATACATCATATTTTTTAGATTAGATCACACATTAACCCTGATAATCGATTTAGAAAATTCAAGATATCAGATTCTCCGCTCTCAACTCCATACTCTCTCTCTTGTGCATTTTCTCATTAATCCACCTTGGTTACCACATTGAGGAATCTTGGCAATTAGCTGAATTTTTGGCGACTGCCGGTTTGTAGCCTCTTACTTTGGATTTACTTGGCTTATTCCCTTTGCTTTTGCTTTGTACCAGTTTCATGGCTTGCACGTGATAATTGCAACGGATTCGTATTCGGTTTCGGTTTCCATTTCATTTTCGATTTCGTTGCTTCGGCTTGCTTATTTCGCTTTTAATTTTTATCTCGTTTTCATTTACACGTAATTGATTTGAGAGCACACGAGTGGAGCCACAAAGCATATATATACTGAGCAGCTTATACATATCTTTCTGCACCGAGATCTCGGGTGCCTTGGGCAATCTGCAACCAGGTAATATTCGGGGGATCTAGACTCTTCGTGTCTGGTATCGAAAAAGATATATATAAACAGATACAATGTACGAAATAAATGTTTATATTTATATGTATTTATGGAGCTGGCCAAAAGTCTGTCTAGCGGAAAGCACACGAGGAAAAATCAGAAATGAAAACCGAGCAAAAGCGTTTCCTGGGCGGAAGGAAAACCTGGATGTGTGGCAGGTCGGAAAAACTGAGATGAAAGAGTGATAATGCGCTGTATCCTTTAGTATTTATTTTTTGCTTTTTTATAGTTTCTCTAGGACTAAATGTCAGATGTCTGGAAGGAATCGGAGCGTCGCGTCGCGTTGCGTTGAGTGAGCGTGCCAAATGCAATTATGGAGCGTCTGGCTCTGGCTCTGGCTCTGGCATCCGAAAGGCCAGCGCCGCTGGGATTATGCGGTGACCTATGACCCAGAGCATCTACTTCCTGCTGGGCAGGCCGCGGGCGAGGACTACACCCAGCCAGCCATGGCCTCACTTTTCCGTGCGTTAAAAATCACGATTAAGCGCCGCATCAGAGGGCATCATCCCCCGCCACGATGATGATGTCTGTTGACTCTTCACTTAACTTTTCCCGTTTTTTCGGGTTTTTCCTCTCGGGGGCGGCTTTCGGGGCATAAACTGCATGAAATTAAGTAATTACAGAACTGAAGAGTTTTGTCTATTTAGTTAGTTCTTTGGTAACTAACTTAATTCCCTTTAAATTGATCTAAAACTTTACATAAATTGATATAATATCCCAAACTCTTGAAGTACTTACATTGAATTTTGGGGAATAAGTTACTCTTTCTCGAAGTAAATATAATTCAAACGGATTTGGCGTTAAGTATCGGTCAAAAGAAACTTTTCAGAACTTGAGGCTGCTCATGGATCCCCTCCACGTTTTCAATTTTGTGTTCTACCTTTACAATTCAAAGTAGTTTACATTACTTTTTGTGTCAACTTTTATTTAATTTTATTTCATTTAACTATTTAACAAGTTCCATTTGTAAATATTACAAATTACTTAAGAACAAAAAACCTTTGCCGATCAAAGTGAGGTGTTTCCACCAAGTTGTGACCAGAATGTGAAAATATATACGGCCACCAGGATGAAGGGAGCCACCAGGACGGCCATAATGACCACAGTTATCTCACGGCTGGACTGGGGTCCATTTGGGAAACTTCCTTCCTTGCCACGCATATCCTCCACGAGCCTCTTCATCTTTTGGGCCAGGCTGCTCAAAATCTTGGAGACATGCTCCGTTTCATCAGCCATTTTTCCATCTAAAAAACCAATAGCTAAAATTCTCGCAATATATTTAAAATACTGAGATTGGAAAACCATGTTTAATGCACAAAGATTTGTCTTGTGTTTGTCTTGCCATTAAAAATATTTTTTATTACATTTTTTACTAAGATTTTGTAAATTAAACTATGGCATGCTTTACCATTAAAAATTATATAAATTCTCGGCAAAAGAAAAAACCTCCTCCCACCAGGTTGGGACAACGGGCTCCTATGGTTCAGAGCCAAGCCAATACTTGATCAGAACTCCGATCAAAATGGCGAGTACCACTTATCATTGCGATTAGAAAGATCCAGGATGGGGGCCATTTGATTCCTCTCTTAGTGGGGCCACACACATTCTTGATGAAACTCTTTATCTTTCCTGCCAGTTTCATCAGCATTCTCGCAGTTTTCTCTTGTTCTTCGGCTAGCTCCAGCAGATTGGCCACCTGGTGGTCGGATATATATTGCCCATTGGGCTTGTCGTAGGTGTTCTTCTCTTCCATGCCCCCTTTCTGGGTCAAAGTGCTAGGAACAAATGAGGACAGATTTACAATTTAGTTTGAAGACATCATCTGTCGAAGTCTGCGGTGATCTCAAAGCTTACTTGGATGGGCTGTGCTCCTTTCCTGGTTCGGTAGCCTCTCTGAAGCTAATAAAATCTTCATCTCCTGACATTTCTGATCGGGCACGCTCTATCGGACTGGAGTTCTTGACTGAAAAATAATTATTTAAATAATATTTCAGACTCACTGCCAAAAAATTGAGAGAAAATAATATTTCCGACTTACTTTTTCAGAGAAATTTTTGTTGTTCACCGATTGAGATACTGAGAGGTTGTGAGGAAAGCCTGGGGTCAGCTGAGACATGGAGACGAATTTGAAGGCAAGGCTGACTGTGTTACAGAAAAAGTAGTACAAATTTTGGTGTACCTATAAAACTGTATTATAATTAAAAAAAAAAAATTAATTTATAGAAAATGAAAGATGAGGAGAAAGATCGCTCTATGAAAGTATACTTAACAAGCAGATGGAGATGTCTAAATCAACTCAATGTATATACTTTTTGGGTCCTTCACTGCGTTGCAAACTTGGGTCAAAATTATAACAATATATATTGTTGATATCACACTTGAAATCAATGCTAAATTAATGTGGTAAATAGATTGTTTTTCCTGCACAGTCCTGTAAGGGAAATGTCTTCTTTAGGCATACTTTCGCCACAAAAAGCTTCTCAACTCTGTTAGTTTCTCGATTCCCGCCCAAAAGAAGCATATAATTAGTGGGTCGGGGCTTGGTCAGTCACTCCCGGCGCGGCGCCTTTTGTTCCCTGTCTATGTGATCCATTGTCCCCGGCCATTGTTTTCCTATGTCATGACCGACAAGAACCTACGACTAGAACTGAGCCAAGGACCAAGCACCAGGACCAAGGACCAAGGACCTAAAGCCGAAAAGGGGATCGGGGACAAAGCTCGGGGCCAAACTAGTTTGCGGCGGGTTCAAGTGAGACATATTTCGCGGCAATCCGGCTTTTTCCCAGCTGTGCGCGATCCCGATCCCGATCCGGGACATCCAGCCCCGACCCACTAATTATATGCTTCTTTTGGGCGGAAATCGAGAAACTAACAGAGTTGAGAAGCTTTTTGTGGCGAAAGTATGCCTAAAGAAGACATTTCCCTTACAGGACTGTGCAGGAAAAACAATCTATTTACCACCTTAATTTAGCATTGATTTCAATTGTGATATCAACAATATATATTGTTATAATTTTGACCCAAGTTTGCAACGCAGTGAAGTATTAATATCCTTAAAACATTTATTAAAAACATTTATTTTACTTATGATACAGTTCTACCGGTACCTCAAAATTTTTACTTATTCTGCAACACAGTCAACCTTGCCTTCAAATTCGTCTCCATGTCTCAGCTGACCCCAGGCTTTCCTCACAGACTCTCAGTATCTCAATCGGTTAACACAAAAATTTCTCTGAAAAAGTAAGTCGGAAATATTATTTTCCCTATATTTTTCGGCAGTGAGTCAGAAATATTATTTATATTATTATTTTTCAGTCAAGAACTCTGTGCCCGATCAGAAAAGTCAGGTGATAAAGATTTTCTTAGCTTCAGAGAGGCTGCCGAAGATGCTGAAAAGCCACGAAAGAAGCACCGCCCCTCCAAGTAAGCTTTGCGATCACCACAGACTTTGACAGATGATGTCTTTAAATTAAATTGTAAATCTGTCATTTGTTCCTAGGACAACTGTAATCAAGGCAATGGCCAAGGAAGAGAAGAACACCGATGACACACAGCGCAATGGGCAATACATATCCGACCACCGGGTGGCCAAGCTGGTGGAACTAGCCGAAGAACAGGAGAAAACAACGAAGATGCTCATGAAACTGGCAGGAAAGATAAGGAGTTTCATAAAAGATGTGTGTGGCCCCTCTCGGCGAGGAATCAAATGGCCCCCATCAAACTGGCTCATTGTAATCGCAATGATTATTATGGTACTCTTCATTTTGGTCGGAGTTTTGATCAAGTATTGGTTTGGCTCTGAACCAGAGGAGCCCGTTATCCCAACCTGTTGGGAGGTTTTTTCTTTTGCCGAGAATTTATTTAATTTTTAATGGTAAAGCATGCCATAGTTTAATTTACAAAATCTTAGTAAAAAATGAAATAAAAACTATTTTAAATTGGAAGACAAACACAAGACAAATCTTTGTGCATTAAACCTGGTTTTCCAATCCCAGTATTTTAATTATATTGCGAGAATTTTAGTTGTGGTTTTTAAAATGGGGAAAAGAGAAAGAATTGACAGATTAAACAATGAGCAAGATTTTGAGCAGCCTGGCCCAAAAGATGAAGAGGCTCATAGAGGATAGTCGTGGCAAAGAAGGAAGTCTCCCAAAGGGACCCCAGTCCCGTCGTGAGATAACTGGGGTCAATTTGGCCGTCCTAGTGGCCCTCTTCATCCTGGTGGCGTATATATTTTCACATATTGGTATGCTCCAAAGGCAATGGAGGAGAAGGTCCCAACTTGGTGGGAACACCTCATTTCCATCGGCAAGACTTGTTTGTTCTTTAAGATAATATTTTATATACATATATATATAACTTATAACCTATAACTTTCAATAATTATAATATTATATAGAATTATCTACCTCTAAGTAGTAACATATAAATTAGTATTATATTTAAATCAATAAACTCTCTGAATCTCAAGGGATTTTATTTGATTTAATGAATTTATTTATTAATGCGTTAAGTAATCGTTATTTGATTAAAGAAAGCTAAGGAAATCTTCTATAAAATGTAAAAAAACTAAAACTATATAAATATGAACAGGTAAACTAATAAAGCTGTGAAGAAACTGCAGTTCAATTAAATGTAAGTTACTAAAAACAAATTTTTAAAAGATATTTTTATGCATTTACCCTCCTCATGGGGAGGAGGCATTTCAATATTTGATATATTTATATTTACTCTTAGAGTTATCTGCCTGGATGTGGGCCACCTTCTATGGTTCCAAAGGGGAATAACTTCCTCGAAGCATGTATTCATCTTCGCCTCCAGCTTCTCCAACATCTCAGCTCCTTGTAGAGTTGCCGGTTTTATCCCAGCTGATCCTTGGATTTGGTTCCTCAACTGTGGGGCCAAAACTGGAGGTCCTTGAATGCATGTGTGCGACCTACTTCCTACTTTGACAATTCCAAATAGTTTACATTACTTTTTGTGTAAACTTTTATTTAATTTTATTTTATTTAACTATTTAACAAGTACCATTTGCAAAAATGGAAAATCACTTAAGAACTAAAAACCTTTGCCGATCGATGTGGGGTGTTCCCACCAAGTTGGGACCTTCGCCTCCACTGCTTTTGGAGCATACCAATATGTGAAAATATATACGGCCACCAGGATGAAGAGGGCCAACAGGACGGCCATAATGACCCCAGTTATCTCACGACGGGACTGGGGTCCCTTTGGGAGACTTCCTTCTTTGCCACGAATATCCTCTATGAGCCTCTTCATCTTTTGGGCCAGACATGCTCATTGTTCAATCTGTCAATTGTTTCACTTTTTCCATCTGAAAACCAATAACTAAAATTCTCGCAGTATAATTAAAATACTGGGATTGGAAAACCAGGTTTAATGCACAAAGATTTGTCTTGTGTTTGTCTTCCAATTGAATAATTTTTATTACATTTAATACTAAAATTTAGTAAAATAAACTGTGGCATGCTTTACAATTAGAAATTAAATAAATTATCGGCAAAAGAAAAAGCTCCCACCAGGTTGGGACAACGGGCTCCTCTGGTTGAGAGTCAAACCAATACTTGAGTAGAACTCCGATCAAAATGACGACTACCATTAATATCATTGCCATGACCAAGACCCAGTTTGATGGGGGCCATTTGATTCCTGTTTTAGTGGGGCCGCACACATCCTTGATAAAACTCCGTATCTTTCCTGCCAGTTTCATGAGCACCTTCGCTGTTTTCTCTTGGTCTTCGGCTCGTTTCACCAGCTTGGCCACCTGGTGATCTGATATGTATTGCCCATTGGGCTTGGTGTCGGTGTTCTTCTCTTCATTGCCCGCTGCCTTGATAAAAGTTGTTCTAGAAACAAATGAGGACAGATTTACAATTTAGTTTGAAGACATCATCTGCCGAAGTCTGTGGTGATTGCAAAGCTTACTTGGAGGGGCGGTGCTCCTTTCTTGGTTTGGAAGACTCTCTGAAGCTGAGATCGGGCACGCTTTGGAGAAAAAGAGTTCTTGACCTAAAAATAATAATATAAATAATATTTCAGACTCACTGCCGAAAAATTTAGGGAAAATAAATTTTCCGACTTACTTTTTCAGAGAAATTTTTGTTGTTCACCGATCGAGATACTGCGATGTTGTGAGAAAAGCCTGGGGCAGCTGAGACATGGAGACGAATTTGAAGGCAAGGCTGACTGTGTTACAGAATAAGTAGTACAAATTTTGAGGTACCGATAGAACTGTATCATAAGTAAAAAAAATGTTTTTAATGCATGTTTTAATTTATATAAAACGAAAGATAAGGAGAAAGAACGCATTATAAAAGTATCCTTGACAAGCAGATGGCGATGTCTAAATCAACTCAATATATTTACTTTTTGGATGCTTGACTGCGTTGCAAACGCAAAAAATTATAATACCCCGCAAAGGTTTAATAATATTGTTGAAATCACACTTGAAATCATTGCTAAATGAAGGTAGTAAATAGATTATTTTTCCTGCACATTCCCGCAACGGAAATATATCTATTAGGCATACTTTCGCCGCAAAAAGCTTCTCAACTCTTTTAGTCTTTCGATTCCCGCCCAAAAGAAGCATATAATTAGTGGGTCGGGGCTGGATGTCCCGGATCGGGATCGGGATCGCACACAGCTGGGAAAAAGCCTGATTGCCGCGAAATATGTCTCACTTGAACCCGCCGCAAACGAGTTTGGTCCCGAGCTTTGCCCCCGATATCCCCCTTTCGGCTTTAGGTCCTTGGTCCTTGGCTCGGCCCTAGTCGTAGGCATGACATCGGACATGACATAGGAAAACAATGGCCGGGGACAATGGACCACATAGACTGGGAACAAAAGGCGCCGCGCCGGGAGTGACTGACCAAGTCTGATGGGAAAATGCCAGAGGACCGAGGAGACTCCTTGAGGAATAAATACAAATGCAGCAAATGCAAATGAGGACTGACCAGTGGTCAGCAGTGACCAGTCACCATTCGCCAAGGGGGATGATGGTGCATCCCTCCTCTCATTCCAGTTTGCCAGTTTGCCGCTTCTCGTGCCGCTTGCTCCCATTGTAATGAGTTTGCCACTCACCCCGTTCTTGGACCTTTCTCGGACCCTGCCCTTCGCCTCCCTAAGCCCTCGGCCCTCGCCTCGGTCACCTTAATTTACGGCCTCGGGCCCGCGATCCGGCGACCTCATTTGAATATTAGTTGGGCTGATCTTGATTCGGGCCACTGTGAAATTGAAATGGAAAGACATTCTCACATCCTTGGGCATTACACGCTGGACCAGCCCAATCCCTAACCCTTTCCCTAACCCTAACCCTCTACCTTACCCCTTCCCCCGTCCGAACTCATATTTCATTCCGCTGACCAGTCCAGTACGAGATCTTGACCAGCGCCTGCGCATTACAATTTGATCCGGAATCAGGATTCAGGAGCTCCTTGATTGGGAATTTGTCTTGTGACGCAGTCAGTTCGGCCGTTAAAATACTAATTTATGGTTCCGCGTAGGTCCCGAAGGTCCTACGAGAGAGGTGCCGATCTCCGATCTCCGATCCCCTTGATGGGATTACCCAGCGATGGGTTTATCGAGGTAGAAGAAACTAGTTTCCTGACTTTGCTTAATATATTCATAATTAATATTACTCGTGTTGGGTATTAATTATGATGCAATATGAAGATATATATTTTTAGTGCAAAGAAATAATCATAATATAATCTGAATTTATAGGGTAACGAATTTGTATTATCCGAGAGTGGAAGTTATGCTGTGAGGAAAGGCTGAGTCTGGCCAGATAATGAGACGAACTTGAAGGCCATAGTTTCAACACAGTCAGCCTTGCCTTCGAATTCATCTCCCAGGCTTTTCTCACAACATCTCAGTATCTTAATCGGCTAACAACAAAAATTTCTCTGAAAAAGTAAGTCGGAAATATTATTTTCCCTAAATTTTTCGGCAGTGAGTCTAAAATATTATTTTTCTCCCACTTTCCAGCCTTAGTCTGCACTAGTGATTATATCGACATGAGTAAGCACACAGCTGGAAGAATCTCGAAGATACTGATCTCAAAGTCCATGCAAAGTTCGGGGAAGTTCAATTAGACTTACCCCAACAAGGTATCGAAAGCTGTTGGGGTACCTGATATTATCGAGAATGTACGCATAGGAGATGACTTGACACCAAGTAAGCAAAGTTACTATAGTAACTATATATAGTACATAGTACATATATGTATGTAGCTTCCAGCGAGACTGAATTTCTTTATCTAGAGGAGCAAATAATGAGTGAGGAAGAGATCTCTCCATCAACGTAGGCTTTGAGATCACAGCAGACAGTAAAAGTAAATTTTGAATCTATCCCCATTTATTCCTAGCAAACCATTGATCAAGGCAAGAGGGCATGAAGCAGCAGAACACCTACGACACCAAGCCCAAAGGTCAATATATATCCCAGAAACAGGTGTCAAAGCTGGAAGACTTGGCCAATGAGCAACAGAAAGGCGATAAATTTCTGGTTACCCTGGCCAATAATATGAACAGTGTCTTCGAGGAAGTGGCACCTTTCTTACGAAGCATTCCTGAATATATACAGATAAACTGCCACGCCGATGATGATGGCCAAGATGCTGGAAATATTGAAAACCTTATGGGTTCTGGTGAACGCGACCAATATGGGAATTATAATTTTAACCAGAAGTGTGCAACGCAGTGAAGGAGGCATCCCCGACCCGATAAAGTATATATATTCTTAATCACCATCACCAGCCGAGTCGATCCAGCCAAGTCCGTTTAAAGTTTAAGCACTGGCATTGTTTTGGTGATCCATGCCGTCATAGTGCCAACCACTCGACAAGTCATAAAGAAAGAAAAGATCAAACCAATTGGGGTAACAATTACAATTGCAGATTCCCGACTCAATTTTTATGTCCAATTGGCAACATCCGGTAAATTAGAAACGTCGATTCAAGCAAACATTTACGAACAATTTACGAACAAAAAGTAATCCTTGCAACCTTGATTATATTTTAAGCGTAGTGTTTTCCAAGATTTTATTTGATCTTGACCTTAAATATTCTTAATCTAGCAAATGTATGTGGTTATTAATCCGAATTATTGTGTTATTAGCGCCATAAATACAAACTTAAACTTGTCGCGTTAGGATAATAAATGAAAAAAAAGATTTTTAACCATCTTTAAGTAGTAATGTACATTCTTCGGGCAAGACATTTTTATTTATTTTTTTTTTGGGTTAAGTTGCTTTCAACCTTGAACAGCTGAAAGAATTATTTAGCCTCGTCTAAAAACGGGTTAACGCCATCTCCTATGGGAGCCGTGAATTCATTAGTATACGATGGTAATCGATAAATTATGACTTGAGTGCGTTATGTGGTGTTGTGTGATGAAGAATCATTAAGATGATTTGCGAAGTGGATGCGGTTAGTAATTATGTTTTGTGTCTTGATGAGCATGAGTATTAATGTTATAATTTGATATTAGCAGTGCATATAAAGTTAGTAATGTGTTTGTATGAATTGATAGGTTCATTTTCAAAGAAACGATAAATATTAGTATATTTGCTTAGTGCTGAAAAGCAAGTGCGTGACTGTGATAGTGCGGGACAGTTGAAAGTTAGGTGAGATGCATCTTCTGGAAATACAAATATCGCAGAGATTATTATTTGTATCTCTCATTTTTGCAAGTGTGCATTTATCGAGTAAACCCTTTATCTCTATCCGTTATATATTCTCTTTTCCATTCCATGTGAATTTGATTATAAATAAATGTAATTGCATCTTTTAGTGGCCAACGAACACAGAAATATGTGCCATTGTTCTGCTAATTCATTTTCCTCAATGTTAACATGACTAGGAATATAATGTAATTCAATGGCGAATAGAAATCAACCATTTTCAATCTTTTTAACAATTTCTTTGGCAATATAATTGTCTGGATACGATTTTTTTAACGATAAGACCCCGCTGAGACTATCATTAAAAAAAAAACAATTTTAAAGAATTGGTTATCAGTGGCAAATTCGATGGCTTTACCTATGGCAGTTAATTCGGCTGTAAGCGAAGAAAGTTTTTTATTAAAAAAAGAAACTTTTAATTGTATCGGAGCTTTTATGAACAAAAGAATAGCCTACATAATTGACACCGAGCCGCCAGTACAAAAAATTGTATAACTTTTTGAGCTTAAATATTTTAGTTTTTCTTGCATAAGTGATCTTTTATTTAAACAAGTACCCTTGAAAAAGCCTGTGTCAGTGGTAATTTTTCGCGTTGAAGTTGAGATATTGTCCAAAGGCACGATAAAGTCAAAAATGTATTTGAACTCCGAATAAATCTTAGCATTTGCCACAAAGGAGCCAGACAAAAGAGATACTGCTGGTTAACCATATGGTTTTTCTAGCTCCTTTGCTGTAATACATTTTTGGAGGAAGTTCAGATGCCAAATTTTAAATTATGTTAATTGGAGTTGATTAATGTAAACCAAGAGCACGTCTTAGATAAAAATTTATATGTAATTTCATTTAATAGCATTTCTTAATCTAAACAGTCTATCACAAGATTCATCCCAATATTGTTTTGCAACATATTATTGTTTTCTGAAATATGTTAAGTGTTTTTAGAGATAATATTATAGGCTGTGCTGTAGATATTGTGAAAAGTAGAATTTTGTATTTTGGAAAAATCTGAAAAAAAATTCTCATGCAGGATTTTATGTTCAGATATAGAGTTATTGTTAAAAATATCAATTAAAAAAGGGGATATGGTTGCTATTCGTTATTTTTGAGTTAATTACAGACCAGTTATAGTTGTAACTGACTCTATTTACTAATGTTATATCTATTGCTGAGGAATAGGTTAGATTTAATGGTAACGTTGGCACACCATTGTTTATGCATGAAAATTCTGAATTAATTAGAGCTCTTTCTAAAAAATTCCCTCTATCGTTTTGGAGTAAATAACCCCAGACTGCTGATTTGGCATTCAAATCACCTCCTATTAAGGAGAGACCATTTAAGGATGATACGTAAGAAAGGATGTTACTGCAACTCAATTCAAAAGTACTTAACTCCATATTAAGAGCTGACTAAAACTAAACACAAACTATAAGCATTCAAATTACGATTAAGATTAAGTGTACTAATTCCAAAAAATTCAATGTCTGTGTCATAATTAATAATTTTAAAGCATATCATCTTTATTATTATTATTTATTTCGATAAATTCCTAACGCTACAGTATTTCTACTATTATCTTAGCGCGCTAGTCACAACTGATTTCAAACAATTTTAATTACTTATTTACTAAAAATTATGTCATTACCTAATATTAACATTATTTAATTGTAATTAATATTTTACTGTTTTACTGTTACTGTGTGTTTGCAAAGTGTTCCCTAGCGTATATTTTGTCTTATGTAAATGCCAACTCCTCCGTTACCATGCTCTTTACAGAAGAAGTTGTAATTTAAAAGACTACACATGGAATTATCTTTAATCCAAATTTCTGATAATATTGCAAATCAATGTCATTATTTACTAAAAAAAGTTATAATAATTGTTTGTTATTCTTGGACGTAAGACTTTGGATGTTATATTGTAAAGACTTAATTATGGTATTTACTTTTTTTTTTTTAAATGTGTGAAGAAAAATTGAAGAATATAAATATATATATAATAAAGTTTAAGAAATAAATAAAAATTCAAAAAAAAAATATATATATAAGAGTTATATATAAATTGTAATATATTTTGATTAATTTGTAATATGTCAATTTGGCAATTTGTTTGCACAATTCCTTCAAGCAATCATTTTGTATTTGTATTAGAAATCAAATAAAAACACCTCTTAACGAGGTGAGATTAAAGTGACGATGGCACATTCAACTCAAAAAATTTCTGATACCAAATTTTGTGACGATTAATAGTTATTTAAACAAAAATATTTTAAAAGTTTTTAATTAGTTTCAAAATTGGCACTTAGCTGAAAAATTTAAAAAGGCAAAATAGGCAGCGTGCCGATTTTGAAACTAATTAAAAACTTTTTAAATATTTTTGTTTAAATAACTATTAATCGTCACAAAATTTGGTATCAGAAATTTTTGGAGATTAATGTGCCATCGTCACATTAATCTCCAAAAATTTCTGATACCAAATTTTGTGACGATTAATAGTTATTTAAACAAAAATATTTAAAAAGTTTTTAATTAGTTTCAAAATCGGCGGTGCCATCGTCACATTAATCTCACCTCGTTAAGAGGTGTTTTTATTTGATATCAAACGTTTTTTAAATGACATGTACATACATAGGTCTTCCATTGTTGTTATAAGTTTTTGTTTGAAACTCAAATAGGAAAAATTAACAAAAAAATTCATATAAGAAGCTATATGGGATAATTGCTACTAATTTTGATGAGAAAGCGAATTTTCGGAGATATGTGTTATACCCCGAAATATCTCAAGGTCTATACGGCCTGAAGTTACTA
>VNJO01011951.1:0-46347 GCA_008042535.1 Drosophila tani | reverse complement strand
CTGGCGACCCGGGCGATGCGGTGGCGGAATCACCGGCGGCTGGACGACTCCATACATCGGGAGCACTTCCGGCTCTTCGCGCGGAGGGTCGTTCCATTGGTTGCTCTTAGTTGAGTTGGTTGAGAGGTCTGGTAGCACGTCAGGCAGCACGGGCGATTGGCTGCCAGTTCGGGAAATAATTGAAATTAAATCAATAGAAAACCACTTAAAAAAATTCACCACTTTAGAATCTTACTTTTCTTCCATTTCTTTATTATTTTCCATTTCTTCTTTATTTTCCATTTCTTTATTATTTTCCATTTCTCCTTTTTTCTTACGATTCACAGTTCCTTTTCCTTTTTTTTTACGAGTCACAGTTCTTTTCAGCTTGGATTTCCGAAGTAAACTGAATTGTTCAGGCTGGTTGAGACTGAAAGAAAATTTAATTTTGACATTTGTCATTTTGACATAAAAGTCTATGGTGTTCGGACCTAGAATTGATTTAAGAGTTTGTAGCGGGTATTTCAAAGCCTACCTGACTCTAGATTTTTTGCTTTATCGGTTTTAAAGTTATATTTTAAATTTTAAATCGATTTAAATGATCTTTCTTGAAATCAAAATAAACCATGGTCACAATGGCTAAATCTTTGCTCACTTTATGAGCTCACTGGAGAGTGTTTTGAACCCGCGGCGAACCCTATTAATCGATGGGGGACTCAGGCATCTGACAGCTGGCAGCTGGCATCTGTCAGGTGCCATTGCACCCGATGATGATGATGATGATGGCGCAGTGACAGTGGCAAAAGTGAGATGTCTTCTCCCTTTCTCTGACCCAGACCCGGATGAATGCCAGTTGCCAGTCGAGTGGGTCAACGTGGTGCAAAGTGGGTCGCAACCAGGAAGCATCCACGACACCCACGAGATTGGCACAACACGATTTCGGTAACCCACTAAGCCGAGGCTCTCCTGCCTGGTGCCAAGAATGCGATTTACTCGGCGTCCCACAAGTGTTTCGGCTAATCTGCAGTTGGCCAGCAATCTTCACTCGGCAATCTAGATCCATCAGAAGACTCCAAAACACCAAACACTCGCCAATTACCGCCGCCGCTGCTGCCAAGGAGTGCCACACATTTCTTTCTAACTAGTTGCTGGCGCTGCTGCACTTTCACTACGAAATTGCACCGAAATCTAAGCCGCATTGCAATGATTTTGAGAACATTTTGGTCATGGCAACTGGCCTGGCCTGGCCGGCGGATGCAGCAGTCACTCCGATGCACCAGCTCCGGGCAAGCCAGCAACAACACACACATTTGACGTACTATCTGAGATGTACTTGATCTTTGTCGAAAACTTGACACACTTTTTTCGGTCAACGGCTGGCGGCAAAATGGCAACGACTTCCAGCCCCGGAGAGTGTGTGTGTGTAGAGCTGCTCCAGCGGAGCGCAGCGGCGGAAAATTCGAGGGAAATCGCTGGCATTCGCGTCATCAGCATCTCAGTCGCAGCAGCAACAGCATCGTTCAAATGCAATTTTCAATTGAGAAAGTTAAGCGGCAGAGATTGTAAATTCGAGACAAGCGGACCCACATCTACATCCACCAAGAGCTATGTAGCTAGATGCCTCTTCCTCCCGGCGGTAATGACTTCCTGCAAGGCGCCGAGAACGTTGCAACTCGTTAAAGCACTCGGAGAAAATGTTTGGCAAAGATGTAATATGTTTTTTAAGGATAAACTAAGAAACAGAGGTTAGCTTTTGCATAGTGTAGCCATTTTGCATTAAGCATTTTATGTTAAGATCTCGCCGAGATTAAGTTAAATTAGGATTAGGTCAAGAGAAAGACTACGGTCACACTACGATTACAAGAACCAAAACAAACACCTTGAAAAGTAAAAACTAAAAGAAATCCACGAAATAAAATGTTCATCAGCTAACAGTTTTGAATTTATATTAGAAATTTCTTGTAAATCTGCCTTCTAGTTTCTCTGTGTACTTGTGTTACTCTGTGGCCTGTTGGCCAAGCTCTTGAGATGGAGGATCTGCATCTTCTGCGGGTTCTGGCAGTCTGGCCTCTTGCCGCTTGCTTTTTTCACTTTTGGCGCGCGCGACAGTCACTTTCTGCGCCAGTGGCCCAGAAACCGGCATTGTTTGCGGAGCCATCGACTCTACAGGTAAATGGTGTATGCAAACTGCCAGGGAGAGCAGCTGGGAGCAGCAGGAGGAGTAGGATGAGAAGGAGTACGAGGCGGAGGAGCACTAATGTTCGATGCGATGGCTCAGATTTCTCCACTTCCTTTTGGCCCGCTGCTGCTGCTGACACAAAACTGTCATCAACATATCAGCGCCGCTTTTGGGGAATGTCAAGTGGCGGCGGCGGCATCGCAGAACAATGGCAGGGAGAAGCGCGGCACTGGAGGACGACGAGTTCGAGACTGGGATTTCACCGATCGGAAAAGTAGCTTTCCTCCGGTTACGGCACCCAAATCAAGGCAAAAATCAAACCAAAATCGGGCTGCTGCTAACCAAAACAAAACAAGCTGCTCTGAAACCCAGAGCCAAACTCTGGCCCAAACCAGTTGCGGCAGTTTCCTTCCGGAATCAATTATTTTTCACTTTGCTGACTTTTCACGTTCATGGTCACACAGATCTGCCAGTCGCCAGTGTGTCAGTGGTGCGTCACGATTGACTGCCTTGTTTTGTATGTGTTTTTTTTTAGTTTGTTTCGTTTGTGTGTTTTCCATTTTGGCTTTTGCACATTTTGCGAGCCGCTTTTCGTGCGCTTTTCCGAGATAATATGCAGCCGCATTTCGTTATTGTTACGCTTCCCATTTGGTCGAGTGTCGAGAGCGACAGACACGACCGGTAGCGACGACGACAATCCGGTAGACTTTTCCAAGAAATTTCTATCGTCAATTCAACATTTAGTGTAATTGGTGAAATTGCTTTTGGATTCACCTTGGTTTTTGGTTTGAGTTTTTGGTTTTTGGCTTGCTCTTTTCGGTTCGGCGAAAGTATCTGGTGTCCATATGCGGAGGAGCTTGTTTTAGTTGCTTCCAGATTCCAGAAGGTTCAGTTCAGGGTAACTTACTGGCTAGAAAAACTAGGCAAGGCAATATGCAAGCAAGGCATAGCGAAAGTTGATTGATCACCAACTTTCTACCGACAGAGAAATTATAATAAGTGCAATTTGCAATGATTCTGGGAGCCAGGAGGCTGATGCTGTTGAGCGAAAGCAGAACACGCTCTTGTACACAAGGAAAATCTGAGATCAAGACCTAGGAACCTATTGAATTAATTTTATAATCGAGAATCGTATTGGAACTTGCTAAAAATTAGTTTAAATTTTAAATTCGAGGTCAGCTTTAATATTACTCTTTTTTTTTAATGCTGTCATAGACTTTAATTGGGTAAGAATTATATTCTTTATAAAAATATAAATACCTTGTGATTCCTTGCCACTGTTTAAAGTTTAAAAACGTATTCTTTAAAACACTTCCGAGCTCCGGACCGAAGGACCAATGATTGTGGTGTGAAGCGACAAGTTCTTTTATGCAATATATAAAAAAAAACACTCTTTGTCTGACAAAACGTTCCGCACTCCGTTCCGTGTTCTTTTCGATTGTTATTTTCTATTTCCGATAACTTCATAATGACAAGACAGTATCCATTTTCGATAACTTCATAAGGTCAAGATAACATCCCAACAAAAATACATTTTATATTTAAGCTTAATTAATGCAATGTTCTCACTTAAACAATGTTGTGTTTTTTGTTGCATTTATCCTGCACTTTCTGCCCTGGCTCGGTGGCATTGAAATATTACCTAACCCAACTAAAGGCCATGGCTTGTGCCTCTTTCGGGGCATCGCGCATACGCCACCGATCCTCGCCGCAAAATAGCTGATGGGCTGTGCACACTCGGCTCGGGGTTCGTCTCGAGCTCGTCTTGGCCTCGGCTGGGACTCGGCTGGGGGCCCGCTATGACTCAACTTGGACTCTCTTCACCGCCTCTCTTCAGCGGCTTGAGCGCTTTTGGCTCAAACATGTTTGAGCAGGTTTGCTCTCAGCTGTTATCACTGGGGGACCGCAACGCCTTTGGCTGGGCGAGCCATTTGCCAGCGCGCCGTTGCGTTGATAAGACGTGTGTGGTGGCGCGGCACGAGAGAGCGAGAGAGAGAGGGAGAGCGAGAGCGACGTTGCAACTGCAACTGCAGCCGGTTGCGTCTGATAAGAGGCGCCCGAATGCCAAATGTATGCCAAATCAAGTGCATTGAACTCGAGCGGGGCCACAGCTGCTGCGGCGGCTGCGCGGCGTTGCGGCAGCGTTGCGGTTGCGCTTGCAGCGCAGTTGCAGCTTGGCTGCGGATCCTTTTTCCGGTGGGATCCTGCCAAGCAAATCTCTTTGCCACAGTTGCTGCGGTTGCTGGTGCTGCCTCTGCTTCAGTCTCTGTTGCTGCTGCTGCTGCTGCGGCTGCCTCGGTTGCGAGTTCAATGACATTTCACCTACTTGACTTTACATGTGTATGAAAATTGAGATGCAAACACTACGCCCCCGGCTGGATTAGTGTTCTTGGAGAATGGAGAATTACTCTCACTTTTAGGACACTTTTCAGGCCCTTAATTGGCCCCAGATATATATATAGATATATAGGGAGACGGAGAGAGATCCGCTAAAACTGCAAAGCCAAGGCGCAGGCAGCAGGCAGCAGCAGCACAGCAGCAAATTTATAACCAAACTTTCTAAAGTGTGAAAAGGCAGCCGAGGGAAAAATAAGAAACATTAAAATTAAACAAGAACTCACAGCTCGTAAAGCTCGTAAAGCTGCTGCTGATGATAATGATGATGATGATGATGATGATGATGATTATGATGATGCTGCTGCTGCTCTGCTGCGCGCAGAATCTGCAGCAGAAAGAAATTTTTAACGGCCTATCTGCTGCTGCCTACGATTCGGAGTTGCCCCCCCTACCCACCACTCTTTGACTCTTTACTCTTTTTTTTTGGTTTTTTTTGGGTTTTTTTTTTTTTTTGTTTTTTTGAGAGTATGTATTTGAGTTTTGGAGTCGGTTTTTTTGAGGGCAATTAAAAAGTTGTCGAGCTTCGTTGTCGATTGTCTGTTTGCCTGTTGTATTACCGCTGTTTGGCCAAAAATTTACCGTTGCCTTCTTGCCCTGATGTTGGTGCTCTTTTTTGGCCCGATTTGTATAGGCCTATCGCGACGCGTTGGCTTTCTTCAATCCGAGCTCGGCACGGGCCAGGTTTTTTATGTCTTTAATTGAATTTAATTTATCGGCTTTTCCCCGTGCCACAGTACAGTGCACTTTGCCTACATACATATATGCAAATTCATAAATGTAAGATAAAAATAAATAAATGTAAGATAACTTATTTCAATCAAGATAATGTAGTTTTAGTCTGAAGCTGGCAACCAGCATCAACAGCCAAGTCGATCTAGCCATATTTCAACGCCAACAAGTCTCTCAGCTAAAATTTTTCAAAAAGTCTTCTTCTATAGTAGGTATTATATAAGAAGGAATGAGCCGGATTGGACAACTATATTATATAGCTGCTATAGTGGAAAGTGAATAAAAGAAACTTTAGGTGTGGAGCTCCAGTAGAGCTCTCCAAAAATTAGGTGGCAACGCCAAGCGAAAATCAAATGAAATTAAACAAATTTGCGTCAGAAAATGGCAAAGCTATTCAATATCATAAAATGGAAGGGGAAGCAAAACACACTTATTGGAAAGATTCAAAAGTTCATGAGTTTCTCGCGGTGGTCAAGGAAAGTAATTCAGCAAACCACACTAATTTTACAGGTCTGGCATCTCATCTGTTAATATGAAAGCTACGTACTCAGATAGACGAAAAGTGTATCCAAGCAGTGAGTTAAACATCTCATCTGTTAATATAAATTGTCTGGCATCTCATCTGTTAATATGTATGCATGAATTCGTTTTTGTGTATAAAAAGGGACTATTTTGTTTTTATGTATTTAATACATGCATGTAATGATTCCATAGTATAAACTGAAGTAATTTGATCGATGGGAGAATCAATAGGAAATAATAAAAATATCTGCATACATAAGTTCAATAAATTTAAAGATATAAAAAAAAAATTAAGTGCATTTTAGTTAAAATAAAATCTACCGACTGTATCTTATAGCTGTCATAGAAACGATTCGAAAAATATCAGGAAAATCAAACAAAGGTTCAACATTTTTTAACATATATACATATATGTATATACATTAGTAGTTTTTTAGACAATATTATTAATTTTAGTAAAAACGGTGGACTGTTATAGCAAAGTTCAAATTGCAAGGTGTAAGGGTATACAAAGATTAAGTATTATAGATAAGTATTATAGTATTTCTTCAATTGTATATCGACATTTTCTCGACATTTTCTCATCAATGGTTTTGATGTATTAATTGTTTGAATCAGGTAAATAATTATTAATCTAGCTAACAAAAAAGTAACCCAAAATGAAACGTATAATTTGCATGGAATGTAATCATTATGAGTTTTCAAATAATAATCAGAAAATAATGCTTATTTCATGAGTTTTATTTTTGATACAAAAATAATCGTTATTGTTTGAGTACTAAAATAAACCTTACATTTATTTCACAATCTATTAGTTGCATTTTTTTTAAGCTGCCAAGAATGTTAATTTTCTAAAAATATTTATATTTTTATTAAAGTTCTATAAACTTTTTAAGCGAATATTCATCTTAGTTTTATTATTTTTTTTACTGATACAATAAAATTAGAAAGAAGTATATTTTTTTAAATTGATGAACGTATTCTATAATATTTTTCCTTTGAGTAGCCATTTTTACAAAGAATTTTTTGCTATCATTTAAATTCGAATTTTGATTAATTCTTTCTGGGAAAAATGGCAAAAAAAAAATACAAGCAGTGCAGTGTGTGGGCGTGGCCTTGGATTGTTTGCCATGTAGTTTCGTCAATTTGCACTAAAAACTGCGGCAAATTATATACATATTGTATGTGTATGTATATTTCGCGGCGATATGCTGCGGGTGGGCGTGGCTGGCGGGTGCGTTTGTTTGATTTGATTTAATGAATCGAGTTGAATTGAAATTTTCTGTTTGGCTTGTGCGTCGCTTCGATTTTTATTTGGTCAACACAAACAGTCGGAAGAGAGAGGAGAGCTGAGCTGAGCCCGAAGAGCGGGGGCCGCAGCGAAGCGCGAAATTTCTCTTCCTTGTGTTTCCCGATGATGATGCCCCATAGTGTGTGTTTGTTCGAGTGTGTTTGAGTGTGCATGACCTACCTTTAGGAGGCAGCCGATCCAGCATCATCGCCAGGCGGTGTCTAATCTGTACACTGGGAATAAAAATAAGCACACCTTGAAAGAGATTTTCTTGTATAATAAATAACTAATAATACTAATGTTTATCTAAACTAAACTATAGGCACGATTTTTGGTTAAAAGTAAGTAAATAGATATGAAATAAATACATTTATGCGGACCTGCTCTAAAAATTTGAGTGAAATCGGATGATAAACATGGGAGTGCTCACGGATTAAAGTTCTTCTATCACTATCCCGCTCGTACTCGCAGAGTTGCTGCTCAAACCGCGGTTTCGAACTTGGGTGATCCAAAATGAAACTTTTGTATGATATTTTGTTCTTAGAACTATTAAACTTAAACTTAAACTATATATTCATTTAATCAGGCTATCACTTAAAAAAGATTTTAAATTTTTTTATACTGTTTTCCTAACGCTACAAGCTATAATTAGTGCAATAGTCAGGTAGGACAAATTAATATAGATACTAGTTTGAGATACTAGCTTAGAACACAAGCTTAAACACAATTTTCTAAGTTAAATTTCAATATTAATTTAATTTAAAGGTTAAAGAAAAGGGTCACATTGTTATTGTTTTATATTAAATTAGGGTTGCTATTTTAAAGGTGTGAAGTAAGTTTTGACTTAAGCTGCGTGGCTCTACTAATATTTTTTAGAGGGTTTGTAAGTTAATTCATTACCTAGCATGTAAAAAAAGCTGTCTTTTTTGAAAACAGAGAACTGTGATTTATTTGAAAGAGGTTATTTATCTATTCTTCAAAGAGATGGGGTGGCTCTCCCGTGTAAATTTTTTTATGCACCACTCGCTTAAATAAATTTCAAATTTCGGTGCACTTTTTCAGGTTAGAATTAAGTTTTTGCACTTTTTAATCCTAAAATTGGGACATGTGATGTTGAACTTGCAAAGTTTGGGTACCGTGTATTTCCCAGATCCTACTTAAAAACAAATTGTAGTCTTTTTATGTTGTGTACTGTTTGGAATGCTCTATGCTCTATCCAGAACCCTTCCCATAGATGATATTCTTTGCGGAGCCATTGAAGCATCGCCGAGAGCGCAAGCCCAAGCCAAGTATGCTTAACAACTTTCGGAGGTGCTTTCACTTCCCAGCCGCAATTTGGCAGCAGCTGCTGCGTCTGCTGCTGCCACTTCTTCCGTATCGCAGCAGCTAAAGTGCATCCCAGATTTATTCAATTCCTTGATGGCCAGATCCTGGCTGTCCTAGCATTTTATTCCAGATTCCCAGCAGCCCAAACCCAATCCAATTCCCTTCCTTGCCCATTCCTAGCTAAGTAAGTGGTGGACAAGCTCTCCAAAAGGCAGCAACGTTCGTATATGATCATTAGCATAAATAATGGCTAAAGCCAAACACTAACACTGCCGCGCACTATGTACCTGCCCCCCGTATCTGTATCTGTATTCAAGTATCTGCGCCAGTGTTTGAATGTGTTCGAGTATCTGCGGCTCTGTAGCTTGGCGGCATGGCGACTTGGCGGCCTGGCGGCTTGGCGGCTTGGCGGCTCTGCGGCTGTGTGTGTGTGTGTGTTTACAACACACATTTCAAAAGTCGGTGACTGTGGCACTGAGTTAGTAGTGCGTTAAGTCAACGAACGCAGTCGCGCAGACGCCGGCAGCAGCCACGACAGCGGAGGCAGAGCGCGAGCAGAGGCAGAGGCAGTTCAGCGACAGCGCGCACCGGCAGCGGCAGCGGCAAGAAAGAGCTTTGCGTTTTGGCTTCCAGCATGTTGGAACTGGGAATGGAACTGCGGGGACTTCCACTGCACAGAAGCAAAATAATTATTAATTTTTTTTTCTTTCATATTTATCTGATATTACTTACGGTTTTCTGAGTTATTTTATTGATATTAATTCGGGTGGAAGAGGAAAGGGATAGCTAATCTAGTTTTATTTCAAATTATAATTATATCCTATATCTTATATATATTATATTCTTTCAAAACAACGTATAACTAAAATACTAGTTGTAATAATAGTGAGAACTGTAATAATAGGTACCGTGCCTAGAGTTTAAGTGTGAACATTGTATAATAGAAATATAAGGAAAACTATCGAAATAATAAATGGTCACTCTGGAACGTGTTGCTTCCGGTGGAGTCGATAAAGCTGAAAAGAAGTAATTAACAAGCGCTTTAATAATCTTTATTAATAAGCCTAATCAGGCCTATTACACTAGTCCTTTCCAAATGGTGATCAACTAGCTTACTTTTATATTTTCATTTGATTTTTAATCAATATAACTACATAAATAACTGGAACCGCCATTAAAGTGAAGGAATTTCCAATTAAAATTGCTTTATATCTTGCGTTCTATCCTAGCTTATTTAATTGTTAATATTTTATACATGAATTTGATTTTTATTGCCCATGCTTCACTAGCTTTTTATGACATCTGGAATTTGAGAATCCGCGTTCTCAAATACGTACTATTCTCATTTTGAGAACGGAAGGCATGCCTTCCTTTGCCTGATTAAATATTTTAAATTTGCTTTTAGAAATAACATTTTAGATATCCGGAAACTTTTACTTGTTGTTGTTTACTTAATTGAATTTTCCTGAGACACGACTGACTTTAAATAACTTTTTAAATTAAATCCCTTACTCTATGTTTCTTTTGGTTAAAACCAAAACTTGATTTAAGCTCTTATAAAATTAATACGAATAGTGTCAAAGGAAATATCTTCTAATTGTTAATTCGTTTTATAAAAAGTTTTTTGCTTTATAAGGTAAATTGGAGACCTAAAAAAATCTTTACAAAAAATACAAATAATTGAAAGTCGAAAATGTAATTGTCATTCTGCTACAAAATTGAGTTTTGTTGATAAATTCATTAGGGAAGGGAATAGTATTTTAGTTATAAGATATATATACTTTAAGATATAAGATATAATTATAATTTGAAATAAAGCTACATTATTTACCTTTTTCTATTATTTGGTTAAATTATTTGTATGTGCATAGCTCCTTTAATAGCAATTCCAGATCACCTTTTCTTTCTGTGTGCTCCTCTCGGACTGGATGTCATCAGTTTTGGATGGGATTGGATGGGATCGTTTTGGGTTTTTGGGGCCCATCTGCGACTGTCCTCGGTGGGTTTTGCAGCGATTTGCATCGGCTTTCACAAACGTTGCACGTTGCCCCATGGCGCCGTTTTGAATTGGTTTCACGTTTTCGGTTCTGTCTGTATTTTTGGGTATTTCTTTTATATTTTTATTTTTATTTCTTTCTTTTTGGCAAAGTTTATTGAACCTTTCGACCGCTCTGCCGTCTCTCAGCTGGGCGCCATTCATCATTACCATTCTCATTCTCGTTGTGATTATCGTCGCCGCTCTACGAGACTTTCTCCGGCGACGTCGTCATCCATTGTTTGGCCACTGCCCTGCTTAGGCTGCAATGGGAGCTGGGAGCTGGGAGCTGGGAGCTGGGAGCTGGGAGCTGGTAACTTTGAAGTCACTTTGAAGGCGTCTGAAGTGCAGCCTGGCGCCCGCCTGGAATTCCTTGTTTGTTGTTTGTTATCAGGGAAGAGCCCGAGCCCGAGTCGGAGCTGGCACCTCTTCTCGCCAGCAGTTGGCCCAAGAGACTGTGTGTCCCCCGAAAGTCGGTCAAAATGTTCGGGGTAAATATTTGCAAGCAATTTAAGCTCCGCGTGATAAGCATTGTTACACAACGTGATGTGCCCAGCCGGAGTACCCACAACCCCACGTGAGGACTGGGACTGGGACTGGTAAGGCGACACCGGAAGAGCTTGGACACTAGAATCGCGCTGACCCAGCAATCCAGCGACATCTGAGTTGGAGGGCAACGATCTTGGGGCTCCACAGCTCCACGGTTTCTGATGCTGCAACAGCCCGTAATCATCGCGGTTATGTGACACTCTGGGCTTGACACAAGTGTCGTTGCTGTTGCTGGTGTTGGTGGCCAAATAAAACAAAGGCTAACACACACACGTAGAGAGTAGACGAAAATTTCACCGCTTTTTTTTGTGTTCAAGTTAACGATCGCTGCACGTTCAAGGGCCTTACGTAAAGAGCGGGCCAAAAAGCGATCCAAAATCCGATCCGGGGCCGCGCATTAAGTCTTTTGGCCCTTTATGCACAATGCGCATGAAATTAATTTTGATTGTCGCATATTGTCGCATAGCACACCCCCCCGGGAAGAGCCTCGGATACAGATACAGATACAAATAGTTAATGTAGGTGCAGATACAGATACAGGGCAGATCAACGGCCGCAGCTTAAATTATCTTATAGTTGGTCAATTTAAAATTCAGTGTTTTCCATGTTTTGCATAATACAAATGCCTACCAATAAACCAAAAAAAAAAAAAAAAAAACAGAAAAAAAACACAGATCGATGAAAAAATCATTCGAAAATTAATGTAACTGGCGCTTGAATGCGCCTGCGGACGCCCTTACAGATTGCTGAGGGTATATGCGACTCGTGGCTTTTTTTGGAATTTAAAAAGTATATGTGGCATTAAGTGTAGGAAGATCCTTAAAATATGTCCTAGGATATATGGCAAAAATAGGCTGGGTCTAACTTTATGCTTAAAAAAATTGAAAATTACGTTGGGTACTTGCACTGAGCACCTCTGCTCTACTAGAGGTTGCGCGGCAGAATTAAGATAGTATTTATATTTATCAATAGAGAGTGAAGTTTCTGCAAACTATTGGGATTGAGGCCAGAAATATCCTGAAAAATGTGCTGGGACCTATAGCAGAAAAAACGTATACCCTCAATTGACAATAAAATATATTAAATTAAATTAATTAAAATAAAGCGACTTAGGACTAAGTTAAAGTAAAAATAAATTTTTTTTTTAATTTATAGTCAAATATGAAAAGTAAAATAATAAACTCATTGTGACTAGCGCATTCATTTATAAGTTTTAAAACTTGCAGCGTTAGAGAAATATGTACAAAACAAAAAAAGAAAAAAAAATAAAAAAAATATATATTTTACCCTTCAACATAATTTAAAAAAAAGATAAGTTAAGGCACACTGAGGACTTGAACCTTGCATCGCTGCTATACAACAGATTAAACTATTATAATATTTATATATTTATATTATACATATATTTTATATTTAATTTATACATATTTAATTTATTTATAGGGCAAGCAGTTCCATTAATTATTAGGATTATTATGTCAGTAGACTGGGCCTTACTTTCTTTGGTAAGAAGTAGATACGGCACCCTGGTGCTTGAACTGGGCACCGCTGCTTTGCTTGAGCATCATTGGTACTCGAACTCCGCTCAGAAAAAAGACTGCACTTATATCTGACCAGTATCAATGATATATAACAACATCAGTGTGTATTACTGGGGATAATAGTTCCTCCTCAGACTTCAAGGATGCCTGGAACCACTGACTTGGACAGGGTATTCCCCCATCGGAGTTCCGGAGCCAGTCTTCTTTGGCGCTCACTTTGGGGAGACATTGTGACACGCTTTTAGAGTCGCCCCCGGTGGCTCTTTAGGCAATATTTCTACTTTGCATAAGTAGAAATTTTGGTTTGACTTCGAGCTCGGTTTTTTTTTCTTTCGGGGTTTGCCTTTAGTTTGGTTTGGTTTGGCTTTGGCTTTGGCTTTGTCTTTTATTTGCATTTCGTTGCCATTGCGGTCGTTAATTATATTTCTGTTCGTTTTTAAATCAAAACTGGTTGGGGTCTCTGGGCTTCGAGTGTTTGCTGTTGTTTGCCGTTGTGTTGTCAGGGACTTGGGGACTGAAGATTGGATTCATAATTTGTCATCGAATGCGTTTGTAATTTGAAGTGATTAAGCATTTTCTGTCTTTCTGTTCGACGTTTTTGTTTGCTTTTGGTTTGGTTTGGCTTTTAATTTTTGTCAGTTTTTGGTTTTCAGCCGACTTAATTTTTAGTTTCTGTGTGTATGTGCGTGTGCGAGCATTGATTTTATTTTTTTTTATGTATCGAGGGGCTTTGCACTTTCTCCAATTAAAATTAAATTAAATAATCGCTTCAAGTCTCGGGGATGGCTTACTTTGAAGGGCCCTCGAATGTTTGGTGGTCAATGCCTATTTTTAAATTTATTTATTTCTTTTAGTCGAGATGTATATACATATATTTTATTCTCTTATTATGCTGGCCAGTTTAAGTTTAAAATTATTTTTAAATAAATTAGTATATTAAGGAATAGGCAATAATTCAATTCATATATGAATAAGGCATCAGGATCACTTTATTCTTCTCACTTTTTGAATTTTTTACTATATGTGTACGTTTTTTCACAAAAAAAGAGAAATAATTAAACGATAAATTCAATCAGAAATGGGTTAAAAACATGTTTTATCCAAACTTCAAGTTAGATTGAAATTTTATTAATATTTTTGGGATCAATTAGAGCTCTTTTCCTGAATCTAATCCCTATACAATATTATTGTGTAAGCATTAACTGAGTAATAAGAATGGCATAGTGTAGCCTTTTAGCATTTTGGTAAAGTAGCATTATGTAAATATGAATTTCCGCATTTGTGTCCAATTCCGCTATATCAAATAGAGATAAATTAAGACAATAAGAAAATTAGGACTACGGTCACACTACGATTTTGGAAAATAAGAAAGACACATTGAAACATATAACGAAGCGAATAAAATCAAAGAAATAAACAGTAATCAAGACAGAAACTACGATAACAATTGTTCATTTTTTAAATTTAATTTATAATTAAAAGTATACATAGGCTTCTTAAGCAAGCAATATAAAGAATGAAATAATAAATTTAATCCCGAGAAATATTAAAGAGTTTAATCCAAACTTGAACTTATTTCGAAATTGTTTCTATGTTCATGGGATTTATTTTAGGTCATTTTCAAAGCTCTGGGGGATAAACACTTTCCACAAACCCCTCTTACTTCCGTTCCCAGGAAGGAAAGAAAGCCGAAAAGGAAGAGGAACTAGCTGCAATAGCAGGCAGTACCTCCCCAACCCCCTCTGCGTGGCTTTCAGAGTCACAGTCACAGTCACAGTCGGTCCAGTGAAGCGCAGCCAGCAAGTTGAATAAACTTTGCAAAGAGCGTGGATGAAAATTAAGCGCTTGAATTATCATTTTGAAGGCCATCCGCGGTATGAAAATGATCAGCGATCGAGGCTAGGCATGCGCAATAGTGGAGCGGATACCGAAGGCATCCGAGACGGGGCTGGGCTGGGCTGGGGATGGAGCCGGTGCCAGAAGCTGGAGCTGGAGCCAAGCCAAGTCGCAGGCCAACAGCAACGGCTACGCCAACGCACGAGCCGCAGGCAGGCAGGGGTGTGAGCTGAGCTGACGCTCAAAGTGCACAAAAGTTCAATAAACTAAAAAAGTGTCTTTTGAAACAGGTAAGCACACACACGGCACACTTGCACACTCGCACACCACCCGGCCCGATAGGTGTGTGTGCTTAACATGTGTACATTGTCGCGTTGCTGTTGCAGTTGAGGTGTAAAGCGAAATGCAGTTCTTGTCAAGCCAGCTGCAGTGGAGCGAGGAGCCCAGAAGATAGTTATCGTTATATAGCATCGGCGCTGCGTATTGATCCCAACCAGAATCGGTGAGAATTATCTTAGACTGGGTTCCAGACGCAGCAACCAGTGCGTATGCGTAATGTGCCGCGGCAAAGATTGCCTTGAATGTGTGGAATAGATTATTTTTAATGAAATCATTATGAGATATATTTATATATAAAATAATTTAGATAATAATATTTATAGTAAAAATGTATTTAATTTGAAATAAATATGATGGAATAAGTACTTGGCATAGTGTAAACATTTAGCATTTAGCATTTAGCATTTTGTAAAGCATTTAACATTTTATGTTAAGATTGCGCGATTATGTAAAGTGAAATTAGGATTTAGTAAAAAGGAAGACTAAGGTCACAATACGATTAAATCAACGAAACCAAATACATTGAAAAGTTAAACTATAAAGAAGAAGAAGAATCTGCATTTAAATTACCATAACATAATACATTTGTTTGTTCATTTGGGAATTGGTTTTGAAAGTCTATAAGCTTATAAATACACACTAACTTTGGTTTATATTTAGTAACTATAAAGAGATTCTGTTGATCCTATATAAGGACTTCAGGAAATACTTCTATATTGTTCTTCATTACTGAACTTAATTAGATCTAATATATATTTTAAAGGCCACTTCATGTGGAGGAGAGTTAACTATTATCAATTGGAGCCTTCTTAACCCTAGCTAGCCGGACACTTCTTGTCAGGGCTGCAGAAAAATCCCCTTGAAGTGCACATAAGCAGACAAATCACTGATTATGATTCCGATTCCAATTCCAATACCAATCGTACCGAAACTTTCTCGCTCTCTCTCTCCCGGCGAGTGAAATGCCGCACTTGAAGTCTGGTGATGGTGATATGGTGGCCAGACCAGAAATCAGAAATCCACTGAACCATCAACCTTTATTGTGCCACAAAAAGAATCTTGGGGCTGCCACTCTGCCACTCTGCCACTCTGACTCCTGCTCTTGCTCTGGCTTTAGAGGTTTATTGAACCTTAGCTTTCGTTTTTGTCGGCCAACGACGGACGCCAGCTGATTGTGGCTCCGATTCTTCGCCAGCTGCTTTTACCTGGGAGCGGCTTTCTACGGCGTCGTCGTCGGCGTTGCCTAGAACCTCAACAAGAACTGCTAATTGCTGGATGGCTGGCCAGCAGATGCACCATCATCAGCCGGGGGCTCCGGCTCTGCCATTAAGTGATTTCTTATGCGGGACCAGAGTCGAAGTCGAAGTCAGTCGGTGCTCCAATTCGGCTGACCCAGAGCCGGAGCCAGAGCCAGAGCCAGAGCCATTCGAAATGCTTTCATATTCAAAGTATCTGCTGGAAGACCCACTAAAAGTGAAGAAGCGAGAGTTGGCGATGACGTTGAATGGCTCTTCTGTTGGCTTCGACTTCGACTTCGGCTTGGACTTGGACTTGGACTTGCGGTGGCTTTCTAATTGTTGTTGCTGCTCAGCTGGGAGCCGTCGGAGCAGCTGATTAGAAGTTCCCTCCCCCCGTCCGCAGCAGCCTCGGCCCGGCCATGGCGGCGATTGGCAAAACCACTTGGCCAGCACCAGCACCAGCAGCAGCAGCAGCCGGAGCCGCAGCTCAGCTGGCTGAGAGCGACTGCGAAGCTGGCCGAGACAGCGGCAGAGAGCTGGGCTTGTCTTTTGGCTTTGAGCCGAGCGTTGAATACAGATGAGAGTTCGTTGACCGGCAAAGTTTTTGAAGTTTATTGCTGCCGCTGTCACTGCTGCTGTCCATTGGCCCCGCTTTCAGTATGCCAAATATGCACTCGGCCACTAGGAACTAGGAACTGGCAACTGGGAACTAGGAACTGGGAGCTGGGAGCTGGGAACTGGGAACTCTGAGCTGGGAGCTGGGAACTAGGAACTAGGAACTGGGAACTGGGAACTGGGTACCCAGCCTAGACTGAGACTCAGAGCACCGCTTCCGCCTCAAGGCCTCATTGGTTCATTGGCATCTCCAAGAACCGGACCGGACATCTCTCCGAGAGTCTCGACTCTCGAGTCGAAGGCGGATCAATGTACGGGCCGAGTCAAGTGTTTCTATTTCGGGCCCGGCGCTTAGATATTTTTGGCACGCTTCTTCCGGTGGCGGCGACGTCGACGACCTCTCGATAAACATATATATATTATATATTCACTGCCCCAACGCCACCCACTAAAGGCGCTTTGTATTCGATCTCGATCCGATCTTAATCTCGATTTGTTTTGATTTGCGGTGGCTTTTCGTCTCGTCTCTGGGGTTGACAAACTTTTCGGCGGTTCGGCGGTTCCGAGTGGAGCCAAGATCAGTTATTATGTAACGCGAAAAGTCAACGCAATTCGGTGTGCGGTTTTTTTCGACGAGTTTATTGACTGCACCACAGCTTTAGTTTGCCTTTATACTCGTATGTTTATTTACTCATTTGTATAGCCTAGCCAGTATTATTATTTTCACCACAAGTCAAAATGTATTAATTTAAGAACGAATCATTCTCAATTTATTAAAACTAAGTTAGAGAGGGATCAGGCATTGCTTCTGTAAGTTTATATGTGATAGTTAAATGGAGGGAGGGACTTTGCCCTTTTACACCATTTGGACTACAGACGTACTCGTTTTGAGGATAAAACCACTTCAATTCATGAACATTTGTTCTTAATTTTGGTGTGAGTACTTTTATATTCATTTTGATTTTTTTTTTGTACTCAAAAGAAGAAAAATTCCTTAAACTTAGAATTATAGGCAAATGCGTACTTAAAATGAGAGGAGTATATTTTAGGATGCCATATTTCTCAATATTAGGATTCCATAATTCTCTGTGTGTAGACTTCTTCTATAGCCAGCGGGAGATAGGAATATATATAGATATAGGAGATGGATAGATGTCTACTTCATGAACTCTTCAGTTAAAGCTATTTAAGAATTTAATATAATATAATATATGACCATTATTTTATGATTTTAATATCTTAGAGCATCTAAATTGTGATTGTTATTAAACTCACTAACAAGAACGATGGGATAAAAAGCTTACAGTCATCTGATCCTAACGGATTATTATAGGAAATATAAATGCCAACTGAAAAGTATGATATATATGAATAAATCATAAAATAACTAACTATCTAAACAATAAATTAATAAGAATAAGAAGGATGCATTATAAGTAAAAACCCAACCGTTTAATCTCAAACATAGGGACATACATATATTGTTTAAAAACGGATTATTCTAGGAACTATAAATTTAAACTGAATAGGGTGAAATATATGAATAAATCAGAGAATAACTAACTATCTAAACAATAAATTAATAAGAAAAAAGAGAAGGATGCACTATAAGTACATATATTGTCTAAAAATTCATTGAATGTCGCCCAAAAGTTTATTGACTTTTGATCCCAACGCAATATTGTTGGGGTGGGTAATGGTTATTTTTGTATATATTTTTTTGTTTTTTCGCCAGTTACCAGCCGCTGTTGTTGTTGTTGTTGTGGCCATTTTTGCGCAATCGTTGTTTTGACTGCTCATAATGCATACGTAACGGTATCGACAGGAAGTCGTCGTGTCCGAGGTTGCTGGATGTGGATGTGGATGTGGATGTGGCTGAAGCGGCTGCGGTTGCTTGCTGCCGCAGGAGAGTTCATTCAATGCCGGCTGCCGGGTTCCAGTTTCCGTGGGGTCGTTGTCGTTGAAACACTGAGAGCACGTGCTGCCGGGATCCCCAAGGTTGGCCAGTCACTCGAGGAAGTAGTCCCCCTAAGCTGCCAAATCAAATCGTTTCCCTTTTGGCTTCCATTCCCACCTCCCATCAAGTTCGTGTGTCATTGAAGTCTTTCGTTTGCACGAGGCGCGGCGCAGAGAGAGAACGCAAAATGTTCTCTGCCGTCGTCGTCGCTCTTGCCAACACAGCTCGGTCTTCCCAGTTCCCAGTTCCCATCTCCCGTTCCCGTTCCCATTCCTGTTCCCGTTCCCTGTCCCATTCCCGTGCCCGTTCCCGTTCCCGCTGGCGAGTTTTCTGGTTTGGCAGCTGCTTCTTGGGCATACACACACGCACACACCTGCGAGCTCCAAGCTCGCTCACCGCACACACACAGCTCCGTGTCGCCTTGCATTGGTATATGTAGGTCTACGTCCGATTTTACTTTCACTTTTAAAGGTTTACGAACTTTTCTGTTTACAAGTCAGGCCGCAGTCGCGGCCGCAGTCGAAGTCGCTGGCGAATCGTTGTCGAAGCCGGCGGCGGCGGCAGCAGCAGCAGCTGGAGCAGCGACAGCGACGTCAGCAGAGTGGGCGAAGAAGAAGAGGAAGATCAAGTGGAAGACCAAGAGGAAGACCAGGAGGAAGACCAGGAGGAAGATGGTAATGGTTACTAGTACTTGGCGTTTATATTCAAATTTAGGATTAGGATTAGGGTGATTCGGATATGTAGATCAGCCTGTTATGTAGGATTAGGGTGATTCGGACATGTAAATCACCCTGTTATGTAAGATTAGGGTGATTCGGACATGTAGATCACCCTGTTATGTAGGATTAGGGTGATTCGGACATGTAAATCACCCTGTTATGTAAGATTAGGGTGATTCGGACATGTAGATTACCCTGTTATATCATTAACATTGACATTAACTTTTAGCCAAAATAAATCTTATTTATAACCCTTTATTTATTTTTATTTATTTAATGGAAGGTATAGAGCTCCTGCGCCTGGTCTTCTGCATGGAGTTTCTTAGGGGTCCTGCTGATCCTTCTGCTTAGCTCTCTTGCCAGAACTTCCTTCTCAAGCTCCTACTCCTCTAGATTCTCCTCTACATGCTTATTTATCTCTTAAAGTTGCAGCTTTTCTTTCTGTTCCTTCTTGCCTTATTTCTAAGTCGCTACCTGGTCATACTAAACTCCCTGCTTTTAAACTTTCTTTCATGAAACCAAAACCTTCTTCTAAACCCAGTCCTTCTCAAGTCCCTTCCCCTCTCTAGCTTCTCCTGAAATCTCTTTCTGCTAAACCATTTTTGACCTTTCTCGTAAACCCTGCTCTTCTTGGAAACACCTTTCCTCCTCCAAACCTCTTTCTCCTCCAAACCCTTCTATCCTTTTAAATTCCTGAAATTCCCTCCTGAAACTCCTCTGACGCCTCTTCATCCTAAAGCCACTCCCCTTGAAACCCCTTTCAGGCGCTCCTCCTCCTCCTCCTCCTCCTCCTCTGAGTCACTGCTGCCTTGCACAAGGAAGTGCTGCCGCAGCGACTTCCTTGACATTGAAGCCAGGATTTTGGCCCCGCCAAGCGCACTCGCCTCGGAAGTGAACAGCGGCTTTGGGCCCAGCTAGTGTGCCGTGTGTGTGTGCTGTGTGTGTGCTGTGCCGAGTGCTGCTGCTTTAGTCGGTCGGTCATTGACCGTTGCGGCTGAGACGCACTGACGCCGCTGCCATTGGCATGGCCACGCTCGTGTTTGCCGCGGCTGCTGCTGCTGCCTGCTGCTACCTCTGTAATCCTGTCATCTAAGTTGGCCCAAAGCCAAACAGTCAGCAGCCAGAAAGAGACACGAGAGAGTGGCAACCAGCACTGATGACGACAACATTAGCTGGCGCTGCTGCTGCTGCTGCTGCTGTTACTACCAACTTGTTGGACAAGTTGACGGCCTACGTGAGTGTGCATTGCATTGATTGGGAGGGGGGCGAGGCACAGGCAGCGACAGAGGCTGAGGCAGAGGCAGAGGCAGCAGCAGAGGCAAAGGCAGAGGCAGAGGCAGCAGCAGAGGCTGAGGCAGCGGCAGAGGCGGGGAGGCAGAGGCGTCGGCGGGGGTGGGGCCATGGTGAATGGGGGAATTGGAGGCCTGTGCGTTTGCGTTTGCGCAAAAGTCAATGAACTCCCGCTCTTAGCCAACCGCTCGCTCCCCGTGGCCAGATCTCCGATCTCCGATCGAAACCAATCCGTGCGAGGCAGAGTTGGGGGCGTCTTGGGGCTCGCACTCCATGGAATTCGCGCTGCATTTGGGAATGTAGGCAAGCCACTTGTTGTTGTCTCCTAACCTTTTTGCAATGCATTAGGCAACACACACACTGTCAACATTTGCCACCAACAGCCACTAGCACCACCTCCTCCTCCTCCGACTCCCTGCTTCGACTGGAGTCTCTGCTTGAGTCTCTGGTGGAGTGGAGTGCATTGATCTCGCCATTGGGGGATTGCATGACACAAAGTCGTTGGCCCAGTGACCGGAAAACAGAGTGACTTAATGACTGACTTTTCGCTTTTATTTTTTTGTATATTTTCTTTTCAAAATCATTGCCTGGCCAAGCCTCTTTTTTTTTTTCTTCTTCTGGCGGCAGCCCTTGCTCGGAGATCTCTCAATTAGTTGTAGTCATAGTCATAGCCATGGCAAAGCCTCAGTCATAGCCATAGCCATAGCCCACGGTTGTAGGCCAGCGGTCAATGACCGCTCATGCCAGCGCCAGCGCCAGCGGCAGCGGCGGCGGAGGCAGCGGCAACTCAACCAGTTGAACGACCCACTGAACCAACTTGTCATTTGACCATGTCGCCAAGCTGCAAGCCAGGTCCAGGTGCTCCTGCACCTGTCCATATCCTGGGGGCCCAGCCATCTCACACCCTTTATGGGGGTAATTACACGGACACTGGGCCAAGCCTAATTGCATTTCACCCATTTGTCAATGCCATGGGTGGGACTCTGGCTCTGGCCAAGATGAATGGTGGTGGGGTCCCCGAATCGATGTCAATTACCTTGCGAAAGTCGCCATAATAAAAGCATAATGAGAGAATCAGCGAGAGGCACAGAATTTGGCAACGGACTTACATTTGAAGCTGCCTCTCTCTCTCTTGGTTCCAGCTGCCAATTTTCTGCATTTCACGTTCCTGCTGCCACTGCCGCTGCTGCTTCTGCTGCTGTTGCAGTTGTGGCAATTAAATTTGGCCTCAAAAAAGCCGCCACGCAGCCGCGAGGAGAAAACCTGGAGAACTCCAGCTCCAAGCCAGCCACAATCTCGGAGAGGTCACCTGAAGTAAGAGGCAACGGGAAGGGGGAGACCCTAGTTGCAGGCTGTGATCCTGGGTTTTTTGGGACTCCCCCACTCAATCGACTCTTTGACAGGTAAGGTCAACATTAGGACGGACTAAGAGATTTTTAGATATACACAGAGAGCATTTTTAAGAAAAACTGTATTTAAAATAAGAAAATACGTACTCAAATAACGACGGAGACCATTTGTTCTTACTTTGAGGTGGTTTTGTGCTCAGTTTAAGAACACAAATACTAATATTACCTTTATGAGAACATTTATGCTCAGTGAAAGTGCAAAATGTACTTCATTTAAGAACGAATCATTTTTTGTTTGTCTCTAAGTAAGAAAGAATACTTAGGCAACATTTTTTATTTAAATCCGTTCTCAAAATGAGAAAAGTACGTATTTGAGAACGCGGATTCTCAATTTCCGAATGCCATAATTCTCACTGTGTACGAAAAGTTGTAAGGAGTCGACATGGAAAGGGAGAAATCGATCAAAGCTTTTATAAAGAACGTTATAATAAAACCCTATTTCTTTATTTTTTAAATTTAATTAATTATTAGCCATAGTTATTATGAAAACTTATTTAGTTTAATAATTAAATTCTTCAACTGAGCTAAAATAAGGTCGAATAAGCCTTATCTATTTCCATGCAGGTTTACTCAGCTCTAAATTAAGACTGATTACGAGATCCCCGGCTAATTTATGGGCGTAGCTTTTAAAGACACTTTCTTAGCCGCAGCTGGGAGGTCCGAGCTGCGAGGTGAGAGGTGCCATGTTGGGCGGTGCATTTGAATGCTGCGCATGAATCGCGGACCGCGTCGCAATTGCATGCTGATGCCGATTAGCATGCCCTGGCCGTCGCCGACTCGCTTGATGTTTGTCACTTTATATAACGCGACGCACTTGTCAGCGCAGCCGTCGAAGGGGCTTGGAGTGGGGGCGGAGGAGTTGGGTCTGGCACACCGGTGCTTCCCCTAGTTCACGGCCTTGATCGGCTCACACTTCTGAGGAGAAATCTTGGAGATACTTCAAGGGGAGGTGGCGAAACAACGATGTTTGGCAGGGCTTTAGCGGTGATTCTCCACCTCTACTTTAAGTAGCAGTATTAATATTAATACTAAGCAAGAAAGGAAGCTTACTTCGGTAAGCCGCAGCTTACATATATACCCTTGCAGACAATAATATAAATATAAATAAAGGATCATATATTTCGTTTTAATCCGAAGTCTTTAAAAGCAACGAACGTTCCTTTGGCAGCTAGATGATATAGTAGACCGATATGGCTCTTTTCGACTTACATATGTATGGACATATGTACGGACAGACGAAAATGGCTAGGTCGACTCGTCTGGTGATGTCGATCAAGAATATATATACTTAATGGCGTAGGACTTTCTAGTAGACCGATCAAAAAATCCTTTGATCAACTTTCAATAGAGTTTTAAATAAATGTAAAACTTTAATAAGTGAACCAGTTCGTCTATTACGGATGGTACAGGAATTGTCAACAGTCTTTCGTCAGTAACTCGATATATGTAATGGGAATAGATATCTGAGGATTATGTTGATTTACCAAGCTCAGATCTTCGTCGTGCAGCCATTGTGGACCCTTTCTCCAAGGAGTAAAGTTGAGAAGATCTGTAGCCATCATGCCTCTTAGTATTTATAATTGCAACTGTATCCTAAGAGCTCTTCTGATTCCAATTGAAGTCTGATAATTTACCAATTCTGATCCTAGGGATCACTGCCTATCTCTGTGTTGGTGGAGCCCCTGGTTGCCCCGTGCCACACAAGTGTGGCATTTCAATTCAAATTGAAATTTGTCACCGCAATTGAATTGACAATCGGCGAACGCCATTCGTTGATCGGCGATCGCCAATCGCTGATCGCTGATCGCTGATCGCTGATCGCTGATCGCTGATCGCTGGTCGTCGATTGTCACTCGCCAAGTGCCAAGCGATGACATTGTAGCTGCTCAGGCGCAATTCATGCAAATGGAAAATGGAAATGGAAGCGCTCCGAGTCGGAGATGAGATGCGTTAATCTGGCCCCCTGATTAAGTGCACCCCCGCCGGAGTGCTGGGAGTGCTGGGCACTTGGCACCTTCAATGCGAGCGGAGAGCGTTGCACAATCATTTCATTGAGCTTGCCAGTCAGTCAGTCAGTCGGGCAATCGATTGATCGCTTGATCGCTCGATCGATCCTGGCACTGGCACTGGAACTGGAACTGCGACTGGCTCTGGCTCTGGCTCTGGGCTGTTGCACTGACACTGGCACTGGCATTATCCAATGCCTAGTCCAAGGCCTGGTCCGGGCCATATTTGCAATTTCGAAATTATCATATTATTATTCGCAATTCGATTGCCATATGCGGCGAGTGCGTCGTAATCACTGGGCCCGTCCCCCTCCTCAGTGGAAGCGAGCTGAACAACCGATGGGCAAACCTTTGCTTTCTTTTAGGGTTTCGGGATCAGACCTATAGATTTTGTAATGCTAAGTACTTCTTATTTACTATACTAGTTCACTAAATATTTATCGTGGGAATCACTAAATATTTATGAACTAGTGATAGTGGTACTTATGAAAGGGTAGTTACATAGGTACCCATGCTAGGGTTGGTGATATAAGACCCATGAAAAGGGTATTTACATGGATACCCATGATAGATTTATACTCAAATTGAGTACATATCTTGGGAACAATAAAATATAAATTAGGAAGATTCAAGAACCTTTTTGATAACTTTTTACTTTTTTTAACTTTTGTACTCAAATTGAGTACATATCTTGGGAACAATAAAAAATAAACTATGAAGATTCAAGAACCTTTTTGATTTTAACATTTTAATCGTTTTAAATATTTATTTTACACGACAATTACATTTTTTTTTATTTATTTGTATGTTTGTGTTTAATTGTTAATGTGTGGAAAATGCAATACAAAGGTTTAATACTTAAGCAATTTTTACGGATTCAAGAGGATTTTGGGTACGGTTCTTGGTTGTTCTTTTTGTGTGTAATAGATGGTTTTTGCAGGCTGGCTTTTGGCGGTTTTCTTCATAATTTCTGTTTATTTTTTTTATTTTTTTTTGTATTCCATGTTCTATTGTTTTTATGTGAATCTTATATATATATACATATACATGTTATATTTATAAACCCTTGACATATGGTATTCAAATTTAATTAAAGCAAAACGTTTTCTATTTCATCAAAATCGGACGGACCACTTTAATTTATAGTTCCCATAGGAACGATTGGGCTAAATTAGCCGATTTTCGTTGTTATTAAAGATATGGGACTACAACTAGTATATGCTTCTTCAATTTTATTTGTGTTATTATCTGCATGGGTATATAAACTTCAACCTGGTGTTCATATATAAAAGCAGTTTAAAGCATATCGTAGTCAGAGTTTCGTATGGACCTAATTTTATTTATTTATTTTATTTTCTTACATATTTATATATAATTTACAGCCTATATGAGGGACCAATAATTGTTTACCTTAACTTGGCCCAGTTGGCCCTCGCCCTCTATTTTTTTTTGGGGCCATGTTGCCCTTGTTATCGCGTTTTCCATTGGCGGGTAGGAAATAGCAATAAATCAGCGTAGCCTTGGCTAAATTTTTCTTTGTGAGGCGCGCGATGAAACCAAGAATACCAGAGATCTGGAGCTCCGAGATCAATGAACGCTTTCAATAGGAAATTGAAATTGAAATCGAAATCTAAAATAAAAGAAAAAATAAATAAAATCGAAATGAAATCACCCCGGCGCGCGCTTTGTCATCGTTAAAGATCGATTTCGGTTTCGGTTCGCTATGTTTTCTTTTATTTTTATGCCACTAATATATGCGATGATAAGCGGATTAGTGGGCTGGTTATGAGCGATTAAAGATCGTCGTTTGGCTTGGATTCGGATTCGGATTCGGACTTGGAATTGAAATTGAAATTGGACTGTTTCAATTTTAGCTTCAGACTCAGCTTCACGACGGACCGCGATTCGTTGACCCCGCCGATGCAGAACCTTGGAATTAGCATAGAGCTGCTGCTGCTGCTGCTGCTGCTGCGGGTGTTGCTGCGGGTGCTGCTGCGGGTGTTGCTGCTGCGGTTGCTCCACATAGGACCAACTCTGGGACATGGCTGTTAGTCCTTCTCCTTCTCTTTTGCCTAGGCTATTTTGAAACTTAGGACCAAGGCTCCAAAAGAGACTCTCATTGGTTTCTTGGGGTCTGTCTGTTAAAAACTATAGTTATTCTTATACAAAATAAATAAAATACACTTTCTTATAATTATAAATAATATAACTTCAAAATCATTAGTTCAATAAGTCAAATAAATCTTGTTAGTATTAATATATCTTTAATAAGATATGAAATATTTTTGTGACTGACGCAATAATTTAAAAGTATTATACTTGTAGCGTCAGGATACTAAATAAAATAAATCTAAATAAAATAAATCTAAATCTTAACTTAAGGCCTCGAAGCTATAGCTAAATCTTAGTTCGACTTCAAAATATAAATAAGTAAATAAAACTATAGTTATAGCAAATTATTTCATATAAGCCTATGATCTTTAAAGTTTTTGTTATGTTAATAAATACAAATAAAATATCCAAATATCAATAAATGTAGCAGCGATTGTTGCACTTGGAATTCCCAATAATGATAAATGATAAATATTGTTAATTACATACATACATTTTTATTTTTAAATTACATTAACACATAAATACATAAAAATTAAATAAAAATAATAATAAAATAAAAAATAATAAAAATAATTGTTATACTTTTTAACCATTCTATTTCATTACAATTCGATTTACGGGTACATATGAAAAATCTGCAATCCATCTAAAAATTCCACTCAAATCCAAGAAAATAAATGATAAATATTGTTAATATGTTACATAAATATTTATTTTTAAATTACATTAACACATAAATACAAAAAAATTAAATAAAATAATAATAAAATAAAATAATAACAAGTATTAATACTTTTTAACCATTATAATATATCATTATAATTCGATTTACTTGTGAAAAATCTGCAAATCTATCTAAAAATTCCCATGAAATCCAAGAAAACCCTAATATTGTCAATAATATTATAAACTATTTTTAGAAACTCACAAAGGCTTAAAATATTTTAATCACATCCGATTTGTGAGCAAAAAGGACAAAGTCAAGGAGAGTCTCTGGCCTCGATAGTCGGGCGGGGACTACCCGGGGCTAGAAAACCCCCGGACTTGAGCTCTCACTCGTACTCGTACTCGGACTTCTAAGCCACACGATGACTTCATTGGGTTCGAGCACCAATCCGAGTCCGAGTCCGAGTCCGAGTAGCTAAGTATCTAAGTATCTGCTGGGCCGGGTAGGTGTCGAAACAATGTGTGGCGCGCAGCTTAATTAGAATGTTGCCACATTTGTAGAGCCCCGAGTCAGAGCCAATAGCGAAACGCGCTCGAATAAAAGTGTCAGAACAAGTTGAGGCGGCAATTTGTCAACCGGCAACTGCAACTCAACCTGCTAGACACGCGGCTGGTATCCACTTTGCATTCGAAATGCATTTTTATTTTTTTTTTTTTTGCATAAGGTATACAGATACAGCTACAGATACAGATAGATATACAGAAACAGAAACAGAAACAGATACAGAAGCCGCTTACAGATACCAGCATACCAAATTTCCGCCACCTCTCCTGATTATTTTTTTGTAAATATTTTTCTTCGGGGGTTTTTGGCCAGCCATGTCCATGGATCCGTTCATGCGCAAGGTTTTTGGCTGTAGCCCGATCTTTGGCCAATCTGGTCTCCGGTCTCCGGTCTGCGGTCTCTTTGGTCACTGGTTACTTCGGTGCACCGGTGGGTGCATTGATCTTAAAATGGCTCAAAAGCCGTTGAACTGCTCACAGCAGCCGCGGCGGCAGTTGCTCTGCCTCTGACTCTGACTCTGAGTCTGACTCGGGCCGCCAAACTTGGATCGAATCGGATCTGAGCGGATCTGGACAGAACAGAACTCTCCTCTCATAAGTTGCAAAAAAGAAACCATATTTATAATGTAGTATCCGGTCCTCATTGCACACAAAACATTGCCTGCTTTTCGGCGGCTGCTAAAGGGATTTAAATAGATAATAATTATCTATATCATATATTAAAGAAAGTGCAGGAAATTAATTAAAGTGTATTATATATATATTTCATATTAATATTAATTTCCCATTAATTAATTAAATTTAATATCCGGCCCTCAAATCATTGCACACAATGCATTGCCCTATTTTCGGCGGCTGCTTAAAGGGATATACTTATTGTTAAAGGGTTTAAATAGATAATAATCTATTATATAAGCTTATTATATCAGAAGTTAAAGAAAGTACAGGAAAGTAATTAGAGTAAGTAATAAGAAATATATATATTTCCCATTAAGTAATGAGCGCAAGAAACCATTTTTATAATTTAATATCCGGCCCTCAAATCATTGCACACAAAGCATTGCCTTCTTTTCGGCGGCTGCTTACAGGGATATACTTATTGTTAAAGGGTTTAAACAGATAATAATCTATTAAATAACCTTATTACAGCACCCATTATAGAAAGTACAAAGTATTTTATATATATTTCCCATTAATTAATGAATGCCAGCTCCCAGCTCCCATTGAAATCGAGAATGAAATGAAAATGTGACCGAATGTAAATTCTTTGAAATTTTATTGGTGGACTGCCACCGAATGTATCTGTATCTGGCAGTTTGCTGGAATACGCCGGCACGTTCTTTGGATGGCTGCCGGAGCTGCTGCTGCTGCTGCTGCCTTCGCTGCCGCTCGTAATCGTCGTAGTCGGATGGGTTAAACGAACGCTGGCTTGGCCTATGAAAGATGTCAAGGTATCTGTAAAATTCGTATTTGATTTCGTACGCCAATCACATCCATTCCATTCCATTCCGTCGTGCATAGAGCAGCGGCGAGCCGTAGAGTCATAGAGAGCCATAAATTAAGGCGAAGACAAAGCCCACTAATTGCTGGAGATGGAGCTCCACCGTACTTTGCTCGGGGTGTCGTCTTCTCTAGCCCAAAGGTTGACGCATTCTTCCAAATCGCCGGAAAAACGCGCTGACTACGACGAACTATCGCGGGCAGACGAGGGCCCGTCCGTTCTGGGTTTCGGGTTCTGACTTCTCACTTCTGACTTCTGGCTTCTGGGGGTTCTTAGTGCAACCTTGGACTTTGAAATGCAATGCGAGATGCTCCATTATTGGCGAAAATAGTTGGACACAGCACATTTGGGAGCTTGAATTACCATGCCCAAGCCATTCCATTGGCAGCGCGTGCCGAAACACATATTGGATGTGGATGTGGCTGTGGATGTCACTGTGAATGTTTATACAGCGGCCTGAAAATTGGGTTAAAAAATAAAGCATGCAAACTACCTTGACACATTTTTCTGCATGGGATTGGGGATCGTCTCTGTCCCGGGCTCTGATGTTTCGAAAGCAAAGCAAACACTATAGGGAACGGGAATCGGAATGGGAATGGGAATGGGAATGGGAATGGGATGCGGTCACCCGTGTGAGGCAGGAGGCGGAGGGTATCACTCCGGTATCAATATGCTGTTGCAACTGTAATAAAAGCGCTTTACAAGCCCATGTGTCTCTCCCTCTGAGTGTGTGTGTGTAAGTGTGCTGGAGGTGATAACAAAACGCGAATACGCCACGTGAGCCCGGGCGTAGGGAACGAGGCGCGCGCGATGTGCCCCCGATTCGATTTCCATTTTAATTTTCATTTTCATTTCAATTTCGATTTGGATTCTCTGTGATTCTCTCAGTTCATTTACATTTCCATTTACGCACCGAAAATTCGTGCGCAATGCACTGATTAGACGCAATTATATCAGCATGACTATGACTTTGTGGAAACGTTGGATGTGCGTCGTCTTGGACTCGACCCGACCGCCTTCCCTTGCTGCCCTTAACCTCTCTTCAGTCCAATTCAGTTCCTCCTCTGACCACTGCAGATCCTTAACTGACTTCGAAGCGTTGCCCTAGAGCAAATACAGAAATAAGGAAAAATATAAGTAAGATAGCTACAGACTAGTCACAGTTCCCGATTGAGATACCCGGTACCTAAAGCTTTTTGAGTTAAATTAATAAATAATAAAATAAGCTCTAAGCCCAAATGGCGAGCATCTTTCAAAAATATTTATAATTTCGAAAGCAATAAGAAATTAGGGAAGGGAAGGAAGGTTTGGGGAAGGAACTTACGAAATATCGCTTAATATTTATAGATATTTTTTGGTATTTTTTTTAGTATGAATAGTATAATATAAAAAACCGTAAGAAATTAGGGAAGGGAAGGAAGGTTTAGGGAAGGAACTTAAAAAATATTACTTAATAATCGATATTTTTTTTCTATGAATAGTATTATTTTAAAAACAATAAGAAATTAGGGAAGAGAAGGAAGGTTTATTATAAAATTTTTAATTTTTCTTTTAATTTTATAAATTCAGTAAATTAATTTTATAAATATTATAAAAAAAGACCCCCTTTCTCACTGTGCACCTTGGAAGGGGCGGAGCCCCCCGTCAACGAGAAGGGCTTAAAATAATTCAGAGTGTTGACAGGCAGCATCCGCTGTCCGCTGTCCACTGGCCGCGGGTTCAGGTCCTTTCCCTTCGATAGGATGTTGCCCCGGCTCGGTTAGGGCCAATGATCTTGGCCGTCTGTTGAACCCGCTGCCAGTCTGCTGCCACTCAAGAACTTTGTCTGGACGGGATGCTGATTCTGGCTGGCAACAGCAACGGCCGCCTTAGAGCCAGATCTTGGCTAGAAGGCCGCGTTTATTAAAACGCACAGGTAAAGGTAAAGGTAAAGGCAAAGGTAAAGGTAAATTTCAAGTAAATCTCGGATCGGATCGGATCGGATCGGATCGGATCTCCAATCTGCGCGCTCCTTTGTCTGGGAAGAGAAGAGAAGTCAACGGCCGGCGGATCTATTTTAGCGTATGCCATTGGCCCTGAACTTGTTTGCCCCCAAGTCCAAGTCCCTTTCCACTTAGTTTCGCAGTTGCAGTTTCAGTCCCAGATCCCTTTTCCAGTTCCCTTTCCCAATTCCCTTTCCCTGTTCTCTTTGACATGACTCAGTTGAGGATTCTGGAAATCCCCGCCTGGCCCCGGGGCTGATAGATGTATCGACTCAGCAACAGTAAAGGACAGGAGCTGCTTATGTGTTTTACCCAGGGAAAACCCAGTCTCATTCCCAGGCGATGGTCTCCTTCTGGTGGCTTCCTTGCAAAATGTGGTCTACACTCAACGAAAAATGTACTTTAAATAAAGATAAGAAAATATATATGATTAATTGATATTGAAACATTTCAAATATTTCTCAAGTGTGATTAAATTACAATGCTATGAATTAAATATATTAATTATATTAATTAAATAAATATATATATTAAATATAGAGTTCAAATCGCTATATCCTAAAGCTTTTAAAATTGAGCCGTTGTTATCTCTCAGAAATTCGGAGTCAGAATATTTACAATTATTTCCTAAGTTTGTAATAGAGATCCTGAGATAGGGTTCCGTTTCACAAAAAGTTTGCAAAAGATATGTTGCCCGCGGGCTCGATTAAATAGGGAATCGAAAGAACCGCTCGATTTCGCTCTTTCCTTTGCGTTTTTTTTTAAATGTGAGATCAATTTTTGACTTTCTTGAGACCACTTGCTTTTCCGAAAAATCTTTTGCCCATTTATGTACACAGATTAAAAGGTACATGAAAAAATCAAGAAAATTTGGATTGATTTAAGCATACGATTTCTTGAAATTTTTAAGGTAGATTCGGGATTAAATGGTTGAATAAACCCGATGGTAATTCGGGACTAAAATCACAAAATAAGCCGAAACATTCTTTATTTAAGCCTACAAATTCTTAAAAGATATATTTTTAGCTGAGAAAGACAATAATGTCCCCTTTTGGGTTCTCTAGTGGGATTTATTTATTTGTTTAGGATTAAAAATTTGATTTCTAGTCTCTGCTAAATTATCTTAATTTTTGTGACTAAAATCAGAATTGATAAAATTAAGTATGTTCATGCTTATATTAAGAAATGTCGGGATGAGCCCGAAATTCATCCTACTTGGGATTAAATCTTGTAACTTTATCTCGTTGTTTTATCTGGTAATTTCAGATTATGTATTTTTATGTCCAAATTCTCTGTTAAAATCTTTTTAAGTAAGCTAAAATCAAGCCTATATCTAAGATCGTGATCTTTGCTGACTTCTTTAAAATTGGTTTGTGTTTCCATATCAAATTCAAGAGCTGCGAAATAACGAAAAATGCTAATGCTGCAGAAATAGAAATATATAAATAAATCCCCGGCTCTGCCGGAGTAACCAGAAGGGTCGGGGAAAGCCCTCGGCACCATGGATCGCAGGTACGAGAAGGAGTGCCTCGAGTGCGTGTGCCCGGGATGGGTCAGGGGTTCCGTTCCGTTGTTACCAAGCTAATGAATGCGCATATGATTTCATTTCATTTTAAAATTTTTGTACGAAAGTAAAATTTCTTCCTCCGCCGTCCCTGTCCCACCCGCTGACCGGATCCGATCAGATTCTGATGTTACCATTGTCGACGGCCTTCGGCGGTGGCTCTTTCTCGGTTCCTCGCTTCCTCGGTGTCCATTCCCGTTGCTGACGCAGACGCAGACACGTTGACAGCCCGACGCTGCCCTGTTTGCATTTCTGCCCGAGACTCGTTTCAAATTCTAAAGCATTCCAGTAATCGCAGAGCTCTGCTGGCGACTGGACGTCGGGATTGACTGGATCGAGGAGAGGCTCTAACAAACCCACACACAGGCACTCAGGCACTCAGGCACTCAGGAGTGGACCAAGTGAGAGTGGAAAGCGAAAGTGTGATGACGTCGGCTTTCGTGGACATCTCCGGCTACTCCGGCTGGATGCCCTCGGTGCAGAGTCTCAGTGTTCTTATCGTTCCCGGCCTGCTCATCGCCTTGATCCTGTATCTGTGCGAGCACCAGTACGATGACATTCTTGGGGTGCCGCCTCCCGGACCCTGGGGACTGCCCATACTGGGTTACCTGCCCTTCTTGGATGTCCGGGCTCCGCACAAGTCGCTGCAGGCGCTGGCCAGGCGCTACGGCGGCATCTTTCAGCTCCGGATGGGCAGCGTGCGAGCGGTGATCCTCTCGGATGTGGCCCTGGTGCGGGAGTTCTTCCGCCACGAGGTGATGACCGCGCGGGCGCCGCTCTACCTCACGCATGGCATCATGGGGGGATATGGTGAGGAGGTCTCCTGTGGCAGCTCCCTTCTACTCCTTTTAACTTCTTTTTTAAATTAATTAATTAATTAGGCATCATCTGCGCCCAGGGGGATATCTGGAGGTATGCCAGGCGTGAGGTCATCGATTGGCTGAAGGCCCTGGGCATGACCCGGCGGCCGGGAGAGCGCCGGACTCAGCTGGAGCAGCGCATTGCCAGGGGTGTGGACGAGTGCGTGGAGGTGAGTTAGTCCCAGCCTCTCTTTTGCTTTATTTATTATAATTATTTAACTCGCAAAATCATAAAAATCGGTTCGGTTCTCTGCTTTTTCTTGTGGCTAACTGCGAAATTGCATAAATTTCCTCTTTCTCGACTTTAATTGCGCGTTTCCCCACGAAGTTCTCCCCGAGAACATCTGGATACGGAAATCGCTTGAATTTTTAAGGCCTTCTAAAGCGTCGCGGCTCCTCTTGCTACACAAAGAAAATAAAAAAAAACTGATCAATTCAGTACCAAGTAAGACTGAAAGCTGAATTTAAACTAAAATGTACACCCAGAAAACAGAAATTCATACAATTTTAGGAATTGGCGATTTGTTACTGAAATATATATCTGGGATATACTTTAAGTTCTTGAAGTTCAAGGTCTACAAATCTCTAGATATAAATCTTTAAAACTTAATAAGTAAAAACAGAATTCAAGTTCGGATCTAATACGAAGTCTTAATAACATTTCACTCAGAAGAAATGATTCTAGCAAGCATTTCCCAAGGACCTTTCACTCTTCAAGAAAGAATAATTTAATAATACCACTTCCAGCTCTTCGGCAAGAAGGCAGCCTAAATTTTAAGCAATAATTGTCTAAACAATAGGTCATATTGCCTAAAAATCTATATTTTTTGGTCAGACATTTTAGGAATCGTTTAGAAACATTTTTTTAGTTAGTCATTGCCTAAAATTTAGGCTTGATTTGCCTAAAAATTAGGAATAGGGATTCTATTGACTAAAAACCCAGTTTGAACCATACATCTTTAAAAAATGTTTGCCATATTTTTTTTTCAATTTATACAAATTTTTCTTGAATTTTTAAATCTTTAAAATCTAATTTAAGAAATTTTTTTAAAATGTATACAGTTTTTGAAAACTTATTTTTTATAACTTTTAATAAATTTGATAATATTTTATACATTTAAAAAATAAACTATAAATTTGTATAAATTTTATACATTTTTAAAAATGTATGCCTTTTTTTTATTTATAAAATTTCTTAAAAATGTATAAATCATTCAAAAATAATGTTATATATTTAAAAAAAAATGTTTGAAATGTATAAAATGTTAATTTTTGAAAATTTATAAATTTTGAAATTTAATTTTTGAAAGTTTATACATTTTATATTATTTTATAAATTGTAGGTCAAATGACCTTACATAGTAGGCACTTTTTTTTCTGTTTAATGTTGATGTAAAAGTTAAATTAGAGTCAGTCAATCCCGCTAGGGGAACGTTGGCAGTAGCAGCAGCTTACTTCTACTTGGACACACCCACGTGGTCGACCGGTGGTCTTGGTGTGCTGGCACTCAGGCCCCGGTAGTGACGCAGACCGCGGTGGGAGCGGATCTTCTTCAGGCGCTCCAGATCGTCACGCAGCTTCGAGTCCAAGTTGAAGGAGGGTCAGCTGCCAGTACTTGCCACCGATGATGCCTGTTGAGGAACCAGTTGGGCACCTTGGACTGCAGGGGGTTGGAGATGATCACCACTTTGTCAACCTCCTCCTCCTTCTTAGCTAAATTTTTGAGTAACGACGACCCACACCCTTGATGGCGGCCATGGCAATGCGGACCGTTTGCCATTGATGTTCTTTATTTATGATATGCAGGATGTGCTGGAACTTATTGATGTTCTTTATTTATGATATGCAGGATGTGCTGGAACTTATCTGGGATGACGAGCGACACTTTGCCATTTGTATGAGACAAATTCTCAGAAAGGACTTCTGGGTGTACAAATAAAAATGGATCTATATCTATATCATTACCTATATCTTTATCATTTCAAATTCATACGAATTTTAGGCAAAATCCTTACATCTTTAATTAAATAGTGGTTCTCTTGGATATACTTTAAGTTCTTGAAGTTCAAGGTCTACAAATCTCTAGATGTAAATCCTTAAAACTTAATAAGTAAAAACAGAAGTCAAGTCTTAGTAACTTTTCACTCTGAAGAAAGAATTCTAGCAAGCATTTATAAATAAACCATTAATAATTAAACCATATTCTAATCCCACCTGCAGCTCTTCGGCAAGGAGGCAGACCAAAGCCGCGGCTCGGAGTTCGATCCCCAGGCGGCGCTGCATCATTCGCTGGGCAATATCATCAACGATCTGGTGTTCGGGATCACCTATGCCCACGACGATCCCGACTGGCTGTACTTGCAGCGGCTGCAGGAGCACGGCGTCAAGCTAATCGGTGTTTCCGGCGTGGTCAACTTCCTGCCCTGGCTGCGCCACCTGCCCGGGAATGCGCGCAACATCCGGTTCCTGATGGAGGGCAAGGCCAAGACGCATGCCATCTACGATCGCATAACCTCCGCCTGCTCCGAGCGGCTCAAGCAGAAGCTGGCGCTGCACAAGGAGCGCCAGCAGCAGAGGCAGCTCGAGATGAAGCAAAGGGAGAAGGATCCGGTGCAGGAATCAAGGGAGAGGGAGCTAGAGGCGCCTCAGGAGGAGCCTCAGGAACAGCATCAGCAACAGCTGGGCCAGGAAAGCGAGGAGGGCAGTGAGGATGGCTGGATGGAGGAACAGGAACCGGACAAGTATCAGCCGCGCTGCATCCTGGAGCACTTCCTCGTCGATCGGATCCCCGAGTCGCAGCTCTACTGCGACGACCAGCTGCGTCACCTGCTCGCCGATCTCTATGGCGCCGGCGTGGACACTGCCCTGGCCACGCTCCGCTGGTTCCTGCTGTACATGGCCCGCGAGCAGGGATGCCAGCGGCGCCTGCACGAGCTGCTCCTGCCCCTGAGCACCACGCCCTCGCTGGAGGAGCTGGAGCCGCTGGCCTACCTGCGGGCCAGCCTCTCGGAGACGCAGCGCATCCGCAGCGTGGTGCCCCTGGGCATTCCGCATGGCTGCGAGCGCGACTTCACCATCGGCGACCATCGAATCAAGGGAGGGTCCATGATTGTCTCCTTGCAGTGGGCCATCCACATGGATCCCCAGGTCTTTCCGCAGCCGGAGCAGTTCCGGCCGGAACGCTTCCTTGGACCGGATGGTGGCTATGTGGCCCCGCCGCAATTTATTCCCTTCCAGACGGGCAAGCGCATGTGTCCCGGCGACGAGCTGGCCCGCATGGTGCTCACCCTCTTTGCCGGCCGCATCCTGAGGCGCTTCCACCTGGAGATGGCGCCCGGCTGCCAGGACATGGACATGGATGGCGAGAGTGGCATTACCTTGACTCCGGCTCCCTACAGGCTTCGCTTCACCCGGCTGCCGCAGCGCATGGAGCTGCTAAGGGAGGAAATGGAGACGGAGCCCTGATAGGAGGACACTGCAGGGGAGACTACCAGGACTTTACATTGGTGCAGGACTAGTTTTTATTTGTGACTTTTTTTTTTTCCAATTATTATAATTATTTCTTAACCAAAAAATATAAAATATAACCTTGTGTGAATGGTGGCCAATAGTAGTTGGTTTTTTGTTTCGATTATGGGTTTTGTGGAGTTTTCAGTTCCCTTTTCCCTGAGGCATTTTAATTATAATTATATAACATATGCGTGACGCGTGTTTTGTTAATGATCTTGCCTTAAGTTTATTGTCTTGAACAAATAATTATGTAATAATTCTTGATGATGGTAACTATATATCTACCTTATTTTTCTGAAGGAATATTTTGGGAAAGTATTTCCTTTAGCATATAGAGTTCTGAGTTTTTTTAGAATTACTGGCAATATGGCAAGGAAAAAAAAGATATACCTGAGACTTACAGCTATCCCAGTCCGACGAATTTGTGTCCAATTCTATGTGTAACAGGGATGATCTTAGCAATGCCTTCCCAGTTCAGCATGTGGTAAGCGAGACATTCAGGCATACCTGCATATTGATTTTGGGGTTGCATTCGGGGTTGCTCCGTTCTTTTCATATTAGAGATGCATTCTCAATTCAGTAGGTGGTAAGCGAGAGATTCAGGTATTGATCCTAGGAATGCATTCCCAAACCAGCAGGTGGTAAGCTAGAAATTCAGATATACCTTAATAGTACGCTGCTCCGTTCCATATAGAATTCTCAACCCTGAGGAAATGCATAAGGAACAGAGCAGTGACAGATTCACTACATGAACAAAAGCGAAACCAGTAGCACTTACCTGCTTCCAATTTCATATGCTAGTTGTTCATATTTCACAATCCAGGAATCCCTCCCAGAAATCCCTCTATTATTTCCCCGTTCCAATCAAATTCAATCAAAATTCTTGCTATTTTTTCACAAGTCTTCTTTATTTTCGAATTGTTTGCCTATTTTTTGATGTGTGCTTGTAAGACTAAACCACAGTTTGTTTTGTTGTTTGTTTGTTTGTTGTTTGTTGTTTGGACATTAAGCTAGCACTAATACTATGGAATAAACAAGAACGTTTGCTAACTAGACTTATTATTAGCGATAGCAGTAGCCTAATAATAGCGCTAATAATATTATTAATAATTAATAATTATAGATACAAAAACATTAACAGTAAGGGGCTAGCCTATGGAATCGAATCGCAACTATGGTACACACTACGGGCTAGGCCTAGGGGGTAATTACACCTAATTGAACACAGCTTCTTGGGGGTGAAAGAATAGATTTGGTTGCAGTCCAGACCATCTCTGCCTTGCTCTGCTCTGCTCCTCCTCGGACCCGTTCCTCTCTGTCTCTCTCTCAAGTGAAGCCTCCTTAAGAGTTCGTGTTTCTGCTTCTGTTTGTGTTTCTCTTTTTGTATTTTTTTGTATTATTTTTTGTGTAGGAACAAAACCGTGCTCTGCAGATCCTGGGGCCAGGATCAGTAACACTTTCAGTTGGAGCCAACGTTGCGCATGTGATGCGGATCGGCGGCCGTGGGCGCCAGCGGTCGCCGCTTGAGGCACACCTTGAAGGCCTCCGGCGTGATGGTGGCACCCACATTGCCCTTGAGGCTGGGCAGCGGCTGGCCCTCGGGCAGGGCAATGTCGAAGCAGTGCATGAAGGAGGCGAAGAACAGGAAGAGCTCCATCCGCGCCAGCACATCGCCCAGGCACATGCGTCGCCCCACTCCAAACGGGATGAAGTATTCGGGCTTGCGCACCTTGCCCTCGGTGTCGATGAACCGCGACGGCCGGAACTCCTCGGGCTTCTCCCACAGGCTGGGGTCCATGTGGACGCTGTTGATCAGCGGGATGACGTGCGAGCCGGCCGGTATGGTGTACCCATTGACTTCCACATCTCTGTTGGGGTGAAGGGAGAGTGAAGTGGAGGGGATTGTTAGAATTGTTAGATTAGCAAGGAGTGTGTGAGCAGCTGGGAAACTGGGCCATGCTCGGCTGGGGACTTGCGACTTGGTATTGAGATTGAGATTGGAGGAGGAGGAGGAGCAGCCGCGACAATGAATGGCGATCGTAGATCGTATCGCTTTTGGTGTGAATGAACGGACCTCGTCGCATTTGCGTAGTGATCTCTCCACTCCGGACACTACGCAGTGCGTAAGCACTGGCCGCTGATAGCGCCTCTGGCCAGCCCCCCATTTCCAGTCCCAGATCTGCTGAATCTTAGTAAGAGTGAGTGAGTAACCTACCTTGTGGGCGAGTGTGTGGTGGCCAGGGGCACGATGCTGGAGCGGCGCATGGACTCCAGTATGGTGGACTCGGTGACGGGCAGGTACTGCAGATCCTCGATGGTGGGCAGCCTGTGGCGCCCCACCACCTGATCGAGCTCGTCCTGGACGCGACGCATCTCCTTGGGATTGCGCAGCATGAACACATTGATCCACAGCAAGGTGGTCTTGATGGTCTCCATGCCGGCCGAGAAAAGGTCGATAATCACCTGGACCAGCTGCTCCTCTGTGGGAGAGATCAAGGGGAGATCGAGGAAGACAAGTTAGACAGAGTTCCAGGTGGGCTTGGGGATTGAGAAGGGATAACTCCGACTTTAACTCACCATGATTCTTGCCATCGAAAAGCTCGGCGTCCGTGCCCTCGGCCTTTGCCTTCTCAATTTCACACAAATAGAAATCCACCAGGTCACGGACATTGTGGGGATCGAAGCTACGCTTGTGGTCATCGATCACATCCTGGTAGAAGCGCTGCATCTCGGCCCGATTCTGGGCAATCTTGTTCTTGGCCGTCGAGATGCTGGGGAAGCACTGCATCGTTGGTATATAGTCCACGGTGTGGATCTCACCAAACAGTCGCATGCCCTCCTCGATGAGGAAGTTAAACCTCCGGAACTTGGGATCATCGATGCTGAACCGTGTGGACATCATCAGGCTGCAGATCACATTGCTCACCGCCACGGAGATTACGGGCGAGAGATCAATGGGCTGGCCATCGCTGGCATGCAAATGTCCAATGAATTCGTGGACCTCGGTCTGAGGAAGAGCCAGACGAGGAAGGGAGTTACCAACTGAAACTCCACTGGGTTGGGACTGACTACTCACCATGATGCGCTTCTGCATCTGCTGCTTCCCGCTGCCCATGTACGTCATCCCAAACTGGCGCAGCTTGTCGTGCAGGAAGCGTCGCTGGTCCTTCCACAGCTTCCCAGTGCTGTTGATGATGCCTGGAAGGAAGAGGAGGATTGCTTTTAGTTTTTATGTCTTTATTTAATTTTATTTAATTGAGGTAGGCCAGCAGCAGATGGGCTCTGCCCTACTTCGTTGCGGAATGCCAGAAAAGAAATCCCAGCGATCGGCAAAAAAGCGAAACACAAAAAGCGAAAAAGTGTTTTACAATCACAGCCAGAAACGTGATTTTTTCGGCGTTAAAAAATGCCGCGATGCGTTATCATTGAAATAATAAAAAATCAAATAATTGCAGCCAAAGGCGAAATCAAAATAAAATTTAATAATAATAAAAACAAAAACAGAAACAGCAAAATGAAAAAGGCAAAAAGATGAAACGTTTAAAAGCGAGAAACGAAAATTAAAGAGAGCTTCAAAAGAAATGCCAGCGGAATTTCTTCACTTAATTATTTTTAATTTCGCAGGCTTAAGTGCAGGAGTACCACACAGCCCTTTATCACTCACTATAGGTATATATATTTATATATATATTTTTTTTTATATATGTTATAATGTACTTAGAGAGAGAGACTCAAAATCTGGACTCGGGGCTCCACAGGTGATAAAGATAATAATTTGCTTTCGCAGCGGAATTGCACTTAGTTGCTGGCATATATGCTATATTTATATGATATTTACTATAGTAAACAGCGTAGTTTTTCTATTAATTTATTTATTTATATACTTATAAATTTTCCTCCCATTTAAAGTCAAAGGTAACCGTGAAAATCCCAGAGAATCCCCTCTAGAAAACTAGAAAACTCACCGTATCCATTCAGCGTCTGCATGAAGGGCGTGTCCGGCCTTCCGGTGAACTCCTCGCGCCGGAAGCACTCCCGGATCATCTTGTAGTCGCTCATCACCACGGTCAGCTGGCTGCCCAATCTCGTGGAGAACAGGGATCCATACTGCTTGGCCAGCTCCATGAAGCGCGTGTGCTTCTCGCTGCCCATGAACAGCAGATACCCGATGACGGGCAGGCCCCAAGGGCCGGGCGGAAGCTTGCGCAGCTCCCGATAGTGACGGAGGAGCCACTGCAGCAGGCTGACCAGGCTGAGCAGGCCCAGGAAGACCATCAGCAGGTGCTGGGCGTCGCCGTCCTGCTGCACCTGCAGCTGTCGCAGCAGAAACTTGATCAGGTACGAATCGGCCATTGTTTGTGATTGAAAAAAGGGGGTCCTTAAAGGCACCTACTCCTTTTTGTTATTTATTTATTATTTTTGGGGCTTGGGGCTTGGAGTCTCTCTCTTATTGGCCGCTCTCCTTTCTGGCCATTGACTTGACTTTTGGCGGCACTTGCAAAAAAAATAAACAAAACTCCAAAATAGTGTCCCGATTCCTGGCCGGGATTTGCTTTGGATTTCGGTTTGGTTTTTGTGGTTGTCCAAAAAAAAAGGTTTCAAAGGTTGCGCTCGGTTACGGTTACGGTTTGCGGTTACGGTGTTGCGGTTACTGTTACGGTTACGATGTCACGGAGTACGGAGACCCGGAGACGGAGACGATTTCGCGTCGAGCGTTTATAGTTTTCGACTAATGGCTCGACCGTATGTCCTTGCCACTTTTATAACAACTCGCGGCCGCTTCGAGCGAGCGAGCGAGCGAGTGCGCAGCGAGCAGAGCGCCGCGGCGAGCAAGCGAGTGATCGGAGTGATCGGAGCGAAGCGGAGCGGAGCGAGCGGCGCGCGCGCTGTCTCTGGCTTCTGGCTCGGATTCGGATTCAGCGCTGCTGGCAGAGCCCCCTCTTCAACGCCCCAAGCCCCGCCCCGCGCACAGCGCCTCGATGCTCTCTAGACGAAGCAGCGCCATCGGCTGGGCCGAGAGCTCTGACTCTGGCTCTGGCTCCGGCTCTGGCTCTGCCTCTCCACAACAAGTTTCCCCCAAAGCAAAAGCCAGCAGCAGCGGCGGCCGCGCACTATCACTCGCTCGAACTCGAGCCGAACTCGCAACGCGCTCGCTCGCAGCACGTTCGAGTGCAAACATGTTTGAGTGGGTTCGAGGGCGCTCAAGAGAGCCCCACTCGCCGCCACTCTCACTCTCTCTTTCTCTTCGGCGGCTTGGCGCGCCGCGCTCTGATAGGGAAATGGACCGATCCGATTCCGATTCCGATTCCGGATCCGCGAGGCGGAAGCTGCTGCAATGATCTGCAGCTCCGTCGCCGCCGCCGTTGCTGCTGCTGCTGCTGCTGCCGTTTGTGCTTGTTGCGGATCTCGGAATCAAATTGATGCGAAAGACCGAAAGCCAATAGCAAATTTACATTTTGGGTCAATAGCGAAGCCTTCAGCGGAGATCGCATCGCGCGCAGCTAGCAGTGATCTCTTCGCTGGCTTACGGTGGAACTGGAACTGGTACCGGGAAGGGGAACTGTAGTTCCCGCAAGAAATCTGGATATTCTTCCAGAAGATACGAATTAATTGGCAGTATTTGATGGTTTCCTTAAAGATTGTTGAATAGTTATTGTACATACATACATAATACCGTAAATGTATACATATGTAATAAATATATTAAATATAGGGCTCTGAGAACTAATTCCCAAAATAATAAGACACCAAGATTGATGCAATTGAAAAATAAATAAAATAAAACCTATTTCAAATGCAACACAAAAAAAAGCTAACTTCGGTAAGCCGAAGTTTGTATACCCTTGCAGATCGTTGAAAATAGATTCATTTTGGTAAAATTAAAAAATATCGATGTTTGTAAATTTTTATAACATTTACATACTTACATATTTTACTAGAACCGTAAAAAATTCGTTTAAAAACAGAGTAGCTATAATTTTTTTCCATTAATTTTCCGATCATTCCTATGGCAGCAATAATATATAGACCTAGATTCCAGCCGTTCAGACATACATATGTATGTATATACTAACTGCAATAGAGGGAAGGATATCTGCAAAGTTTAATTAAGATAGCTCAAAAATTGAGAGATTTGTTTGCGTAGCAACGGACAGGCAGACGGACAAACGGACATGGATAGATCGACTTGGCTGGTGATGAGAATATATGTATATACATTATGGGGTCGGAGATGCTTCCTTCATTGCGTTGCAAAATTCTGGACAAAATTATAATACCCTGCAAGGGTATAAAACTACCCAAAAAGAACTAATACATCAAATGGAATTGGAACTTTAGTTTACAGAACACGAGTAGAAGCTTCTACGTGCTAAAGCTAACCACCTCTAAGTAAGAACAAATAGACTCCGTCGTTATTTTAGTACGTATTTTCTTATTTTAAATCCATTTTTCCTTAAAAATTCAAAAAACAATATGATCTCGATAGCCTTAAAAAATGTCAAATCATGTGGGGGTCTCCATATCAGTATCCACAATAGAAGGACTTATTTGAGCTCATGCAATATCTTTGTATTAAATAGTCTTTGCTAAAACAACTCAGAAAAATCTCCGAAATGCCAGCGAATACATAAATAGTTATTATTATATTAGAACCTTAAAGGCACAACATCAAATTCCTTCACTAAGCCCCTAGCAACACGAGGTGTCAGCGAGTGAGTCCCGGGAATTCCAGGGAACTCAAGTTCAGTATGGACATCAATAATTATTAATCGGCGGAGCGCCGAAGTAAACAAGAGAATTCAGAGATCTCATTCAAATGCATGCATTTTTAATCAATTCTGCAGAATTTCTGCTGCTTTCGATTTCTTTTCGATTCGATTTGGTCTTGAGTTGCCGCCGCCGTCGTCTTCGGATTCTTCTTCGGCTGCCAGACTTGAGTCTTCAGTGCCCAGTCTTCAGGTTGTTCAGTCTTTTTTTGAGTTTGTGTCCAGTTTTGGGCTTGGCTTTTGTTTGTTTTCGGCGCGGGCTTTAATATTTATCTGTTTTTGTCGGCGGCATGCCGGTTCTTTGGCTTAAGGACAAGGTCCGACCCTCGACGTTGCTGCTGCTGACGTCGAATACGGAAAATACGCGCGGGCCACCAAGAAATTTCGATTTCGATTTCGGCTTTGGGTTTTGGGTTTCTTGGGTTTCGAAATATTCATATGCATATGAAAATATTGTCATTGACAGCTTGGAATATCGGAAGCTGAAGGCTACCTTGCCTGTGTGTGCTCTGGGAAACCCTAGAAATTTCTGTGCCTTTGACCCAGATCGCGCACCTGACTTCGAGCGTTAATAGATATTGTTGTTTCTCAAATCCAGAAATATCAATTATTAAGTATTTATGCAAATTGCAGCAGGTTGAGCTTTACTGCGGTTAATGAACTAAATTTTTTTATTTTTTTTAGCTCCAGTTTTGAGTCTTAGAACACGCGGCCAAGTCAGAGATAACCCGGGTGGCTCCATCTCCCTGGAGGTCTGGGAATATGTCAGTCTGCTAATCTCTGGGGTCTGGAGTGTCATCAGGTGATTTGGCTAGGAGATAAGAGTTCTCCGCCGGCACGAGCCGGAGATAGGAATGAAAATAATATTTTATATCAAATTAAAGGTAATAGATAAATATTTAAGTTCTACCAGAGATAGAATTTCTTGTAAAACAATCTTGAGTTCCTGCCCGTTCCACCTGATATTTTTCAAGCTATATAAATAATATTCAAACAGCTTATATTAGCTGGATTTTGGTTGCTTTTTTTTTTCTTTTTGTTTTGTGTGTGCGGTTTCCAAATGCCAAATGTGAAGCATCCCAAGGCCAACATGCGCCGAGATGAGCGAGTGACGCACCTGATCCCTGCTGGCCGGCAGGTATAGAGCCCTTTGCAGGTACAGCTTCGGTTAGGGCAGCAGCAGTCATTGAACTCGATCTGTGATCTGCGATCTGCGATCTCTGACTTCCAGCTGCCGCCTAGGAACGACTAGGAAACGGAAAACAAAGCACTTGGGCCGAGACAATGGCCCAGGCTCGGCGGCGGCGGTCAATGACTCGAACAGGTTGGTCAGGAGCAGGGGCAGGACCCTGTCCAGCCTCAGGATTAGCGAAGCAGAGAAATGAAAAACGAGAACAGGAAAACTGTTTCATCTCTCTCCATGGCCTTGGACACGGTCATTGGCAGGAGGACAGAGACAGGCCGCAGAAGTTTCCAGGAACTGACGCTGCCGAAAGGCTAATGACTGCGCTGGCAACCAGGCAACAACTTGGCAACTAGCAACTGGCAACTGGCACAGGTTCAAGTCAGGTCCCTGTACCATCCCGAAGGGCAGACAAGCGAAGGGCAAGGGCGAAGGGCTCAAGGATGCCGACGACGACGGCGGATGCGGTGACTCATCGCCGTGGAATGCCTCGAGTCAGGAAATCTGAAATAAGAGATGCCAGGCAGAGGAATGCCAGTGGAAAGTGGTTACTGGCTAATACAGGGGGCTTCCAGGAATTGCGGGGACTCCCGGCTAGAAGCATAAACCTCACTGTTCCATTATCCCCCAGTCTGATCGCTCTCACATCCGATTTGATAAGGTTGCTATATAATTTATATTATATACCAGGTATACCGGTATGAAGTGAGCGTCAAGATACAAATGTCTCGATAGGGAACATTTGTTGTGAACGAGCCTTTATTTTTTGTTTGATTGTTTGCTATGACATCTGTGAGTCGTATTTAGTATACATCAAGTTATTGAACAGACAACAACATATTTTCTCATCGTGTTAAAAATGTCGAATTTTGTACCAGCAAGTGATGATTTGCGGAAAGCATTAATTTTTTTTTTTTCATTTGAAGAAAAATGCTGCAGAGTTGCATCGAATGCTTGTTGAGGCATATGGTGTTCATGCTCTATCAGAAGCAACAAGCAAAAGATGGTTTCAACGGTTCAGAAATAATGATTTTGATGTGAGAAATGAAGACCGTGGAAAACCACCAAAAAATTTTGAAGACGCCGAATTGGATGGAGATGACACTTTGAGTCAAAAGCAAATGGCAGAAATGTTAAATGTTGCACAACAAACAATTTCTGACCGTTTAAAAGCTATGGGAAAGATCCAAAAGTAAAAAAAAAAATATTTTCACAAAAAAACGCTCATTTCATACCGGTATACCTGGTATTATACATAGCAAGTAACGTGAGCGCATAATTATTTAATTTAATGCGCAATCCCCTCGATTGCGAACGCAATTCCATCATCATCTATCTATATGTTGCGCCAGTGCGTACTATCTTCCAGAGTGTACTCTGCCAGGTGGTTTCTATATTTGTTCGGGGAGTCTGGGGAGTTGAGGAATTTGGTTTTTGAAGTTTCTTAATAATTTCTACAGTATTTTAATATAAATATTTCAGGTATTTGGAAATTCTTTGAAGTTAATCTCTAAGCTTAATACAAATACACTTGGCCCTCGCTTAACACGGGGGTTACGTTCCTAGAAAATGTCGTGTTAAGCGAAATCGTGTTAAGCGAAACATGGATTCAGTACAAAATAAGGGGTTACGTTCTCAAAATTCAAAACTGGCAGCAATTAAAAATTTTGATTGTTCA
>VNJO01011947.1:0-49835 GCA_008042535.1 Drosophila tani | reverse complement strand
TCCATATATATTTTGATTATTTAACCAAAGGTTTCTGACTCTCGTGTAATTCCAAATTGATTTATACAACCGCCAGCTATACGTACATCTAACATGTGTACTTTAAATGACATTGGAAAACAAACTAATTCGCTTGACAAACAATAATTTCCACAACAGTGGCAGTGGCAGTGCCGATAATAGAGCAATAACATCTAATTGAATTCAAATACGAACGAGACAAAGTCGTGCCTATAGAGAGTATACTAATTTCCACAAATATAAATAATGTCACACAGGCCGAGACCTGGTGCTTAATTATCGTGAATAGAGGAATACGCTATTTGAGTGCTTTGTTAGCTGTCTAAACTGTTATAAGATGCATCTCGAGGATTGTTTTGCAGTGTCACTGTGAAGTACAATTATTGAGCTGTGAAAGTCCAACAAGGGTAATCCAAACACTTACATTTATTCCTTCAAAGTTGGACTATCTTATTAATATGTTAATATTTTTAATCAAAAGGAAATCTTGCTCGGAAAGCTAATTAAAACTAAAAATAACAAAAGTTGAGTAATATATTTATTAATAAGCAGTTAAATCACCCTCTCATTACATTATCTTGAAAGCATTGCCTTGGAGCCTTATCTGCTCTGATTATATCGCATCTCCGATAAGAAAAGGTATTCTCTGACTCAGGTACATCCCAGAGATAATGCTTGGAAGACATTATCTGCTGGGGCCAAAGAACTCTTTCGCCCCGAGAAAAGGTGCCATGGCAATTGAGTTTTACTCAGCTAATAGATGCAATCGGGGGCGATAATATTATTTATTTTCATTCTGCATTTTTGTCGCTTTTTTAAATATTTTTTTTCTCCGCTTTATGCCGCACTTGCTCGCTAATTAATCCTTACGCCGGGGAAGTCAAACAGGGCGCATGGCGGATGGGGATGCGTGGATCCAGGACGACCTGCAAGAGAGCGGAGCGGAGTGGAGTGGAGTCAGATATACGAGCATGAAAAGCTGACGACTCTTTGGCTCGTCTGCCTGGCTTTTCCGAGGGGCGGCGGTGGGTGGTTCGAGCGACTTGCTATGTACATATTTGTGCAGTTATGTTCACATTTGTACTGATCATAATGTACACACACACACACAGCGAACACATGGAGGAGAGCCGAGCGAAAGAGAGCGAGCATCCTGGCACACACACACACACACACACTAACTATATGTGTATATAGATTTCAGTCAAACACTCGAGCAAGCACAGACAAATTCTATTTGCAAACATTTCACTTGATTTGCAAGCGAGTAGCACAGCACTCAGTCCCCAGCCCCAAACCCTTCGGCCCCACGTCGCCCCTATCCGCCCCTTCAAGCCAGACTCCAGCGACTCCTGTAAGTGTGTGCCTGCATGTGTTTGTGTTTGTGAATACGAGTGTGTGTGTGTGTGTGTGTGTGAGGATGTGAACTTTCCGCCCAACGTATTTTTTAGTAGCAGGTCACTGAGAAAAAAGTGAGCGAAAAGAGCCATTAGGAAGCAAGAATTTTAAAATAATTGTTCAGGCGACGACGGCTCGAAGGACCACAATAATTGTAGGGGTGTAGCAAAGTCGTCGCAAGATCCTGTGGCGCCGAAGTAAGAAAATAGTTTTTACAACGAGTTGTAGTCTAAAATTAATTATCAGGAAAGGATATTCTTTTGAATATCGGCTTCAGAGAGAGAAATATGTATTATATATCATATTAGCCAAATTAAGAAACACAGTATTATTCTTTTGAAATAAAGCATAAACCTTTAATGTCCCTTTAACATGAATTACATTTTCAGCATCTCAAAATGTATTGTTTTATAAAACCATGTATTAATTAATTAATTAATTACATTGCTTAGATATCATACTATTATCATAGATCACAAAATACAATCAACAACCTATTAGGTTCCCATTTTTTCTCCGTGCATCAGCAGCTCCGTTGACATTCGTGCAGGAGACATCCACATCCACTGCCGGATTGCCGACTGCGACTCTGACTGTCGACTGGGTGTCAAGGACGTGGCTGCGAGCCCCGGCAGGACCAAGGGGAGAGTAGGGCCAAGGGACTGGAGCCAAATGCTGAGCGCCAGCCATGATGAGTACGATGAGCGCCAAAGTTGCACTCGACAAATCGAAATTGTGTGCTCTGGAAAAATATTGGCACAAGAAATCATTCCTTCCTGTTGTTGGTGTCGCTGCCTGGTCCCTAGTCCCAGGGTACTGGGCTCTGCTTCCTGGTAGGATCCCTGCCCTGCCCGCCGCTCTGGCACTTGGCTGTTGACATGATTGGGCGGGCTTTCATTTGCCAACTTGTCGCAAAATGTTTTAATATTTTCAAGTTGCATTTAATCCCCGGACGGGCGCTGAGCCACGTGAATCGTGTAAACAAAAGCACGCGCTGAAGTTTTGCCTCAACGGCTGGATTTTTCCACTGCAGCAACTTATTATCCTTTAGGCTTAGCCGGCCAGACGATGGGAGATGGAAAGTGGAAAATGGCAAATGGGAAATTAAAAATGCGAGAGGCACGCGTCCTGCAAATCCTGCCGGGAATACTCCCATTGGACGTGGTCTCTCTCTCTCTGCCAATGTCTTCGGTGCTGTTTGCACGCTCATTTGTTTGTGTGTTTGAACTTTCTCCTGTTTCGTTTGCATTTGTAAATATTCCTGTGGAGCTCCAGCTTCGGCTTCAGCTTTCAACTGGAGCTGCAAATGTGCACTAGCCACCCCACCCCAGCCCCCCGGTTACTCCTGTTTTTGTTGCAATTTTTGCACAATTTGCAGGCGCTTTGTGGAGGAGCGAAAGAGAGGTCTGGGTCGCCTGTTGTTTTTGGGGCGTGTCTGGTTAGTGGAATCGAACAAATATGTTTACATTTAGCACATGTGCAATTATTTGATTAAAACTGTTAAAAGCACACAAAATCAGGCAAAAGTTTACCAACACCAGCGACTCAGGAAGGGAGTGAAAGGGAGCCGAGGCCAAAAGGAGAGACAGCGGGGCGCGCAAATGGAGCAATATCCCAAACCGAGCCGGCACTTTCATCTCATGGGATGATGATGGCTTTCCATCCGAGGCGGAGCTCTGCCTTGTCACAGTTTCCGATGCAAACTGGGCGTGTAAACAGAGACAGAAACAGAGATGGCGACACGGTCACAGCCCGGCCCAGCCCCCGGCCGCCCACTCACACACATGGGAGCCAACGAGAGCGAGCAGCCCGCTCGGGCCCTACCTAATGCGAAATGAAAACAAATTAAAATCAAACTTTCGAATTACTTCGAGTCTCGCATTTCAATGTAAATTTAACCAACAACAAGGGGCACGCCGGAGCATCCAAGGACGGACGCCCGGACAAGTTGGGGTCGAAAGCTGTTGTTGGCTGAGTCAAGGCGGGCACAGCATAAATTACGGAGTACGGGGTACAAACTTATCGGTGGCAAACTAAAGTGACTGCATTTCGTCAGGAAAAAAGGTGTTAGGGGAATGTGGGAGTGATTGGGATAACATCTACGAGTGGAAAGGGGGGAAAGTATATAAGAAACCTTTGAAAATATAGAAATAAATGAGAAGTTCCATCACTTTATTTATGCTAAGAGCAAGAAAGTAAATCAAGTTTATCCTACGTAAAAAATATATACACGGGGATGCCCTAGAAAATTTCAAAGGTTTAAAAATCTATTTAAAATGTGTCTAAAAGTATGCAATAAAACGTTGGAGGCATATTTTACCATAGTTTAAGACTCCTGATTAAGTGATTTCAAAACGCTAGTGACTTCAGTAGCACCTCCGATAAATAAATATTTAAAAAATTAATTACTCATAATTTCAAATAAATATTAATATCCCTTCTGCCTTGCATTCTAGGTGGGTGTTTATTGCATCAATTATTTAATTTAACCTTCGAAAAGGTTACCCCTATGATTAACAATATTTTTGTACGCCATGTCAGTCAACTCTCTATGCAAACGCTTTCCCCCCGATACACCCTTTCACCATAACCGCATAAATCAATATTTTAGCAAAACATTATTTGTGCATGTCCTGGGCCAGGAATAAAGAGGTTTTCAAGCAGCCTCCGCTTGATTAAGTGTCGTCGCAGTTGTTATTGTTGCTGCTGCCGCTGCTACTGTCGCCTTTGTTATTGCTTTATTATTCGGCCTTATGTTTACGCCACCCCTTCAGATCAACCCGACTAAACCGGAGGCCTTTGACGTTTCCGTGTAGCAAAGCAATTTGCTGTAGTGCCGCGTTATTGTGCCTTTCCCCTCTGTTTTTTGCTGGCCACAGGCGTCACCTCAATGAACTTTAAGTGGCACGGCCCATCCTGCGATCCTGAGCCGGGGCTGAACCACCCACCCATACACCATACACCATCCGACCCACCCAGTCAGTCCTCTGTTTAATTTTCGCATTTTCCGTTGCGCGTTTTCATCTTTGATTGACATACAAACAATTTAGCTGAATGGCACTTGAAGCAGCAGCAAACCGCAAACAGAGGAGGCAACAATAAGGCTGCCTGCCACCCTCCGGGAAGCACTAGCAGCCGCAATAATATTTTTGATATTTTGTATTTATGGCAAACTTGCCGGACTCGGTCGGCATCGGGGACTGGAATGTGCTCGGTGACAACTGCAGAAACCAGAGACTGTTTGCCCAAGTGCTAAATGGAAACTTCCTCCAGCAAATTAACAGCCATGGCCGATCGCTTGATGACAGCAACTTGGAGAAGTAACGAAGCTGTTGATTGAGCAGACTGGTAGATACCCCATAATCGATGCTAAGTAAGTGAAAATGGGGAGATTAAAAAGAAAAAAAAAGTAGAAAATGAAGTGGATATTGGGCAGAAACTTCTCCTAACATTTTGTGAGGGTTAAGGATTTCCTGAATCCAAGGAAGTTCACTTGAGTATACCCATTGCTACCTCTTCTTATAGGGTACATAAACTCGGGATTGGGATTGGGAGGGAGGACTACCAGCGTGGAGCCGCTCTCCCTCCCCTCCTTGTTTTCCCTCTTTCTTTTTTGCATCTCGCGGATGCTCGCATCTCGAAATCAATCAACTCAAGTGTCGCCGCATCCAAAAGGCAGGCTGTGTGTGTGGTCCACTATCAAAGGCCGCTCGCCGCCCAGAATGCATTTGTTGTAAGTGGCCGTGTCTATGGGCCGCCGCTGTTCCACCTCGCACACAGGTGAAATTTACCACTTCAATGGCTAAAAACAACATTTGAATGCGACACAGTCGGCAACGGCTACAACGGATGTTGGGCTCTAATGTGTGTAAACAGTGGAACCCGGCGAACGGACCGGACCGCTCGGATACTCGAATTACCTGTAGCTGCTGGTACCTGGACCGCCGCCGAATCGGCAACGTCATATCGCATATGCATATGCGGACTTCAACGCTCGACGTTCGACTTCGACTGGGACTTGGGTATGGCCAGAAATCGATGTCGGGGCCTTTGCGCCTTGGAGGTTGCCGCTCTGTCAATATTTTGCTTATATTTGAAAGCCGCCATCGCGTCGATGATGATGATGATTACCTGTCGTCCGCTGGCGAAAAACCCAAACCGAGATTGAACCCCGCTCCGAGATCCGACGACGACGCTGTGGTAGGTGCACTCAAGTGGCCACAGCTCCGGCGACACGGAGACACTTTTCCACCTCGAGTGCCGGCGGTTGCAGCTTTGAAGTGCGGCGGCTGCGGCGATGTCCAAAAGTTTTTGGCCCTCTCAAGTGCCCGTATGTGACAGGGTCAATTCCAATTTCAGTTCCACTTTCAGATCCAGCAGTAGCCCCCATCGTCGTCCGCTGGGGGAGTCCCCACTAATTAGCTGCAAATGTTCTTCAATTAAAAAGGAGCTTCGAAAATTTCCATTTACTTCAAGTGGCCATAAATGATTGAAGATTGGTCTTGGCACTTGAGGGCTGAACTTGAAATCAATTTGAAGCGAGGTAAACAAGCGGAAAAGGAACTGCTGATAGCTTGATGATTGGGCCTCCGAGAAAAAAATATTTATTATCTAGGTTCGAGCTATATGAGCCGGATTTCCTAATTGTACTTATTTTTAACATATTGCTAGAAATTTTGCACTGCCAAGATAACGTTATCAATAGTCTCTTAATGTTTTAATAATGCAGAAAAAAATTGAATAAATATGAAATAAAATAAATTCTACATTTTCGATCTAACTTTGTTAGTATTCATTATTTTTTTAAACAAATTGATTTATTTCCAATGAGATATGTATGTATATGAAAAATAAATTTAAGTTTGTTGTTTGAGTCCAGAAAAAGTTTAATTAAGCCTTTAAGCTATTCTCAAATAATTTCATATTGTAAATTATTTTCCTAAACATTTCTTACATAAAGAATTTTATCTTTTAAATTCTCTCTGTGAGTAACTTCTTTAAAAATAAATCTGATGGTTTTAGAGCGATTAATAATACCTTTACCACCTGAGTTTTTATGCCGCTTCTCCCTGAACACTCATTAGATTAATTCGCCAGAGATTTTAGCGCGAAATGAATTGCAAAATGCGTTATTTTCTCTACCAATTTGGCTCGGATTGTTACCAAATTCGAGGGAATCGTTTGGCAACGCCTGAGTGAGCACTTAGACCCTCCGAAAAAATCGAAAAAAGCGGAGGCAGCTAAATTATTGGAGGTGATTACATGGCTTCTGTGATTAACACCTGGCGAGAAGTTCGCACATCTTGAGATGGAATCGGCAGCCAGTTGAAAACTGCGAGCAAAGAAGTGCCCGTGTGTGTGTGTATGTGAGCGGCATTTGCACTTGTATCGGATTATGAGCAGCAAACATTTTCGGCCATGTTTGTTTACTTTGCTCCGCCTCGTCGGCGTGGCTGTGTGCGTGCGGTGCGGCGCTCTCTTGTGCGAGTATCTGTACCGCATCCGTGTGCGTGTGTATCTGTATCTATGTGCGGCTGTGTCTGTGAGTATCTCTGTATCTCAGTCGCTCTTGCGCATGTCTTATGCGCAGGCCGCGCGAACAGTTTGCGTTTGCTTTCCAGAAGTGCTGCGAATAGGGCGACGAACTACGAGAGCGACCCTCGCTGCTGCACGCCATTTTCGCTGTGGCAGAAATTAACGAAAATCAATTTCTCAGCAAATAACTGCGTATATATGTGTGTTTATACATACACACACGGCTGTGGCAGCGAAATTAAGATGCGACCAAGACAAACACTCCGGTCGGTGCAGCTTTAATGCGAAACGGATTAGCTGAGCGAGCTGGCCATCTATTTTTGGCCAACCCCGGGCAAACATCCTTTAAGCTGACATCCGTTGACCAAAGGCCACATAAGAACGTACACTTTGTAAGCCCAGAAACTATGAAAATCTAAAGAAAAATATTGTTACCTACATTTATAAACAATATATAAGGTATGTAGCCTTTAACAATACCTCTTTATCTTAAAATAATAACAACTACAAATCAAAAAGCACTTAGTCCAATTATAATCAAATAAAAAATGCTTTATTTGTATAGTGAAAATTGTTTCAGTCCTTATTTAGGTTTAAGACTCATAATTTGTATATATAAATGAATAGAAACCCTTGTAAAATCCCCAAATTAACCCTTATGACGTGCTTTTCTCAAGTACAACTTCTACTCCTCCTAAATCCTTTTATATCTCCAACTTTAAGCCCAGCAGCTCAAGGCACTGAAACTTGCACGCACTTAAATCCCGGAGCCAGGATGGGGGCCGACTGCACCGAGGCGCCTGCACCCAGGATCCTAATTACATTTTACTAGATAAATTGTAAACTTTTTCTGTGCACGCTGCCCCCTCTTCGTCCTTGATGTCCTGCGATGCAGCAGCCGGAGCAGCAGCTTCTTTCAACAGTTATATTTTGTTTGAGTTCCTTGCGTCGCAGCCGTCTTCAGCGCTGCAAAGTAAACAGACGATGGACGACGATAGCAGAAGGTTGGGAGGGAAGACAAGACGAGGCGGTACTGGTACCGGGAGTGGTACCTCCCAATGCACTCCAACCCCCTATTCCCGGCCCGAGCGCCGCCGTGTACGTGCTGGTTGCGTTTGTAAGCGTATTTCCGGCAGCGGATGCAGCAGCAGAAGCAGCAGCACCACCACCACCACCGAATGTTGGCTCCGTCCAAACGAGTCCTGCTGCTGCTCGTCCCGGGCTGAAAGTCAGTCAGTGCCGGTTACACATTTTCAAAAGTGCTTGGCGCTGCCAACGTAGCACGCCTGCCATTAGTCGCCTTCGTTGGGGGGCGCACAGTCCACAGTTCCGGCCAGAGCTGCCAATTTGTCCTTTTTCAAGCGGTCAAAGTTATCTTAGTTAACAAATTAAGTAATAAACAAAGCTATATTTCAGGAGAAACTCACACATTTCTTAAGTAAAAGAAAAGGAAATTATCAAAGTTAATTATGATTATCCTTTAAATCATTAATTATCCTTACAAAGTATAGTTTAAGGGCAGTTTCTAAAGCTACTAATTGGCAGCACTAGCACTGACAGTCCTGCGTCATGGGTCCTGTATCTGTATACGTATCCGTATCCTCCTGGCCAGCTCCGCACTTCAAGTCACTAGCTGGCTGTGAGTGTGTGTGTGTGTGTGCCGACTATGCGTGTGTGTAGTTTTGCGCAAATATTTGCATCTGGAATATTTGCGCGCTCCATCATAATTCAAACACAGATGCGCTGTTTGCAGAAGAGCAATCATTTTGACATGCAACTCGCTTCAAAACCGAATTAAGTGGCATTCAGCGCCAGTCACGAGAGAAGGGCTCGAGAGCCTGGAATCCCAGGCCCGGCAAGCTAGCTGCCAGTTGAAGTTGAAGCCCCATTGGCAGTGATTGACACTCACGCAGCCGCCTAGAAGGGTAATTTAAAGAGCGCGCGAAAGGACCTTAATTAAAAGTAAGTTATTTTTTAAATCCTTTAACTAGAAACCTGGAAGCTTGGAAGTTTCAAGTAATAATAATCCCTACTTGGTCCCTTGTTAGATATGACATTTTCCAAATTATAGTATCCTGGTAGGGTAAAATCAAAAATAACCAAAATGTCAATAAAAATATATACAAATTTTTATCACAAATTATAATTCTATTTTTAAGAGGTTTTTACTAGTTAAAAGAAAATTACATAAATTAGATTATTAAATTCTGTTACAATTTTAAAATTTTTTTGTGCTTTTAATGGAAAGGAATCGAATCTGGCGGTTTTTTTATAAGACCTAACCTCTTCAATGAAAATACCAAACGAAAAATTCAAATTTCTCCGGTTCTTTTCAAGTTTTCCATCAACGGTCACACCGTGACGCAATTTCGTCTGGCGCCGCCACTCGGACGTTTTTCGCAACACGAGGTTGCGCTTTCCGCCACCAGGTGGCGCTAGTCCAAGGTTGCGATAGAAAAGATTTATAACTTGGATTAAGCAAGCAGTACACGAATGGCTTGAAACTCGGCAGGCTACCACTTTTGAGAAAGCAGTTCAGATGCAGAGCAAAGTTTCCCACCATGTGAGCTTTCAAATAAAAATACCAACTTAACGAACTCGGTATTTCTCTCGTTCTGCAAAACGGTCACAGCAAAATATTCGCAAAACTCGTGATTAGTGAGACCGTTCCGCGAAATGTTTAAAATTTTCATGTCCTGCGGTATTTTTATCCGAAACCGATGCTGGTCACACTGGTCTCTGCAGCTGTTACGCGATTAAAGTTAAGTTAAAATCAATTAAAAATAGGAAATTAGCCATACAAAATGCTGCGAATAAGTTGCCTGAGTCGACTGGCGTGTACCCTGCACTCCTGCCGAGCTGTCACGCACTGGCAACAGCCGCCGGAGGCCTGGCGAGGGTTCCATGTGAGCGCGGCGCGCTTGAAACGCCGGAAAACAGCCGAAGAGAAGGTGGGTTTAAGAGATCTTGGCGAATTGGAGCAATCCATCACTCCCAAAGGAACACACTCACTAATCTATGTAGAAATCCCCCAGAATCATAGAGTACTCCCCCAAGAAGGTGCAGGAAGTGGCCTCGGATATCTGGCGGCACATGACCGTTGCCCAATTGGCCAAGGAGCTGGAGCGCCCTTTGGGTGAGTAATTATATCCTAATTGGATCTGTTAGTAATGAATTCTGTGCCCCACAGATGATGTCCAGGAAGCCATGCTGTATGTGAAGGACGCCGACAACATTGAGGCTGCCGCTAAGCTGTCGGACCTCAAGATCATCCAGGAAATTGCCAAGAAGCTGGGGGCCAAGACCCGAGTGGTGGCCACCCCCGATACCGCCAACGAGGAAGATCAACGGGAGCGGGACGTGGCCCCCCGACCGCCTGCCCCGCCGGCGTTACTTCAGCCCCGCCCGCCCGTGGTCACTGTGATGGGTCACGTGGATCACGGCAAGACCACGTTACTCGACTCCCTGCGCGGCGCTGATGTGGCTGCCGGCGAGGCGGGCGGCATTACCCAGCACATAGGCGCTTTCACTGTCACTCTGGAGAACGGCGAGCGGGTGACGTTCCTCGACACTCCGGGACACGCCGCCTTCAGTGCGATGAGGGCTCGCGGCGCCGTGGCTACTGATATTATTGTCCTGGTGGTGGCCGCCGAGGATGGCGTCATGGCGCAAACGCGTGAGGTCATTCAGCTGGCCAAGGAGGCTCAGGTGCCCATCATCGTGGCGCTCAACAAGATCGACAAGCCCGAGGCGAATATCGTAAGTTTTAAGGAAAAGAATGAATTATGAATTAGAATAGAACGAATATAAATCCTTGTTCTCATTGCAGGAAAAGAGCAAACGAGAACTGGCACAAATGGGTCTTGCCCTCGAGGAGCACGGTGGCGATGTGCAGGTAATACCGATCTCCGCCCTTAAGGGCACCAACCTGCAGCTACTAGCCGAGGCGGTCAGTACCCAAGCCACCCTGATGGGACTCAGGTCTGATCCTACAGGTCTAGTCGAGGGAATCGTGGTGGAGTCGAAGACTGATCCACGACGAGGAAAGCTCTCCACCGCCATCGTGTCGCGCGGCACGCTCCGCAAGGGTTCCGTGCTGTTGAGCGGCCTATCGCATGCCAAGGTGCGAGGTCTCTTTGATCACAATGGCCAGCCGATGAGCGAGGCACCGCCAGGCACTCCTGTGGAGATTCTGGGCTGGCGCGAACTGCCCCTGGCCGGTGATCTTATACTCGAGGTGGAAACGGAGGTAGGATTAATTCAAACGATTCCTTATTATCAAGAATAACATAGATATCTTTTATTTAATTCCAGAAAAAAGCAAATGCCGTGCTAAAGTATCGCGAGCACGAGGCGCAGCGAGAGAAGGTCGAGTCCAGCAGCGATGATATTCGCAAGAAGGAGGAGGAGCACCAGGCCAAGTACCGGGCGGAGCGAGAGGCTCGCCGGCTGGCAGGACGCTTCCGCGTACGCGGTGGCCAGCGGGTCAAGCAGCTGGACGACAACGAGGGCAAGCCACGGGTCAGTGTCATCATCAAGGGCGATGTGCACGGCTCTGTGGAGGCCATTCTAGACGTACTGGAGACGTACAGCAGCAACGAAAGCTGCCGCCTGGACATCGTGCACTACGGCGTGGGCAACGTGACCGAGGGAGATCTGGAGCTGGCCAAGGCATTCGATGCCATTATCTATGCCTTCGGGGTGGAGGCACCGCAGCCCAAGGCCGCGAAAGACGTGAGTGTGCACAGCACCAACATCATCTACCGACTTATCGACGACCTAAAGGAGAAGCTGAGCAGCAAGCTGCCGCCGGTGGAGGTGGAGGAGGTGCTGGGCGAGGCCAACGTCCTGCAAAACTTCCTCATCAACGAGGGACGCAAGGAAGTGCCCGTGGCGGGCTGCCGCTGCACCAAGGGATTGCTGAAGAAGGCGCAAAAGTTTCGCTTACTGCGCGACGGAGAGGTGGTCTACAATGGACCCCTGGAGTCCATGCGACACCTGAAGAACGAGGTGGACACGATAAAGAAGGACGTGGAGTGCGGGCTGCGCTTTAAGGACGCCAAGGTGCTGCCCCAGCCCGGCGACATCCTGCAGTGCTACACCACGCACATGGAGGCCCAGCAAACGGACTGGGATCCAGGTTTCTAGGTTCTCTATGTCGAGTGCCTTTGAAAAGCTGGCAGCCTCTGCTCTGTTATCGTATCTATAGTTTTCTATTAAATACTGTTTATATAAAAAAATCCACTATCCGACTTCCTGTTGATCCCACTGCCGCCGCTGCCACCCTTCACCCACATGCTTAGCGCTTAGGATACCGATATACAGCGATTCCGGCGGCGGAACTGGCCGCGATAAGGGACGAGCGACAGCGACAGTGGCAGAGCGCCCCTGGCTGTCCCCATGACGGAAGCTGCTCAAAATGGGTCAGCGCTATGCTAATTGGAGTTCACCCACACCAAGGCAGCGTCCGTAGACCAGAGCGACTTCTTGCAGATAGCCGGCTTCCGCCGAGGCGCAGCCAATTAGAGCCTAGTCCTACATTTATGAATGGATGCTTTTATTTCACGCCCTGCTCTCCATGCCCATAATGTGTGCAAATTTTCATAATATCAAGTGCGTTCCATATATCGCTAATCGTGACTCTACTGACTCGCCTTGAAATGTGGATAATTTTTCTGCTCTCTAGTTCTATTTTTTTATTTTTTGCGTAGCGACTTATTAGCTAACTGAAGGGCGACTTTCCCTGGTTAAGTCCCCGATAAGGCGGCGTGTAAAAATAGACTGTAACGTCAGTCGGGCTTATATAACCGATTCCCGAGCCACTGTTGGTTTTCAAACTCAAATTGAAGCCCGCCTTTCTCGAGCTTTCGGATTCCTACGCACTATCAGCGGCCGGGTCCTAATTTTCGGCGGAAGCACTTGTGGTTGAGATTGGGTTTTGGATAGAGAACTATATATAGTTTTATTCAGGCATGTGGAATGCGGAAATCATCGTTCAGACTTCTGGGCTTTTTTTTATGAATGAACTCTTCGAATTTCGTGAAATCGATGCCCCCGGCTAACTGATATCCAGCGGCAATGACGCTCGTGCAATGCCAGACTGCAATTATCCCACACCCACCACGAGATCGGATGCCCAAATTAGTATGTGAAGTCGGATGGCGGGGTGAAAATCAGAGTAAACACATCGCACATGTGTTGCCAGCAATTAAGGCACGAAATGGAGAAAATGGAGATGCATCAAGGATCGCCAAGGATCATAGTCGCCATGTGTTGGCGGCTCATTAGTCCCGTCGACTGATCTTGACAGGCAGGGGAGGAGGAGGAGGAGGCAGGGCCAGTAAATCACTTTGCATCTTCGCACACGTGCAGAGCATGGAGATCAGCGAGAGTTGCCGGGAACCAGTTGCAACCAGCGATCGGTGATCGGCAAACGACGAAGAGTGCAGAAACCGCACTCGGCTGCAGACCCCAGTGGAGGCCGGTTGGCAAAGGATCTCGGATGTCGGATCGCAGAGCCCATAAACTCGCCAGATTTATAACCCATACAGTAGCTCTCCACAGCAACAAGAGTTGCCACAGCAGAAGCCCCATTCAATTGGGGTGCGATTAGAGGGGCGGAAGCCGTCCTTTGTGGCGCTATCGCAGCACAGCCGCAGCCACAGCTACAGCTCCAGCTATCGTCTCCGTCGCTGCCGATCCGCTGCTACTTCCACTGGCTCTGCTGCCTCCACTGCTGCTGCTGCCGCTGCTGCTGCTGCTGCCTCTTGCTGCTTCTGCTGCTGGCAGTGGAACAGAATTAGAGCGATCGTATACGCTGCGACTCGATCAGTTGCTGGCGTGCGCTCTAACCCTGCGGGTGTGTGTCGATCGAGAAGAAGAACGAGTTCGTAGTCGACTTCCTCGCGAGGACCCAACCCATACGTGACCGTACGCGAAAGTCCTGCGGCAATGCGCAGGCGCAAAGTGTCGATCCCATTCCGATTCACCAGTGACAAGTTTTCCAAATAATTAAAACTCAAGTGTACCCCCTGCCAGTGCCCTCCACTCAGGACGAGCCGATACAAATATTTGCGAGATAATTCCCGCGAAGTTCCACCAAGAGAGTGAGAGTGAGAGAGGCGACCATTACAGCAAGGAGCCGCAAAATGGATTTATCGAGGCGGTTGTGGTAAGCATCCGACAAACATGTATCCATTCGAACGCGACGGATGTGGCTGCAATCCCTGAAATTGATTCCCTTTGTGTAGCCAGCAAATTACTGTGTCAATGGGAATTTTAATTCCGTTTGAACTACATGCGCAAACACTTGACACGGCTCCCGACTGGCTGCTGCTGCTGCTTCCTCTGAGTCCTCTGAGGGTCCTGTCCACATGTACGGATGTGCGGATGTGGGCGGAGCAGCCAGCAGCCAATGTGACGATGTGCTGGTGTGCTGGTGTCCTGGCTACGTGCTGACTGTGCAACAGGCGCCCCGATGTTGACACTGCGCGACTGCCATTATCCTGGCCAGCATTCTGTTTGCATGCCAAATTACATTGCCAACTTAATTGAAGTTTGTTAATGAAAATTGCAACATTTTTCAAAGCATTTTCAAAGCCCTCTTAATGTGTCAGTGGTGCGCCCTGATTGCCAGCATCGTCGTCCCTCGTCCTGGCCTAATGTTTCCATTAGCAATTACGCGCGCAAGCTGTATGAAAAGTGATGGTTATTTCAGTCAGATCCTGACCAGGGAACTTGATAAATAAAATTAAGTCAGGCGGAGAAAATAAGCAGCATCAGTTAGCTAATTTTCCACGCTAGCTCAATCAGCTGCCCCTTTTAACATCTCAATTTCCGGCAGCACGATTACTTCAAACGGCCAGATCGATCGGTGGCCCTCCACCCACTGCCCCAGAAACCGTGCCATTACCTCACCTGCACCTCGTCGACAGGTCTCCCTGCTCCACCTCGACCGCCTTTGTTGGCTCTCCAAATGTGTGTGCGATTCCCCAAAAAAATGGAAACCAAATCAAATTTTCAAATCGAAATGTAAATATTTATCCCAAAGAGTTGCGTTCGAACTGGATGATGCCCAGCGTAGGTGAAGTGCGTGCGCTTTGAAGTGCCCTCTCTCCCCCGGAGGAAGTGCTTCTTCGATGAAGACAGGGCCCGAGATACTGGTCAGAGCGGTTCAAAGTTGACAGCGGCAGCGGCGGTGCTCTCACGCACATGCTGGACCTATCTCTTGGCCAGAATCTCCAGCCCGTTGACCGCAGCGTTGCGTGCGTTTTATTTTTGGCCAAGCCAAAGCCATAAAGTCGCCGGTGCCCGACACCGACTCGTAAAAAGGGGCCAGAAACTTGTTCCCCGGCTGCCCAGCAGGCAGTTAGCGCATCCATTCGTCAAGTTTTTTGTAAGTTTTTCGCGAAAATTGTGCGTTAGCCACTTGAAAACGAAAATCTCTCTCGGCCTCAGCCTCTGGTACGCTGTCCGTTGTCAACGACAGGGAAATATCTTTGCTTTAGCTTTGTTCTGCCTCTGAACAATAAAATATGGCCAACACATGACCCGTTAGCCAGAGTTTTGGGGACATGTGCCTGGTATCTGGGCGGGTCTAATCAGAATTCGCAGGAAATCATAGTTTTTCTCAGCACAAATTCTAATTCTTTTAATGGAAAAGTTCTTGAGAATTTACGAAAAAATGTTCAATGATAAAAAACGAATGTTAACGCTTGAAAATCAACTTGAAGGCCTTATTCCTCTGCAGGCAGGGTATCGAGTAGGCGGCTTGCCCAAACTCAGTCTCCAGGTCCAGCCGGGTCAACACTCAGCCTGAGATACCTATGGACATCATTATGTCTGTAGTTTAATGGCACAAACTAAACGTTTTAACGCACTCGGTAAATCAGTAAGCGAGTATCTTGTAGGTATAATCTCGGTATCTGTGTGTGGCCATTAAGTGGCCGCAATGAAGCTTACATTAAGCGAAACTTTGTGACTCGTGACGTCTTTGAACTTGACTCCAGCTGGGACTGAGGCTGAGGAAGATCGACAAGAATTCGAACAGCGCATGGATCTTTCTGGGAAAATCGAAAGAATTGGGGTCTTGTGTATTCAATAAGATTGCTTAATCTAAATATAAGGCCCTACCTTTGGCTGATAAATTCTAACCACACTTGTTTGTTATGTTTTAAGTATAATATTCCGCGGAAAACACTAAATTTGGACCAGCAACAACAACCTTAGCCGGAAAATGGATGCAGCAAGAATAACAACAACATACATAGTTGCTGGGCCAAATTGTTTATTGAGTGTGATCGGTGCTAGTCCCGAGCCGCAAGTATAAACAGTGAATTTTCCAAATTTATGCTTTGGAAATGATACACGCAGAGCGTGTTGCCTTGAAACCAGCCACCATCGGAAAATCATGCACACGAGTCGGGCATAAACACGGGCATTGCATAATTGATCCTTAATGACTATAAATAAGTCGGAAAGGCAAATGTTGATCTAACGAAGTGGGTGCTTTCGCCCCAACGAGTGTGCAGAATATGCACATTCTGTACTCGGATGGGGGTAAGTCCCCCGGAAATGTGTCTGCCGGGGCGGTGGCATGTGTGCTGGGGCTGGATTTCTTTTCTCGGGAATATCGGATGATGCGGCAAATGAGCGGCAAATTATGCCCAGTTGCCCCTTTGGACAAACGCACTCCTTGTTGTGGCAGTTGCAGTCCTGCACAGCCCATTCCACGGCTCAATTACCTCCCAAGTTCATAGCGGCAATGTTGCACGCTGCATTGGCAACATGTGCTGCGGATCGGATTGGATCGCATCGGATCGCATCGGACCCCCTGTGGCAGCAGGGTTAATATCTGCGATATCTGCACACATCGCGTTCCCATGACTTAATGTCTTATGCTTAATTAACCAAAGCCGCCGACGGGGCGGCGTTTAATTGTGCCGTAGCCGTGGTCCAGTGCTAAATCATAAATAAATGCGAGGGGCAAATACCCGGGCATCGGGCATCTCCGAGAGTGTTAATGCTAATGTTTGGCCCGCACTCGCAGATATACATAGATACGGATCGATCAACCGCAGACGGGGTCGTCGCACCCTGCAACGCGGAAGATAAAAAGGATGCCCCAAAATATGCCGCCGCAAAATTGCAGAGGCAGAGAATAAGATACAAGACTCCGAACTCCCAAAAAAGAAAAATACAGCAGAGAATAACAAAAAAGCAACAACCATGGCATGACTGCGAAAATATCCAAAAATTCTGCAGGTCCAACAAGGAGGAACCAAACGATGCGTCACATGCAGTTAAATGTGCCTAAAAAGTTCTGCTCGAAACCGGGCGAGATTTGGGATGCGAAGCCACAAGGAGAGGGAGCAGAAGCACTCAGAAAAATTAGGTATTAAAATTATATTAGCTGTCAAGATCCAAAAAAAGAGAGCATAGAATATTTTCTTCATTTGAAGACATCGTCAGCAAAAGTTTCCACTCAAATCTTCAATAGATTAAGCGTAACTCTTCACTATAAAAAGCTAAGACCTGTTTTAATTTAAGAAATATTCCTTATCCTTATTTCGAACATATGAATTCTATATTATGGTATTATTATTTTCTTCCTGTGCATCAGCAACAAGTGAAATATTCGCCGCCAGCGCCTGAGAGCCAGGCCAAAGCAAAAGACCAAAAAAATAAAACCCATAAAAATGTTTTGACGGGCGACAGGCGACGATCGGTTGCCGGGGTGTTCTTGGGAACGTGATGCGCATCTTGATGACAGCAAATGAACGGAGTGCAGTCCCAATTGATGGCCCTCAAAGGGTCAGGGACGGAGGAACCTCTTATCCCTGCCCAGCTTCAAATCTGCAAAGAGCAACAGGCAACAGGCGGCAGGAATTCGAGAGAAGCTACTGACTGACTGCCCCTGGTAGCCAGCATTTGAAACAATGAACGAACCCGTAATTGCGCTATAAATCAATGTCTGCTCCACATTTTATCCGTCAGGTACTTGCTGACATGATACCATTTAACGCAATTGGCCGGGTTACCATACCATTTGAAGGCTATTATAAATAACCCGAATTTGTGTACGTCAGGCATCGGAGGAGCCTGCTGCCTGGGCTTTAAATTCAGACAAGTTGTAGAAATTACGTCAGATATTTCTAATATAATTTGTTTATAAATTATTCGGTTTTTTAACAAATGTATCCAAGTTCTTATGCGCACAAATTATGATCCAGCATAACTTAATTTCTATAAAAAGCCGCACAGCATTTCCCAGAATAGCATTCAGCGAGTCTTATTTACTTTTCCGGGGTTTTTTATTCATTCGCTTTATTGGCCAGCCGAATAGTTGCCTGTTAATTATCCGCTGAAATAAAGCAGCCCATTTGGCATCCTGTGAGCGATTTTTGGAATCTATTTTTTTATCATGACTGGGCGCTAAAATGTTTACACAGAGGCCTGATTAATAACTCTCCCTCTCAGGTGAGTGCAAAGTTCGAGGGAGTGCAAAAAATGCTGATGTTTCTGGCCCATATGTACCTTTCCCCGGGCCCCCCTGCTCGAGTGCTATTAGCCTTAAGTGAATACAACTCGAAGTCAAGCAGCTTGTTGCAATCTCGAACCGAATGAGTTGGGCAAATAGAAAATTGCCAATGTTTGGCCGGGCAGGAGGGGGTGGCTCTTTGGGTCGAGGGAATCGCGACAGCGGCATTATGATGCCTCTAATTAGCTGTGGCCGCTCTTGGGACTCGCGACTCCCGATGTGGCTCTCGTGGTGTGGCTGCTGCAACATGGGCCGTAAAAATTTGTTTACCAGCCGAACATTTAGTTGCCGTCGCCTGACGGCGAGTGAAATTTATGGGTCAGTAAGTTGGCCAAGTGAAACGCAGTGAAACTATTTCCCTTTCTGTCTTCGCCAGCGCCTCCAACTGTGCATTCTGTTTGCTCATTTGCACTGCTCGTTTGGCCAAGCGCGTGGCAAATATTTCATTAGGCAGCATTCGGGCAAACTTTGTTGTGCCTTTTGGCCCCAAAGCACTGCTACTTTGTAGGCAAAGCCAGAATGTTGCATAATCTCCTCGCACTCTCCTCTCATTCTACCCAGAGTCTGCCTACCGTAAACACTCCGGGGCAAAGGCACTCTCGGTGCGTGTGTTTATTATTTTCACTACTCAATTAAGTTAAATTAATTTGGAAATTGATAATTGCTTGGCCGGGCTGTGCAAGTGTTTGGCTGCCAGTCAAAATGGCAGCAGCAGCAGCAGCAGAGGCAACGGCAACAGCACCAGCAACTTGCAACTGGCAGAGGGATCTGTGTGTGTGCGTTGCTTTATGCAAATGCAATTAAAATTTCAACAATGCAAACATTTACTTCCGTTGCAACAAATGTCGTCGTCGTTGCTCCTCCAGCCCCAGCCCGCATCTTCATAGAGTCATCATCATCATCGTCAGCCACAGCTTCGGCAGGAGCGGCAGCAGTAACGGCAACGCCAACAGCTCCATGGGCCTCCACCTGGCCACACCTCAGCCACAATTTGGCGTTTTGCATTAGTCTGTGTTTGTCTTGCGATAATTGTGTGACTATGTAATTGTATTTGAACAAACGTGAGCAGGTGTGAGTGTGTGTGTGTGCCACACACAAATGCACACAGTCTCTAATCCCTGCGACTAATGAGCTGGATCCGTGCTTAATTGCTGCCTAATACGCATACTGCGAGGCCAAATAAAACCTTGTTGCCTTTTACAACATCGAAGCTGATTGGGAGTTACTGCAAGCCTTAAAATTAAAATTAAATTTAACTTAAATCATAATATTTCATCTTAGAAAATTTAAGAAATTTAATAATAAGATCATTTGAAGTTGCAGATACTGAATAAGGATTATACTACCAGCTAATACAAATATTAACTTTTCCAGTTGATATTACGATATTTTTATACTTTATATAAAGTTTATATTCAGTTTAAATCAAATTTTATGTGTTATTTTTTCGCCTGCTTTGCTCCTATTACTGCCACAAATGTAGGATTTATCTACTGCCTCCATGTACTGCCTCCAGATGCACGTCGTTCCAATTCTGCAACGCGGCAAGTGGGGTGTATTTATACGCACTTTCAGTTGCTGCAATTAAATCAGTTGCATTTGCAGCAAGAAATTCCTTTTCGTTTTGTACAATCAACATAAAAAGCGAAAGGGGCCAGCAGAAGTCAAATGGTTGCAGCTGGCAGCCGGGAACCATGGGAATTCCATCCTCATCAAAGGGCCCGGGAGCTGCAGAGGCAGCTGTGGCATGCAGCTTTCGATTGGTTTGATGGAACTGCATCTTCGGGAGCTGTTGCCTTGATCAATTGGCATGGGAATGGCTCGGGGAACCACTCCTTGCTGGCCTCCAGTGGGTGGGGATGCTCTTCTACTGATTCGGCCTCGAGGATGAGTCATGTAAACAAAGCACACACAAAGTCTCTCAATGGACAGGTGTGAGATCTGGTCAGAATTTATTTGTGCCGAGGCGGACGTTGTTTGGATTTCGAGCGAGGTACACTTATTTTGGGGTTAACTTGGGGATTACTTTTTGTTTGGCATAAAATGATTCGTAATTTGTTTTCGGTCTTGAGTTTGGCGGCTAAGTGCACGCACTTGTGGAGTAAGTGGCACAGATACTCGTCGAATTCTCATGGCGGCTCATTAGCAGGCGCTTTAATTTACGACGGTCATTGCAACATTCTACACAGAAAGATTTGTACTATTCTAATAAAATAAACCTTGTACATGAATAAATGGAATATTGGGAAATTTCTGATTAGATATTTATTAATCTATGTTAATTCTTTGTTTCAAAAAAATTCATAATAATGGGTGCTCCTTAAGAAGCTAATGATAAATTATATTTAATAAATGGAAAGTCTTACTAGAAATCGTTATAAAGCTTAGTAATGTTGATACGAAATTTCCAAGAAAAATGACAATGGCAAAGGGCTTTCCCTTTTGTTTTTTAGAGTGCAACATCCTATCCCCAGAATGCACTTGTTGCATCCCAGGCATTTGAATGCAATTACACGATCGTGAATAACTCCGACATGGATGCGTACTGAATATCTCCTATCCATTCCATCCACTTGGAGCCACTGGAGAGAGTGTATCCGAGAGTGTGTATCTGTGGCCCGGATTCGCATCCACGCTGCAGTTGTTCAAGTTGACTGATAATGGCTGCAATTGTGAGGCGGCTGCTGGGGGCAAAAGGGAGCACTTTCCAGCACTCTCTTTGCGTCTATGCAGCGATTGCCCCTTAAAATATTATCACCGCTTAGAGCTGCCATTGTAATGCGGCCCGAACAATGAACAATGGACGGAGTTTAGCTGCTGGGCTCTATTTCAGGCCAGGCCCCGCTAATTGGCCCCTTTGATCTCGGGAACTATGCTAAATCCTGGTCATATATCAGGGCCAGTCAATGGGGTCAGGGATTTGGGGGGGCTCAAGGCCTCCGCCTCCAGACATTGGTACATAAAGTTTCCGCCGAATTTAGCATTTCCTCTGTTTGTTTGACATTTCTGCGGTGGCCTGACATGTGTAACTCACTCGATGTTTGTGCGCGTGTCACGTGGCATCCGCCGCATGTGGCAATAACAATGTTTTTCTCCCGGCCCCCGACTCCCGTGCCCATCCGCACTTGCTCCGGAACTCTGGGTCTGGTTGGGAGGATTTTGCGTAATCAGCAGCCGCCGACGACGACGTCGCGTATAAAATTGAAATCAAGAACGGGTAGCTCTTGCGGTTTGTGCCGCCTCAGCACTTTCCTTGGAACTTCTGGCCAATTAATGGAGCTGGTCCTGGTGAGAGAGCGGCGTTGTCCTGTTTGCATGACGCAATGCCTGCCTGGAGGAGGCGACTGGGAGACGCCGCCGCCCCTGCTCTCGCGGCGAGCTCAATGGACTGTGAAATGTGTGCCGTTGTCGGTTGTCGGTTGCCGTTGTCCTTGCCAAAGCAATAGGTGTCCTGGCATTGGTTTCAAAAGGGAAATGCGCTCAAATTGCATTAAAATGCCAACACAGAAGCATAAAAATTATGGCCACACTTGGCGCCCTGCCCCTTGGCGCTGCGGCTGTCATAAGCAGCACGCCTGCTGTGGCAAGGCAGCGACTAAGGACCAAGGATGTCAGGAGTCAGGGACTCGCGCACTGAGCACTCTGCAGGCGGAGCGCCATCAGTCGGAGGCGTCCATGCGGAACGAAGCGAAGGCTCCCCGCACGCAGCGTCAGAAATTAAATTGGCAAGCCCCCAACAACGGATGCAAGGCAGCGTTGCCTGCAACATTGAGCGCCTTTGACATATTCACGCAACTTGTCCTCGGGCAGGTCCTTCGCTGCCCCGAAAAGTCACAGACTGCGGCGTCGGATTGTCTGCGGCATAATCGTATATTCCCTGGCTCTCGGTACTTATTATTTTGCCTTAGCTCCTTCGACTCCTTGGGCGCCTTCAGCTCCTTGGAAGCCGTGCTTTCTTTTTGGCAAATCGGCAGGAAGCGCTGCTAAATTATGTCTTGTTTATGTGGCATTGCATATTTATGGTCCGTGCGGCGGCGCATAATAAAAAACAGTTACCGAAGAAGAAATTGCAAATGTTACTTGACCAAGTCCCATTCTTTCCTTCTCCATCCTCCTCCCCCTATCCCCTATCCGCATTGGCCGCAAAAACAAGTTCAATGTTTGCTTGCTCTGGCCCGGCGAGCATAAACAAGTTCATCATCTTGCCGCCGCGAAGCCCCACAAAAGTTTGTTTGTGCCCCTTCGCTGGACGCGCTCTCTGTGCTGGCCTGGCCGGGTCTTTTGAGAAAGTCTGTCCCGGTCTGTCCCAAAACCCAAGCCCAAGAGCGAGACCTCCCCCGTCCATGCCTGTTGCTCCTCTAATGAGTTTGTCCAAGCATGCCACGGAGTCAACAAATATGTGCAACAAGTCAACACGTGACCATGGTTCCATGGTTTTAATGAATGGGACAGTGGATTGGGCGAGGCTATGTCGGGTTTTATTAATTTAACTCCAACGCTTCTCCTTCTCTCCCTTGCAGCTCAACTGCCTTGGTAGCATTCATTGTTCTGGCCGGCATCCACGATTCCCAGAGTAGATTCGTAAGTATACCGCTGTGATCCTGAAAGGACTTGGCGCTGATCCTCTGAGCTTTCTTGCAGCCCGGACTAAGACAGAAGCGACAATATGGCGCCAACATGTATCTGCCAGAGAGCTCCGTGACGCCTGGCGGAGAAGGTGACGATCCCAATGAGTGGTCCGACTGGAGCTCGCCCTCAGACTGTTCCCGGACCTGCGGCGGAGGCGTGTCCTACCAGACGCGAGAGTGTCTGCGCAGAGAGTGAGTGACTAAATTATAAATTAAATTAAATTTATTAATCATTTCCATAACAGCCACTATGGCGAGGCAGTCTGCAGCGGCGGCAATCGTCGCTACTACTCCTGCAACACCCAGGACTGTCCGGAGCAGGATCCCGACTTCCGGGCTCTGCAGTGCTCCCGCTTCGACGACCAGAAGTTCGACGGCATCTACCACGAGTGGGTGCCGTACACGAATGCCCCGAATCCTTGCGAGTTGAACTGCATGCCCAAGGGCGAGCGCTTCTACTACCGCCAGAAGGAGAAGGTGGTCGATGGCACTCGGTGCAACGACAAGGATCTGGACGTGTGCGTCGACGGGCAGTGCATGCCCGTGGGCTGCGACATGATGCTGGGCAGCGACGCCAAGGAGGACAAGTGCCGCAAGTGCGGCGGCGACGGCAGCACCTGCAAGACCATCCGCAACACGATTGCCACCAAGGACCTGGCCGCCGGCTACAACGACCTGCTGCTCCTCCCGCAGGGCGCCACCAACATCCGTGTCGAGGAGACGGTGCCCTCCAGCAACTATCTGGCCTGCCGCAATCACAGCGGTCACTACTACCTGAACGGCGACTGGCGCATCGATTTCCCCCGCCCCATGTTCTTCGCGGACTCGTGGTGGAACTACCAGAGGAAGCCCATGGGCTTCGCGGCCCCTGACCAGCTCACCTGCAGCGGCCCCATCTCGGAGAGCATCTTCATCGTGATGCTGGTGCAGGAGAAGAACATCAGCATCGACTACGAGTACAGCATCCCGGAGTCGCTCAGCCACTCGCAGCCGGACACGCACACGTGGACCCACCTCGAGTTCAGTCCCTGCACTGCCTCCTGTGGAGGTGGAACCCAGACCCGCGGTGTCACCTGCAACAATCGCCTCACTCTGGCGGAGGTTAACCCAGCCCTGTGCGACACCAAGTCCCGGCCTGCTGAAGAGCAGGCCTGCGGCACGGAGCCCTGTGCCCCCCACTGGGTGGAGGGTGAGTGGGGCAAGTGCTCCAAAGGCTGCGGATCTGATGGCTTCCAGAACAGGACCATCACCTGCGAGAGGATCTCTTCTAGCGGGTAAGTTCTACTTTCAAGATATTTCTATTAGATTTACTCATATTCCTCCTCTAATTAGCGAGCATACTGTGGAGGAGGATGCTGTGTGCCTGAAGGAGGTGGGAAACAAGCCTGCCACCACCCAGGAGTGCAATCGCGATGTCAAGAACTGCCCCAAGTACCACCTGGGACCCTGGACGCCCTGCGACAAACTCTGCGGCGAGGGCAAGCAGACGCGTAAGGTCACCTGCTACATCAAGGAGAACGGACGCAAGCGAGTCCTGCCCGAAGAGGATTGCGTTGAGGAAAAGCCGGAGGCGGAGAAGACCTGCCTCTTAGCGCCTTGCGAGGGCGTCGACTGGATCATCTCCCAATGGAGCGGGGTAGGTACTTCCCTATCCCATCATGACCTTCCTCGCTAAACTCAACCCTCCTTTAGTGCAACGCATGTGGCCAGAACACGGAGACCCGCACAGCTATCTGCGGCAACAAGGAGGGTAAAGTGTACCCGGAAGAGTTCTGCGAGCCTGAGGTGCCATCCCTGTCCCGACCCTGCAAGTCGCCCAAGTGCCAGGCGCAATGGTTCTCCTCGGAGTGGAGCAAGTGCTCCGCCGCCTGCGGAAAGGGTGTCCAGTCCCGCATCGTTATCTGCGGGGAGTTCGATGGCAAGACCGTGAGTCCAGCCAGCGATGATTCCAAGTGCGACAAGGCGACGAAACCAGAGGCAGAACAGGACTGCGAGGGCGAAGAGAAGGAGTGTCCTGGAGAGTGGTTCACGGGACCATGGGGAGAGTGCAGCAAGCCTTGCGGTGGCGGAGAGCGAGTTCGTGAAGTCCTGTGCCTTTCCAATGGAACCAAGTCCATTAACTGCGACGAATCGAATGTAGAATCTCTGTCCGAGAAATGCAACCCAGAAGCCTGCACTGAGGATGAAGTCCTGCCCCTGACGAGCACCGACAAACCCATCGAAGATGATGAGGAGGAGTGTGATGAAGATGGTGTCGAAATGGTCTCTGACAGCTTATCTGAAGATGATCAGAGCTCCGACGGCATCGACCTTGATGGTGACTCAAAGACTGAATCAACCATTGAGGCGGAAGAACTGATGCTCAGTGACAGCCCCGACTCTTCTACCATCGATGAGTCTGCTTCCACTGGCACCACAGTCGAGGGATCCGGAGATGATGAGTCAACTACTGACAGTGGCATTTTCACAGAGGGAAGCGGCGATTTTACTTCGGATGCCACCTCAGATGCATCCACCGATCTGTCTAGCTCCACAGACAGCGACTCGAGCTCCAGCTCTGGTGATTCTAGCGATTCGACATCTGAAAGCCCTGAGTCCTCGGTCTCCGGCTCCGGCGACTCCACTGAAGCATCCACCGACTCTTCAGATAGTTCTGATGGCTCCACTGATGTTTCAGGCTCAACGGAAGCATCCGTCTCCGGTTCCACGGATGACTCAAGCTCTACAGATGCCTCAGGCTCGACGGATGCTTCAGGCTCTACAGATGGCTCAGAATCTACGGATTCGTCAGGGTCTACAGATGCTTCAGGCTCGACAGATGATTCTACGGATGGCTCTACAGATGGTGTCACCGATTCTTCGGTTTCCACAGATGATTCCTCGGACAAGACTTCAGACGGTGGTGAATCTTCAACCGTGGGTGGTTCGGAGTCTACCGACACCACAGACGGATCTACTGATAAGACAGACATATCCAGCTCCACGGAGAGTTCCTCGGACAGCACTTCAGGCGCCACGGAGAGCACTTCTGACTCCACAGAGCCCTCATCCTCTACTGAATCCACTTCAGAGGATACAACCAGTTCGGATGCCTCCTCAACCACCGACGCTTCCTCAAGCACCGATGACTCGTCAACCACTGATGCCTCTTCAACCACCGATGCCTCTTCTAGCACTGAGGTATCTTCCTCTTCGGATGTCACGAGCTCCACGGGACTGTCCAGCGATGGATCAACCACAGAGGCTAGCAGCACTGACGGTTCCACCGATGGATCTACTGACAAGACTTCTGATGGTTCTACTGACGGATCCTCTGACGGATCTACTGACGGATCCACTGATGGATCAACTGACGTATCCGGAGCTGACTCCACCACCGATGGTTCGACAGAGCCTACCGATTCCACTGCGTCTACTGAAGCCGCCGAAACTGGCTCTACCGAAAGCACGGAGACTGGCCCAACTGACGGATCGACCACAGAAGGCAGCACAGTTGAGGATGTGTCCAGTTCGACGAGTTCAACGGATGCCTCTGATTCCACCGCCACGGATGTTTCGTCCTCGACCGACCTTACTGGTTCCACTGAGCCAACGGAATCCACTGCCTCCTCAGAGGCTTCCTCCACTGATGCTACCGATTCCACTGAAAGCACTGAGAGTGCCGGAACCAGTGACACCACCGAGAGTGGCCCAACCGAGGAGAGCACCTCAGAGGGATCCACCGACAGCACAACGGAGGGATCCACAGACAGCTCTGTGTCTACAGATCTCGAGAGCAGCACCACCGACATCTGGAGCTCCACCGACAAGGACGACGAGTCCAGCACTCCCTATTCCTTTGAGTCTACGTTTACCAAGGACAAGCCTCGCAAGTGCAAGCCCAAGAAGAGCAACTGCGCCAAGTCCAAGTACGGTTGCTGTCCCGACGGCAAGTCCACTCCCAAGGGACCCTTCGACGAGGGCTGTCCCATTGTCAAGACCTGTGCCGAGACCAAATTCGGTTGCTGCCTGGACGGAGTGTCGCCGGCCAAGGGCAAGAACCACAAGGGCTGCCCCAAGTCCCAGTGTGCTGAGTCGCTATTCGGCTGCTGTCCTGACAAATTCACTCCGGCCGAGGGAGAGGATAACGAGGGATGTCCCGAGACCACCACTGTGCCCCCCACGACCACCACTGAGGAATCGAAGCCGGAGACCACCCCTGAAGTTGAGGGATCCGGAGACTCGCCGGCACCGGACACAGACAACAAGTCCTGCTCCTACGCAGAGTTCGGTTGCTGTCCCGATGCCAAGACGCCTGCCAAGGGCGCCAACTTTGAGGGTTGTGACGCCCCATCGGCGGGAGCTCCAGAGCCCAGAGGCTGCGAGAAGGCAGAGCACGGTTGCTGCCCCGACGGTCGCACAGCTGCCGCCGGTCCCGATGGCCAGGGCTGCTCGCCCTGCACCCGTGAACGCTTCGGTTGCTGTCCAGATGGAAAGACCCCGGCCCACGGTCCCAGGAACGAAGGCTGCTGCCTGGACTCCGGCTTCGGCTGCTGCCCCGACAACATCCTGGCCGCCCGCGGACCCAACTTCGAGGGCTGCGAGTGCCACTACACGCCCTACGGCTGCTGTCCCGACAAGAAGTCGCCCGCCCGGGGCTACAACCAGGAGGGATGCGCCTGCGAGACGACCCAGCACGGCTGCTGTCCCGACAAGATCACAGCCGCCAAGGGACCCAAGTTCGAGGGCTGCCCCTGCGAGACCACCCAGTTCGGATGCTGCCCCGACGGCCTCACCTTCGCCAAGGGCCCGCACCACCACGGCTGCCACTGCACCCAGACGGAGTTCAAGTGCTGCCAGGACGAGAAGACCCCGGCCAAGGGACCTAACTTTGAGGGCTGCACCTGCGTGGAGAGCAAGTTCGGCTGCTGCCCCGACGGCGTCAGCGCGGCGACGGACGAGAAGTTCGGCGGCTGCGAGAACGTCCAGGAGCCGCCCCAGAAGGCCTGCGGCCTGCCCAAGGAGACCGGAACCTGTGGCAACTTCAGCGTCAAGTACTACTTCGACACGAACTACGGAGGCTGCGCTCGGTTCTGGTACGGCGGCTGCGAGGGCAACGCCAACCGGTTCGAGAGCGAGGCCGAGTGCAAGGACACCTGCCAGGAGTACACCGGCCAGCATGTCTGCCTGCTGCCCAAGAGCGCCGGCCCCTGCTCGGGCTTCACCAAGAAGTGGTACTTCGATGTGGACCGCAACCGCTGCGAGGAGTTCCAGTACGGCGGCTGCTATGGCACCAACAATCGATTCGACAGCCTGGAGCAGTGCCAGGGCACCTGTGCCATCAGCGAGAGCATTCGTTAGTCCCTCCAGCCTCCTTGATTGCTGAATATATTATATAATTTTATTTTTTCACATGCAGCCACCTGCGAGCAGCCCGTGGAGAGCGGACCCTGCAGCGGCAGCTTTGAGCGCTGGTTCTACGACAACGCGACCGACATCTGCCGACCCTTTACCTATGGAGGCTGCAAGGGCAACAAGAACAACTATCCGACGGAACACGCCTGCAGCTACAACTGCCGCCAGCCGGGCGTGCTCAAAGGTTTGAGATCTGATTTACTTTGTTGTGATGCCTGGTATTATGGGGTAGTGGGGTTTGTTATTGGCAATGTCTTGCTTGGGTTCTTACGTAGTCTTAAGCCTGATCCTGATTGCTTATCCTGGTTAACGGTATGTTCTTCCCACACTCTCCTTTTCCCACGAATCTTGCTTGGTTACTTGGTTTATTGTATGCGCATGATTGCTTGTTACTTGCTATGCCGACCTCCCGAATCTGCACCCGCCTCCGACTATCCTTCCACGACCACCTCCACTATGAACCCACCTCCAACCCAGACCAATGCTCGCTTCCTAAGCAAACCGGTGATTGCAGCGAACGGCTCGCCAAGTGGCACTTCTCGGACAGCGAGAAGCGCTGCGTGCCCTTCTACTACACGGGTTGTGGTGGCAACAAGAACAACTTCCCCACCCGGGAGTCCTGCGAGGACCACTGCCCGCGGCAAGTCGGTAAGCTTTATGTGTTGTTGTGTGTGCCGGCGGTTGCTTTCCATGTGTGCACGTCTCCGTCTCCCGAACACCTTGCCCTACTGACACTCTACCTACCCTCCAATCCCAGCCAAGGACATCTGCGAGATCCCCGCCGAGGTGGGCGAGTGCGCCAACTACGTGGCCAACTGGTACTACGACACCAAGGACGAGACCTGTCGCCAGTTCTACTACGGCGGATGTGGCGGCAACGAGAACCGCTTCGCCACCGAGGAGTCCTGTCTGGCGCGTTGCGAGCGCAAGCCCGAGCCCACCACCACCCCGGCTCCTGTGGTTCAGGACATTTGTGACGAGGTCGCCGCCGTCGGCGAGTGCGATCAGTACGTCATCAAGTGGAGCTTTGACCGGTCTACTTCTGCTTGCCGTCAGTTCTATTACGGCGGCTGTGGCGGCAATGGCAATCGCTTCGAGTCGGAGGCCACCTGCCTGCAGCGCTGCAACAGCCAGGAGCCTCCTGTGCCTGCCCCTGCTCCGGCTCCGGCTCCATCCAGGCAGCCCCCTCCGCCTTCTGCTGGCCAGTGCGAGCAGCCTGCTGCTCCGGGTGACTGCGACGAGTGGGTGCTCAAGTGGAACTACAACTCCACGGCGGGTCGCTGCCAGCAGTTCTACTACGGCGGCTGCGGTGGCAACGACAATCGCTTCGAGTCCGAGCAGGATTGCTCCACCCGCTGCGCTCCCAGCATAGATAACCGAATTGGCGAACCGGAACCCGAGCCAGAGCCAGAGCCCCGCCCCGAAACCGACTACTCCAAGTGCTTCCTGGCCTCCGAGGCGGGCAACTGCTACGAGAATGAGACGCGCTGGTTCTACAACAGCCAGGAGGGACTCTGTGACGAGTTCGTGTACACGGGCTGCGGCGGCAATGCCAACAACTATGCCAGCGAGGAGGAGTGCCAGAACGAGTGCCACGACGCCCAGAGCACCTGCTCCCTGCCACCTGTGAGAGGACGCTGCGGAGAGCTCTCGCGCCGCTGGTACTTCGACGAGCGCAGCGGCGGCTGCCACGAGTTCGAGTTCACCGGATGCCGCGGCAACCGCAACAACTTCGTGTCGGAGGGCGAGTGCCTGGGCTACTGCCGGGACCAGAGTCCAGCAGAACCCCAGCCACCAGCACCGGTAAGATGATCACTAACCTAGCCTTTAACCTAGAAGCAATTACTAAACTCTAAAGCCTTTTAAGACCTATTCGGTGTGCGAGCAGGCCCCCGAGGCGGGCGAGTGCGACAACCACACCACGGCCTGGTTCTACGACGGCGAGAAGATGGCCTGCACGGCCTTCTCCTACAGCGGCTGTGGCGGAAACGGAAACCGCTTCGAGACGCGCGACCAGTGCGAGCGGCAGTGCGGCGAGTTCAAGGGCGTGGGTAAGTGTGGGCATCCGCGGGGCGGGGAGTCAGTTTTTCAGGTAATCTCTAATCTGTTGCGTTAGACGTTTGCCACGAGCCGGTGTCCACGGGCCCGTGCACCCAGTGGCAGACGCGCTACTACTTCAACAGCCAGCGGCAGGCCTGCGAGCCGTTCACCTACGGTGGCTGTGACGGCACCGGCAACCGCTTCAACGACCAATACGAGTGTCAGACGGTCTGCATAGCGGCCCGCGAGCCGACGGCGGGCAACGCCAAAGGTAACATTTCGGGGGTGACATCGGGGCGGGATCCTTCGAGGAGTCGGTGGGACTAACGTTGCTTCTTCTCCATTTGCGTAAGTAGAGATCTGCCTGCTGCCGCTGGCGGTGGGACGCTGCAATGGACCCGCGACGCAAGAGCGCCGTTGGTACTACGACGACGCCCACGGCACCTGCGTGTCCTTCATTTACTCGGGCTGCTCCGGCAACCAGAACAACTTCCGGTCGTTCGAGGCATGCACGGGCCACTGCGGAAGTAAGCCTGTCCTCCACAACCTCTGCACCTCTGTCACTCGCACGTTTGCACCAGAGAGCACTCTGCACCCATCCACGAATGCACCTCGCACTCTGACCGCTCACCCAAACCCGCTTGACTTTGTAGATCCTTGCAGTAGCATCCGTAGTTTCGATTAGAGCACTTTCACTAGGCTTAAGACTTGCACGGGTTACGGGACTGGAAGATCCTCACCTTGATGCTGTCCTTGCTGATCTGTTTCCTCCCTCTCTCTCTACAGGACCCGTCGACAATAACGACAACAACGAGGTGGAGCAGGGCCAGTGCGAGAGCTTCGAGGCCGAGTGTCGGGAGCTCCGCTGCCCCTATGGCGTACGTCGCGAGGCCGCCCGATCCCAGCCAGAGTGCGCCCAGTGCGTCTGCGAGAATCCCTGCGACAGCCAGAACTGTCCGGAGGGCCAGCAGTGCGCCATCGAGGTGGCCAGCTCCGGCGACCGCCAGTTCGTCCCTGTCTGCCGCGATGTGACCAAGCCGGGTGAGTGTCCCTACCTCTCGGCCAACGCCAGCGGCTGTGCTCGGGAGTGCTACAGCGACGCCGACTGCCGCGGCGACAACAAGTGCTGCAGCGACGGCTGCGGCCAGCTCTGCGTCCGTCCTGGTCGTCCCACTCTGCCACCCAGCACCCAGGCCCCGGTGGTCGTCTATCCGGGCGACAGCCGGGCCGCTCTGGAGCCCAAGCAGCCGCAGGAGCTGGACGTGCAGACCTCCATCGGCGGCATCGCCGTGCTGCGCTGCTTTGCCACTGGCAACCCGGCCCCGAACATCACCTGGTCCCTCAAGAACGTGGTGGTGAGTCTTGGTCTTAGTTTTAGTCTTAGTTCTTGAGATATATTGTGGAGTCCCTTGCAGATCGACACGAACCAAGGCCGCTACGTGCTGACCTCGAACGGTGATTTGACCATCGTCCAGGTGCGTCAAACTGATGACGGCACCTACGTCTGTGTGGCCAGCAATGGCCTGGGAGAGCCCGTGCGTCGTGAGGTTGCCCTCCAAGTTACAGGTGCGTTTAAGTCTAAGTTTCTTCTTCTTGATAATTGTCTCTATCCGGAAACCACTTTTATAAGGCAAATAATAGGGATCTTGATGAGCTATAATATAATTTTTCCTAAGAATTTGTCGTTTTTTTGTCTGTGCTAATAATCTAGGAATATTTTTACAAATTATTAAAAGAATATATCATTGGCATAACGTCTCTCAGAAAGAATTTAACAAAGCTTAACTTTGTTTTCCTAAATTAAATTCTAGTTAAGTTTACGAGATCTTAAGTTATTGATAGTTGGACCTCCGACTATGCCTTTGTGGTTTCCTTCTGGTGCTGGCTTTATGTTACTAACTGCTTCACATTGCATTTGCATCCTTTGCGCATGTCCTTTGCCTGCTTTTGTAATCCCTGCTTGCAAACTTGGTGACGGTAGCTCCCGTAGACACCCCCGCCTACATATACGGCGACAAGAACGTGACCCAGATCGTCCAGCTGAACCGTCCGGCGGTGATCCGCTGCCCGGCCGGTGGCTATCCCCAGCCGCACGTGAGCTGGTGGCGCAACAACCAGATCTTTGGCTTCAATGCCAACCGCGATCGCGCCGAGATGGCCCGCGACTACTCGCTGGTCTTCAACACCATCCAGTTGTCGGATCTGGGTCTGTACACCTGTGAGGTGTACAACAAGCGGCGACCCGTGTCGCTGCGCGTCACTCTGAAGGCGGTGGGTCCTGCCCGGGCCCTGACCCACGAGGATGCCCAGTATCTGCAGTACGTGCTGGACCCGGCCACGGCGCCAGTGACCCAGCGTCCCAGCTACCCCTACCGACCCACTCGCCCGGCCTACGTGCCTCCGCCCAGCGGTAAGTAGAGGGTCCTGCATGCTTCTCTTGGCCTGGCATGGGTTTGATCTGTTTTGTTGTGAAAAGTTGGGTTTGGTACTTTGGAAATAACATGTATTTGTTGTGTTTCACAGTTAATGTCCATGCCGTGGTGGCTCTGGATCCTAAGAACAGCTACACTGCCGGCTCCACCATTGCCATGAGCTGCTCCGTCGAGGGCTATCCGGCTCCGAATGTGACCTGGGCCAAGGACGGCGTGCCTCTGTACAACAACGAGCGTGTTCAAATTACAGGTGGGTATTAAGGGGTTTATCAGTTGCATTTTAAATAATTTTCTGTACAATTCTACAGCCCAGCCCCATCGCCTGGTATTGAGTGATGTGACCACCGAGGACACGGGCACCTACATCTGCCGGGCCAGCAATGCCTACACCTACGCCAACAGCCAGGCAGCTGTGACCATTCAATGTGAGTCTCCCTTTTTGTAGGAATTAATACAAATATTTAATAAAAAATCCTTCCCTTGCAGCTGTCATTCCTGTGTCGCCCGAGTGCATCGACAATCCGTACTTTGCCAACTGCAAGCTGATCGTCCAGGGCAAGTACTGCGTGAACGCGTACTACCGCAAGTTCTGCTGCCGATCCTGCACCCTGGCGGGTCAGATCCAGTCGCCTCATCCCAATGCGCTGTAATTCCAGGCCTAGCACCACCACAGAGCAGAGTATTTTTGTTTGATTTTCGCATTGAATTTGAGATGAGTTGAGTTGAGTTTGGACGCAAGAATAATTGGATCGACATTCGCGGCAGCCCGGGGTGTCCTCGGGTGTCCTTCAAATCGCAGAGCAGAGCAGAGAGACCAAAAAGCCATAGCCATAGCCTACAGATCAAGAACGAACGAACTTCTAATTTAGTATTTACTCTCTTCCAGGACAAAAGCAAATAGTATTAGTGTTTTTATGTTTGTGTTCCTATTTATTCTTGATTACGAGTAACCATAAATTCAATACATCAAGGAAAGCGGCTAAAACGAATTTGCATTCTACTTTTTTCTAGTTCTACGACATTTCTGTGCAACGAGTAAAGCATTTAAGCCTAAAACGAATAATTGTAAATAAATTAAAAGTACATAATAAAGAGTGCATATGTATAAACAAGCCACCTCCCTCCGAGTTGTATTTTCCGATTCAAAAATCGCTGGCAGTCTGGCAACGCTGCCGGCCAAGGGGTTATTGATTTTCCGAGCTTTTCCGCAGCAGCTGTTCGGTCCGGAGCCTGCGCCCTGCGCTCCGGGGTTGATGGGAGATTGGAGTTGGGAGTAACACACACGGCACACGGCAGAGGAAGACAATAAAAATTGTTTGTATTGTTCCATCGCGTGCAATTGGGTTTGAAAGTAAATTTAACCGAGTTCCACGGAGTCCAGCAGGTACAAAATGGAGGACAGCGGCATCGACAGCGAGGACAGGCAGTCCAACATCTACGAGGACGGGGCCGCAGGCCTGCTGGTGAGTGATTTGTCACAACCACCACCACCAACGAAACAATGCAATTTTCCACTGTGAACGTCACTGCAGAAAACGGCCAGCGGAGCCCCCAAACATATGTCGGATCTGGAGTTTGAGGTGGCGTTCAGGGGCGCCAGCAAAGTGTATGCCCCCACGACCATAGAAATCGATGAGGAAGAAGAAGCGGCCGCCGCCTCCGGACGGGGGCACGAGCCGCCGAACACCTGCCGCATTCTGCAGCGCAAACTGGAGCTGAAGGTCGAGCGGGCCCGGCGGAACTACACCCAGTTTCAGGAAGAGCAGGTGGGCTAGCCCAAGTCCAATGATATCGAGCGTTCAATAACAGCAAAGTATTCCCACAGGCCACCAAGACACAGTCCTCCACCCTGATACCAATCAACCGACTTCCCATCCCGGGCGAGCCCGAGCACAAGCCACTGGTGGACTACAAGTCCGAGAGCAGCGACGAGGCCGAGGAGATCTCCTTCTTCCCTGCCCAGCTGAAGCGGTCCAAGCGTCGCCAGCAGAACCACGAGCTAACGGACACGTTCAGCATACAGGAGATGACTATTGACTCGGACCTGGAGTCGGACGACAGTGCTGGCACCCAGAATCTCGAGCTCCTGCTGCCCTCCATGAAGTCGACCATACTGGACAAGTTCAAGAGCTGCTTCGGCTGCTGGCGGCGCAGGTAATGCCAGGCGGAGCGGCGGCATATCAGGCGGATCAGGCACAAATCACGTTATTGACAGGCACTAGCAACCTACGTACTTAATACTAATAATAAACTCCATTGCCACTACAGAGCTGTAAACATAGATTTATTTGGTTTTAGTAAAATCCATTCGATAAATATTAATCAATACTGAAGAGCACGGTGTCTTGTTACTATTTTTTTTAGCTTTATTCAGGGGAGAGTTTAAGCTAGGAACACCCTAAATCTTCAATTAAAAATGTAATTAAAAAAAGATATTCCATCCGGCTTACGGCTAAGTTAATCCCAGAGATTATCAGTCCCAGAGGCTAATAGTCAGAGGTATTTATAATACTGACGGGGCATCCATGATTTGCTGAGAATATTCCCTATAGTTCGAGGGAAAGTGGCGGTAAGGTTATTACTAATTATACCCCAGATTTATCTTTTATCCCTAAATAAAGTTTAAAGGAAAGAAACAAACAAAAAAGTTCAGTCGTGTTCCCTCAATGCTTTCTATTTAAGTTAAAGCTGTTAAACATATTTTACTTAGACACAATTTGAAGTAAAAATAAATCCCTGAATGAAAATAAAAATTTGAAAACTGTACTCAGCCTTGTGCAAAGTCTTAGGTGTCCGTGTTGAGCGTTAGGCAGACGCCCTGCAATATCCAGTGACTCAGATCCTCGGAGGTGGCCAGATTTGCCTCAAAGACCAGGCCCACGCCCATGGCATTCCGGCGCAGCGATGTCGTATAGACGGGGGCCAAAAATGTGTTCTGGAAAATAAAAGATGGCACTTGATAAGTAAGGCTGAGCTCAGAACCATTATTTAAAGCATGCAAGATGGCCTCCCACTTTAAAGCTTCTCCCTGAACCCCGAAGCTTGCGCCATTTAAACTCGGAAACAATTAGCACGAAGCACAGATGCCCCATTAGTTGGCTGGGCGGGTGCGGAAGCTGTTGGTAATTTAGTGCGATGCATTTAAACAAATATCAGCGTGGCCACGCCCCGCCCGCCGCCACCGCCGCCCCGGGCATATGTAGATACAAGCGCACATTAGTACTTGTCACTGCCAGACGGCGAGGCAGCCAGCTATCCTGGCTAACCCGCCTGACCAGGACCGTTGGCGATACCAACCTGCAGCTTGAGACGGTGCGCCTCGATGGGCTCCACGGCGAGGATGGCCAGCTCCTCGACCAGGACCTTGGGATGGGAGCGCGCCAGCTGATTAGCGACCAAGTCAAAGCGTGCGCCCTCAATGTACAGACCGTGCACAAAGCAGCCCTGCAAAAAGTTGAGCGATTAAAATGCAAACAGAATTCCTAATTACGAAATTAGTGCCAGCCCCTAAGCCAGGCACCAGGAACCGGGATTCGGGATGGAGTTGGGGCTGGGTCATCGTTTTGCATTTAGAATGTCAGGGCAGGTCCGGCCACTCACCGTCACTGGGCGCTCCTCCACATCGTCCGGGTCGGCGAATTTTGTAACGTAGGTGAAGAGGGTGGAGCGATCCAGGGGCCAGGCGTTTCGGCGACAGGCAATCTGCAGAGGTGACCGGATGGAAGGAATGGCAATGGGCAAAAGCCAAAAGGTGCGACAATGCAGACACTCACCTGCACCAGGGCCGTGAGATAGCTCTGCGGTATATGCAGACCCGACAGCCACATGACCAGGGGCTCGCCGGAGAGCGTCCAGTATTTGTATTGCACGGCCCGGAGCTTTGGGATAGGAAAGGAAAGGAAAGAAGGGCTGATTAGTGGACACGAACTCACCTTGATTGATTCGGGGGGCTCAGCTGATTAATGAGCTGGCCCAGACCCTGCCAGTGGCAGTCACGGAGGATGAGGACTCACCCGCAAGTGCTCCAGCCAGCTAGCCAACTGTTTGCATGTTGCCGGCGCCAGCTTGCTCCACGCGCCTGGCAGGAGGCCATTGAACAGCGAGTTGGCAATGTTGTCCAGCACATTGTCCATGCCGATTTCGCCGGCGATGGCCTGCGGAGAGCATGCAATTAAATTAAAAGGCCCGATGGAGGCACATGTGTGGGCGTGGTCGGAGCCAAGACAAAGCCAGCAGCCTGCAGCCGAGTTCATTTGCATTTGTAAATTTATTTTGGCAACAAAATGCAGCCTTAGCTCAGAGCTCCGATCTCTCCCAGCTCCCACATTCAAATTTGGACATTGTTTGCTTGGTCGCCAGCCAAGTTGGCAAATGCATAAACAAATGGGAAATGCAAAATGCAAAACAAGGCTGAAGGATTTATGTGCGGCCTTCATTGACAGGCGCATATACGTGATAAGCCCCCGGAAGATTACCTTGCGGAGCAGCTCCAGCGTCTTCTTGATGCGCACCACCAGCAGATTAAAGCGGTCCAGCTCCTGCAGCAGAACCACGCCGGTGGGCGACAGGCTCATCTGGATCTGCTTGCGAATGCGCCACGTCTCGAAGGCGGGTGGCAGCTTCTTCAGTATCCCGGCGGCCACCGAGTCGATGAAGTCGTCGCGGCTGATGCCGCCCGTGCCCTCACCTGGTTGCGGCGAAGGCGAAATAAGGAGCGTGAGTGCGGATTACAGTGGCAGGTGGCAGGTGTCGGGCACAAAGGCAAGAAAAAAGCTGCAGTAATATATGCAGGGTCTGCGGTTTTTCCAATTGCCTTTCTCCTTTTTTCTGTGCATTTATTTCTGGTGTTTTTTATTAATTTTCCTCTTTATCTGGCACCCAAATAGGGTTTTTTCTGTGCTCCCTGCTTTATTTTTTGTTAAAGTGTCAATTAGCAAATACTAAAGCTCATGAATATGCAAATAATCGGCATTTTTCAGGGAGCTACGCGGATGCTAGGAGAGCATATTGGTTATGGAATTTATTTCTAACATTTTAAATGTTATTCTGTTAGTAGAAAAATATTAATTATATTTACATGAATTATTAAAGTAGAAGAAATAGATTTTTTTAGTATTTAACTCTGTTAGTAGTGCCTTAAAAATTCCCTGCAACTGAACCTTTATCGCTGTGGTATATCTTGTTGCGAATCGCGTTGAATTGAAATAAAATTGTTAAACTCGCTTTTTAATCAGTGGAAATATTTGTTCTTATTATTATTTTTATTTACACTAAAAGGGAGATGGGAAATGGCGGGCCAAATACTTTACCAGGATTGACTTCGGTCGGTGTCCACTTGGTCACTTCATGTGTGCGAATTTATTTAAAAAAGTATTCCAAATTGTATATACAATTATTTACAAGGCCATACATATAGGGGAATATGCATGATTCGTGAGCGGATTGTGTGCAAACAAATGTACAAAAGGGCGGGGAATGGGAAGGGGCGTGGCACACACTCTGATGGCGGTTTTAACACGTTTAAGCCCGTAACGCAAAATTATCGACTTTTGTGTGACGTTTTCACCATTTTTTGGTACTTCTGACGGCGGTCGCTGCGGTGAGGTTTGAACTCGATTCGCTGCGATTTGCGGCAGCCCGATGAAAGTGAATGAATGCATATGGGAATTGGTAGGGAGTGGGAATTGGGCATGGAGCAGGGAGATGTGCATGCATGTCCTGCCCTCCAATCTGGAACGAGGCATCGTGTGTGTGAGTGCGGTTCTATTTTAATTTTTAATGTGTGCATTGCTGTTGTGCGTCGGCTATAATGGCGCATGCAATAAAGTTAATTGCAAAACCGCAACTAATTAATTAAATTAAATTAAAAATTCAACATGCCAAAAATATACACACATAGCGTGGCGCCGGAATGAAAATCAACAAGATAAAATGTAATAAACGGCTGACAATTGGCACACGTTGCATGCAAATTGAACCATTTACCACCGCCACCAGGCACCAGGCACCGTATCTATATTACATTATTATCATTGCTTTTTTCCGACTCGAATTATCAGCGGATAGCGGATGGTGTGTGGGTGTGCTATCTCGAGCAGATATGCCCGCAGGATCGGATCGAAAGGGCGGTTAAATATTGAATGCCTCCAACCAGGCAGGGGCACACTCACCCGTCTGTGGCTGCAGCTCAATCAAACTGTTCCAAATGCTGCGCGCCGCCATTGTGTAATAACCAATTTCCGCGTTCGGATGCAAACCAAACACATCCGGTTTGTTGACCAGCGGCAGTTTGTCGATGTGCGCTATTGTCAAAGCATTACGTATGTAAGTAGCCCAGGGAGATCATAGTTTGTTAGTCGCTCACCTATGTAGTCCTCCTTCAGCACCGTCTCCTCCTCCGGCAGGCAGTAGTCCACGTTCTCGTCCATGTAGAAGTGGAACTCCTTGAATTCGTCAAACAGAAAGTCGCCCATGTACTCGTTCATGTAGCAGTTGGTGATGCGCCGATCGAAGTCGTCGATGACCCGGCCGCCGTACATCACCTCGCCGATGAGGTACTTCAGGCTGTTCCACGGCAGCTTGCCGCCCATGCAGCGCGTGAGGTAGGTGCGCAGGATCTCGGTGCAGACCTCGAAGTCCGTGTCGTTGAAGTCGTACGCTATGTTCCAGCCCAGCTTGTCGTACTTGCGGCGCTCCTAAGGGAGGGAGGGAAAGGGATACGTTTACACAGATTAATCGGAGTGCCTCCAACTGGACGATCAATATCAATTTGTTGCAACTGCTGCTGCTCCATCAATTGTGCAACTCTGAAAAGCTTTCAGCAGCTAGAAATTAAGAGATTAATAAATAAACAACGCCACACACTCGACCAGCTGGGCTCCGTCTGTAAATTGCACTATCTAAGGCACTTACTTGGACGACGGCGTGGAAGAAGGCCAGCACATAGACCAGCGGGCGGAAGGCGGGATTCGAGCAGCTCTCGAGGCGCTCCTGACGCACTTTAAAGTAGGTGGAGCGCAGATTGAGCTTCAGGCCATTGGGTGGCTCAGTGACCACTAAGGATGAAGGGGTTAACTTGATAGACTCCTAAGAAGAGCTAAGGGGGACTCACCCTTGAGGGACTTCTGCAGAATGCCTATGGGGAATGAGGGCGTCGGATCCGTGGTTATCCACAGCCTAAAGTCTGGGTGAGGGTTCTCGATGCGGTCCAGATACTTCTCCAGCTCGCGCACGAACCGGATGAGCAGGTGCCCGTTCTGGAGCATCAGCCACATGCCCTGCTTGAGGGCCATATCCAGCAGACCCATAGCCGCCTTCTCCTGGCCCTGTCCCAGCGAGATGTGACAGAAGTTGGACATACCGACAATCGCGTCCGCCAGCTTGATCAGATCGTTGGTGGGATCCGAGCCGGCGCTGAGCACAAAGCACACGGGAATAGTGCTGGAGGTCTGCTCGTAGATGGCCGTGAAGCTTACCACCGGCGGCATAATGTAGAACTCGTCCATCGTCTCGACTATGTATTGATTGATGCTGCGGAAGATGCGGTCCACGCGGAAGCAGCGCAGGAACATTAATTTCTGTGGGCGATACGTTGGGCTTTTAAGCATTTGAATACCCCCCAAAGTGACAATGAGCCGCCGACAGCTCGTCATCACTCCTGCATAGTTGCTGCTCCATTGCTGTTGCTGTTGCCCCTGCGGTTTCCAGCACAACTCAAGTGCAAATTGGGCTCGCTTCGCTTGGCGCTGGTTTCAAGTGCGACTGCGGGCGCAAATTGCCGTTCATCTAATGGTTTGGAAAATTGATAAAATATGGTAATGCACACAGACACACAGAGCAGCAGGAGCCGAGGTCGGTAGAGAGACATCCATATAGAGACACACACACAGATACTGGGCTGACAAAAACAGGCTGCTAATAACTTGAGAAGAAAATGTGCGCCAAAGTTGCAGGACGTAGCAAAAGTCGAGTAAAACTAAACGCCCAAAGTGTGCTGTGCTGTGTCCTCGGTGGGTGTGGCGGCTCTGGCGGCTCTGGCCTGGCTTGTACATAATAATCCACTAGAGGCGAGCATAAAGTACGAAATCCAATAACGCTCAATGGCAACGGCTACAGCAACAGCGAGGGAGCAACAGCAACAGCAACAAGAACGGCAACGGCTTCGGGAAGCTTGAGCTGGAGGAGCTCCTGGCCAGGACCACTCGAAGCTGAAAGCATGCAAAGCGAGTGGGTGAATACACAGCAGCGGCAGGGCCGGCACTTGCCTGGAATGCATTGCATTTGATGTTGTAGTCGCCCGGACATGCCACCTCCTCAGGATTCTCCAAGTCGAACCACTGAGCGACGGACGGAGACCCAGTAGTAGTAGTTCATGGGCATTCGGATGACGATGACGATGGCGATGGCGATAAGTGCAGGCAAAATGAGCGTCGGCAACGGAACGGAAGTCAGTGAATGCCACATGCCAGTCAGAATCAGAATCAGAATCGGGCCAAGGAGAAGGAGGAGCCGTTTTGGGGTCCGGGTCCCATCGACCATCCGAGTCCAAGTCGTGGTTGTTGCCATTGTCGTCGTTGTTGCCGTTGTTGTTGTGCATTTTATGGCATCGTCCACAGAGCAGTTCCAGTGGCAGTAGCAGCAATTTGATAACGGCATCCGAGTTGACGTTGACGTTGAAGATGATGCACCCAAGCGAGCAGCGGGAAAATCGGAATGGAAAATACCGAAATACAAAAAAAAGAAAAAAGAAAATATGGAAAACATGAGCATTTAACAGGGCACGGTTGAACCCCTCTTACGGTTCAGAGCTGTGCCTTTTTTGGGCACTTAAATATTGGCTTAACTACACTTTAAGCGAGGGATTATCTGAAGGGTTTATTTAAAGTCAAACTAAAAGGTTTCAATTAGTGGTAAATACTTCTCTCTTTAGGGAAATTCTTAATAGAAAATAAAGCTCACACCTTGGTCTTTACAATCTTAAGAGAGGTATTATTTGAAGGGTTTATCCAAAGTCAAACTAGATGGTTTCAATTAGTGATAAATCCTTTGCACTTCAGGAAAATTCATAAAAGGAAATAATGGAAATACCGTTCACACATTGATATCTTAAAAATCCTTAAATTCATTCCTTAAATATCTACTTGTCCCTCCATTGAAACCCGTTCGAACTCACCTCCTTCCACTCCACCAGGAAACGACTGAAATGATCCGGCAAAGTGCCAAACACTTCAGGGAAATCAAAGGCCAGCTTGAGCAGATCCTCCCAGCTCTTTTCGGGCAGCCACTTGCAGGGATTGGAGCGCTCGCTCTTGGTCAGCGCAATGCTGCCCTTGATGAAGAAGTCCAGCTCGGACTGCAGCAGGACGCCGTCCCGCTGGGCCAGCTTGGTGGCAATCTGGAAGGAGAAGAGCAGCTTGTGCCGCTCGAAAATCCCTGTGCAGCCGTAGCAGTAGACGTTCTCCGTCAGCGTCTTGATGATGTTGTTCAGCCGCTTCTGGAGACTGGCATCCGGCACGGCCTTGCGCAGGGAGTAGACGAAGACGTCCAGGTAGGCGGCCAGGGCATACTGGTACATGCTGTTCACGGTGGCCATGTCCGAGAGGGCGAAGAAGAGCACGGCTCCGCGCTTGGCTGCCGGGCGGTAGCCGTTACGCAGCACCTCGATGTCTGCCGCCGTGTCTGCGGCCAACTTGAGCTGCTCCATGACGACGGCCGCCTTGGTCTTGGTGTTCTCCAGCGTCTCGATCAGCTCCGTGTTGTCCAGCATGTTGCCCGTCGAGGTGGCCAGCTCGCGGAGCAGGGAATCCTCGAGCTGGCTCAGCAGCTGCTTGTTCTCGCTGGTCTGGCTGATGAGGAACTCGCGCTGCGCCTCCAGGTCGGGTCGCTCGGTGCCCACCACCACGCTGAGCAGCTGGTCCTCCAGACCAGTCTGGGTCACCGTGTAGTTGATGACCAGCGCCTTGGCGTACACGGCCGGATCGAACTTGGGGTTGGAGAACTTGGTGGTGAGGTAGACGCGGAAGCTGGAGTCCCAGTCCACCTCCTTGTCGCCCAGCATGACGAACTTTCGGCCGCCCTGCAGGCGGATGTTCTTCTGCAGGATGTCGTCGATCACCGGGTCGATGTAGTCGTCCACGTCCTCGAACAGGACGGGCGTGCCGTACATGATGGCCATCTCCAACTGCTTGAGGAAGTCCGAGTCGCTGAAGGAGAGCACCTTGAGGTTGTTCCGGGTCTCCTTCTTGCGAATCCACTGCAGCGCCTGCAGCTGGGGATCGATGCAGAGCGGGAAGCGGGAGGCGCGCATGGTGAGGATGCCGTTCTGGATGGACAGCTCGTCCGGCGGCAGTCCCTCGTTGCTCCACTGCGAGATCTCCACGTCGGTGGTCAGGTAGGCGTCGATCTTGAAGGGCAGGGCGATGGGAATGCCCAGGGACACGATGTCCTCCAGCCAGTCGTCGAAGACCATCGTCTTGCGGAACTCCCAGGTGAAGGCTCCGGTGTAGGCCAGGAAGGAGGCGCTAATCAGGCACATGCCCACGCTGTCCGTCAGCTGCTGGCCCAGACTGGCCATCTCCTTGCTCCAACGGATCAGCTCGGAGGTCAGGCCGCTGATCAGCTTGTCGGCGGCTATCAGGCGCCGCTCCGCCTGCTGCATCATCTCGATGAGGGCGCGCATCTGCTTCATGGACACCGCGTAGTTCTCGTTCAACTGCAGCAGCTTCTCCTCCAGCTTCTGGATCTCGCTGTTCAGGTGGTTGAGTAGCTTGATCTGCACCTCCTGCTCCTCGACGAGGAAGTCCAGGCGCTCCTTCTTGGGCTTGACCTCGCGGTACACCTCGAAGAAGCCCAGCACGGCCTTCACGAACTTAAGCAGGCCCGCTCCGGCAATGGAGATCTTGCCCATGTCGTCCAGGTTCTGGGTCTTCATGTGCTGCCGGCACTGGGTGATCTGCTTTTGCGTCAGGGCCTCGCAGTCCATCTCCATCAGGCTCTTCAGGAAGTTCACGTCGCTCATCATGCCCTTGGCCGACTTCCAGCTGATCTCCTTGATGCCCTTCAGAATTGCCACGCACTCGCAGACCACCTGCACGGCGGCTGGGGGCGTGGCGAAGGATCGGATCTCAGTGATCTGTGCCTTTTCCAGCTCAGACAGAGCCCGCCGGGCCTCCTCTAGGGCAGGCATAGCATCGGCCAGGATCTCCTCGGCCTCGTCCTTCTCGATGGCTATCTGCTTGCCCTTGATCTCCACCTCGACGGACTTCTCCGAGGCCTCGGCCTTCTTGGTGTTGGCCTTCTGCGTGGAGGACTCGATGGTGACCAGCATGGCTTCGCACTCCTCCGAGGCAATGGCCACGTTCTTCTTCTGCTCCGTGACAATAATCCGGAGCTCGTCGATCTGAACGGAGGCCTCTTCGATTTTCTTGATGCCCTCGCCGAGACGCGAACGTTGCTGGGTGATGAACTTGGCCTTCTCCTCTGCAAGGATCGGTAATTCAGAAGTATATAATAAAGAAGGAACCTTTCTACTTACCCAACAATCCTCTGTAGGTGTTTATGTAGTCCAGATAATGCTTGGGCGTCACGAAGTTGTTACGCCTCAGCTTGGCCAGGTAGTCCCTTGAATACTGCTGTATGGTGGTGTGCACATGGACCACGTGCTCCACAATGGAGTCGCGATGTTCGGCAGGTATTAGGGCGTGCTCGGTCAGGAAGAGCTTGGCCACAGCGTACAGCGCCTGCCTGGGCCAAGGGAACACCCAGTCGATGTAGGTGCTACCGATGAGTCCGGGGAAGTTGCGGCAGCGATTGCGCAGGGCATCGCCAGCCGGAGACATGCACAGGACCACGTGCAGGTTCTCAGCACAGGTGCGCAGGAAGTAGGCCCAAACCGCATCTCTGTGAAGGACAATATTAAGCATGGGAGGAACACCTTTTCCTCCATTAAACTGTACTCACTTGGAGGCAGAGACTCCCTCCTCCTCGGCGAATTTCCGCACTTGATTGACGATGCCATCCTTGTCCTCATCCGGAAACAGGGCCGGCACTTGGCCAACGGTCAGGATGTTATTGATCAACTCTAGGAAGCCCTCCTCAGCCACCTGGGCTGCGGTGAACAGGAAGACCACCTTCTTCCGCTTAACCCCCGCCATGGTGTAGAGGACCTTGAGGTCCTCGCGGAAGGCAGCTTCGTTGTAGCCCCGAGATATGGTGATCTCGAAGACCTCGCACTCGGCGGCAAAGGAGGCCAGTCGGGTCACGCACTTCTTGCCACTGCCGCCGACGCCGATGAGCAGCACGTGACCCCGGTTCATGCGGAGGGTGCGGTGAACTCTAGTTAGATGCTCCAGACAGTCCTCGAACAGGACCAGGGTCATCTTCTGCTTGCGCTCGCAGTACTCCTCGAGGATCTCGGTGAACAGGAAGTACACGGAGTTGTAGTCCAGCAGATCCTCGTACAAGCGGGGCTCCGATTCGTTGGTAAAGTTGCGGAAATCCCCAAAGAGCAGCGGGTCACGCAGGACATAGTCCTTGAGTGAGAGTATCACCTGGGGCGCTTCCTCGCCCTCCTCCTCCTCTTCGCCCTCCTCCTCGCCAAAGTCGGTGTCCGTCTTGGACGGCTCGTAGAGAAGGCGAGCTTGGGCCTCAGCCTCGGCCGCGTCGGCGTCTATAAAGCCATGCTCCTCCTCGAAAGAGGGCGGGAAGCGATCAGCCACCTCCGTGGCCAGATTACGACGCACACCCGAGATGTCCTGGAAGTGAATTAATATCTTACCTAAAAGTGGGATGTATGACTTACGTTGTCTGCTATCAGGCGATCGCAGATGATCCTGGTGTACTCGTTGCGCCACACCCTGATGAGGTCCCGCAGGCTCTTGAAGGACGTGGGCTCGATTAGGAGCAGGCCCGCGAAAATCCGCGACAGATCCTTAAGATTGAAGATGTAGTGGAACTTGGAGGGCGTGGGCGGCAGGTCCGCAATCACCATCTGTGGGGGTCAGGAAGCAATTAGCGTAATCAGACTAGGCCGGACAATAGGTCCTACATCCTGCACCCTGCCGGGGTGCCACGCCACACAAATCAATTTTATCTCGACTAGCAATATGCAAGGACCAAGAGCATTCTACACGCCCTCGGGGACGTTGCCAAGTTGCTGAATTTACAGCCATTATCGAGTTGCTCGCTCCGGCCGGAGAGCGTCTGAGTAACGGCAATTCTATTCAAATAATTCATTTCACTCCATTTCGTGGCGCATTAATATCCTTGCCCTGCCCTGAGTGTGTAAGGAAGACATACGAACTAGGGAGAGCCCTGGACACGGTTGGACTCCAGGGAGCACCCTGCAGGCTGCAGGTGTGAGTAAATCATTTTTCCACCCCAAACATTTTCGGATATGGGACGGAGTAGGGAGGGAGCGAGTTCGGCTGCTTGTGGCAATTGCGGCGACAAATGCATTTTTATCTGCACGCAATGAAATGCGATAATATTTTAGTGTCAACAATTGTTAAAAGGACCATAAACTAATGCCTCTGCCTCGGCCCCCAGCCACGCCCACTGGCTGCGGGAAAGCAAAAGAGCCATCCACAGTTCAATACTTGAACATAATCAAATTTCGCTCCGGCCAAGATATTCCGGAGGAGATAGGCAACGAGCAGCCAGGCAGACGCAGATATGTACATCGCAGAGCCAGAGCCAGAGCCACAGGCTGGGGCAGAGGCCCGGCCCAGATACAGATACAGTCAACTAGGCAGCCGTCGAGGCGGGTGACCATTGTGAGTGCCGCCGAGTGGAGAGGATTGCAGTGGAGTGGAGCGGCAATGGCTACGGCTACGCCAGCGACTACGGCACTGAGTTGCACTCGAAAAAGCAATGGAGCAGCCACGATTGAGAACAAGGACGATGGAGAGGACGAAGCGAAGCTCAACGTCGCAGTGCATTACAGACCATTGAATAATTCCCATTTCCATTGTACACAGGGCACAAGGCACAGGACAGGGGCACAGAGCGGGCACGGCAAAGCAGATTATGAAAAATTGTCGTTATTTGCATATGTAAATCGAATTTCATAAAATTTGTGAGAGGCCTTAAAGCATATTATTCAGTGTGGAATTGATTTCTTCTGCTGAATTTCCACAGAATGCAGTCAAGGTGTTTCTTTATATTTAAATGAACCCAACCCAAGTCAGATAAATACATAAATGCAAGAATATCTGTGACTACAAACCCAACTCACCTTGAACAGCTTCAGCGTCATGTTGACAATCATATCGGCAATGGGCATATAGCAGTCCTGGAACTTGACAAAGCCCAAGTGTCCCTTGAAGATGGAGGAGTAGATCTGAATGAGGGACTCGTCGTTGGGGAAGACGATGTTGTAGGTGGAGAACATGCTGATGAAGCGTGGATCGACTTCGTTGCGGCCGCCGCCCGCCGTTCCCATGGCGGCGTAGAAGGTCAGGTCCTTAAACTTCTTCCAGTTGAGATCCTTGTCGCGGTCGTACATGCCGCCACGCTCGAAGAACAGCTTCAGCAGGGCAATGGGCTGCTGAGTTCCGTAGCTGCAAAGGGAAGTAATCGAGGTAGGGGGTTCGTTCCAGCCATTACACGGAGTACTCACTCATCCACCTGCGGCATGTTCATGTCATCAATAAAGCAGGCAATTCTCTTGCCCATCGGTGGCCCGTACGTATCCTTGGTGCGCTTCTCCACGGCCGCCTCCAGGGTGCGCTGCACATCCAGCGACGAGGTTCTCGATGAAAAATTAATATTGAGTATGACCTGAAAGGGATGCGAAGGGAGGCAAGCGCCATGTTAGTCGGCGGCGCGACGTTTGTGCGAGAGATTTTTCAATTACGTTCGAAACCGGATTGAGATTGCGCAAATATTGCATGATGGTGGCCGTCTTTGATGTTCCAGCCTCGCCGACAAGCAGGACGGGTCGTTTGATCTGCAAAGGGAGTCGGAGTCGGAGTCAAAGGGGGTTAACCGAAATAGGGACAAACATTAATAAGATATCCCGGGAGCGCGGGAGTAATGACTTCCCAAAGACACACACACCCACCTCGCTCATGAGGGCCAGCGCCCGGTTGATGCGCGTGTTGTCCACCGTGGGCACCAGAATCTCGCTGAACTTCACCGTCGGGTCGTGCGTGTACGGCAGCACCACCCACTCCCAGGCCTTCCACACGTTCTCCTTGATGTCCCAGAAGTAGTCGTAGAGCGTCGGCTTGTTCTGCGGAAACTGTCCGCCGGAGGCCGGATTCTCGGGCGTGTCCTGCACCAGCGGGAAGCCGGAAATGCGCTTCATGAACTCATCGAATATGAGCTGGTGCTTCTCCAGCAGGCAAGCGCCCATGGATCCGTAGACGGCCTGCAGGAAGCAACACTCCAGAGTGTCCGTGTTGTACACCTGCAGCACCGGCTCGTCGAAGTTCTTGCCGTCCCCGGGCCCGTAGTTGGGCAGCAGGGCGTCGTAGAGGTTGCAGAACTGCGTGACCATATTGAGGTCCGTCTGCATGATGACCAGCTTCAGCGGGTTGCCCTGCGTGGTGCCGTCCAGCCCCTCCAGGATGAAGGCGATCGACTGGTTGATGATCTTCTCGAAGAAGTCGTTCAGCAGCTCGCGCTGCACCTCCGGCCGGGTAAGCACCCAGCGCTGCCAGTACGGGCTGTAGCGCAGATTCTTCGGGTCCACGTACACCATTCCCGCCCGGGAGACCGTCGCCGGCGAGGCGTAGTTCAGGTTGCCCACCTCGAAGAGCAGGGCGCAGTAGTTCTCCAGCCGGATGCGCTCGCCGTTCGCCAGTGTCAGCAGCTTGTTGTCATCCATCACGGAGTTCATGTTCTCGATCCACAAAGCATCCACATCGCCATCGAAGCAGGCGTACCTGCGTTCCTGCGGGGGTCGGGATGGTGTGGGGTTGCATTAGCCTAAGTGCGTTACACAACGCCTGTCACCGGAGTCACCCGAGTCCCATCCCGTCGACACTGCTCCCAGTGCCACCCCCACGAAAGATTACTCTGCCGAGCCGAATAAATGGGTTCACATACGGAAAGCAGTAGGGCAGCCACCGGGTGAACAAAAATGCGACCGGAAACCACAACTTTTGTTTGGAATTTACCCTATAAAATGTGGCTTTAAAGCTTCTATAAAAGTCAGTAGGACTTTGATTGTATGTAAATTCGTACAAGATTATAATCTAACTAAAGAAATATCTTTAAAAAATACAAGAAATAAGCTTTTAAGCCAGTACAAGTAATTATTTGGTAATTTATAAGTTTACTATATGATTTTGTTTAAGGTAAATATATATGAAACCAATTTAATGGTCTGAAAAATATTTATAATTTGGTTGGTACTAAAGGTTAGTTGGTAAGAAAAATATCTCAGCTTGTGCTGATAAATATAATATTATGCTTAATATTTTTAAACCTTTTCCAGCTGAACCCTTTCTAGAAAAGCATATACCCAGACCCCTCCTAGTTATGCAATCCCGGCTTATTACTGTATGAACGCGATTTCCGCATGAATGATGCGGTGCAGCCACCAAGCACCTGCATTTGAGCCCGAAGCCCGAAGCCGAAATGACACTGAGCCGGGCTGGTGGATGCGGATTCGCTGATGCAGCACTTTAATTCACATGGGACTGGCACGAAGGACGACTCCATTTTTCCTGAACCCCCCGGTGCGCACAGGTGTCTGGCACCCAGAAGCCACCCTGATCCCGCCTAGCCCAGGCACAGGCTCTCACTTACCTCACGCTCGATCGGCTTATTCATTTCACGGAATATATTTGAAAACAATCCATCAATCCAATCCCTCGTTTCCATGTCCAAATAGCCGTATAA
>VNJO01011945.1:0-22574 GCA_008042535.1 Drosophila tani | reverse complement strand
CGCTGGCTGTGCGCTGATAGAAACATTCCAAAACCGCCCCAATTCCGGCAAGCAGAGCTCTTAAATCGTAAAATACCAGAGTAAATAAAATAAAATAATAAAGCAAATGAAATATAACTCTCAAATCCTATCTGTACATATAAAGCCCAGAGTAAACACCCAAAAATCAGCAGATTGCCTCCGAAAAAAAAACTTCCACAGCGATAAGCGATTCGCTGAAAGATAACAAACTAAATTCACTGTTATTTGCCACCATCCTTAAGTCTTTTTATTTTTGGGTGATATTCTGTTAAAAATATTAGATTAGGTAGACCCAGGGTGGTCTATTGAGTACGTATCAGTGGTGCTGCATTCCGTGCGGTTACGCTGGGTATTTTGGGTGCTTTTAAGATTTTGTTAAGGGATTTTCTTAGTTAAATATCTCCAAATATTTCAGCTTTTAATGTTTTGTTTTTATAATTATATTAAACAATGTTAACAATAGTTTTGTTCTGTGTTTTTATTATAAAAACAAAGTTATATGTCTTGGAAATACCTGTATAAATATTTTTTTTTTTAATTAGACACATTTTAGTTGTTAACTAAAACTAAAACAATGTATTATGCATAAAAAAAACACCTGTAGAGCTAAGAAAATTTAAAATTAAGGGCGTTTTTCAATTTCCCGCCCAAATGCAGCTGACTGCGATTCGGTTTGCGTCCCGTCTTAATGCATATTCGCCGCATCAGCAGCAGCGCGGCAAATTGAAAGGCCTGATTTCCAAGCACTTGGTCGTAAATAAAATATATTCCAGCAACTTTATGCGTTTATATAAGCGGCAAGGCAATAAATTGGTAATCGAACCACGCGAATTTCCATTGATAAGCCCTAAATATGTTACTGATAGCGGACTTTCCTCTTTGATAAGCCCTAAAAACGTTACTGATAACAGCTGCGCGGCCAATTCGCCGCTCTCTGTGAACTTTTAACTCATATATGTACATGTACTCTTATACGGTTCACACACACCCCTGATTTTTGGGGGCGGGCATGCGTGTGTGTGTGTGTGTGTGTATCGCTCTTGCTTCCTCTTCTTCTTCCAGTTTCGCGCTGGAACTTTAAGCGACGTGTGTGCGTGTCTGACTAATTAATTGCTTCTACTTGCAGCCAAAGATGAGCCGCCTGTTAATTAAGCCCGCCGCTGCCACAATGTCTGTTGCTTTGCAGCAGCAGCAGCGGCAGCAACAGCAAAACGTCATTCGCCGGTGGAAATCGTTCCTCAGCAGCAACAGCAGCAACAACAATGGAAATCGACGCGCGGCGAAATCAACGCTGGCAGCAGCGACGTCAGCGTCGACGTCTACCGCGAACAAAAGCTGCGGCCAAAGCGGCAACGCCATTCAACCGTTAGACGTCCGTCGGTTAGTTTCGCTCGCGTCCAGCGTTGCCAACTCTTCGGGTATTAAAAAGCTAAAGTAGACTTAAAAAAAAAAAAAGTGGAGTCCAGTTTTAAGTAAGGCAAAATAGCCAGATCTGGCCAGAAAACAGCTAGGTTGGCAACGCTGCTCGCGACTTACCATTCCCGAAAAATAGAATAGAAAATAAGCTACCAAGTCCCGTTTTACCTCCACTTCCAGTTCGTTCTCCAGCAGCAGCAAAATGCCGTCGTCCGAGAAGTCGCTGTCCTTGGACAACATAAACCCCAACTTCATCGCCATGGAGTACGCGGTGCGCGGTCCGCTGGTGATTCGCGCCGGCGAAATTGAAAAGGAGCTGCAAAAGGTGAGTGAGCGAAGGAAGCGCCGTGCTAAATGCGACGCCATTTGGTTCCCCTTTGATTCCACAAATTTAATGGCACAGGCCAGGCAAAGCGCGCTGTCAAAGCCCGCATTTAATGTCTAAGCACGCTACGTTTATAGTATTCCCATGGCGTGTCTGTGTCTCTCTCCCGCTGTGTGTGTTTGTTTTGTGTGTGTTGTTGTTGTTGTTTCCTCGCTTTGCCGCCCTTTTTCTTACGCCCCAATACGCCGAGGCGAGAACGCTGCGTGGAATCATTCACCTAGCCATCTCTCTCCCTCTCTCGCTCTTACTCCAAGGACACCTGTTGCGAAAGGTAGAGCTGGAGAAAAAAAAGTCATAATAGAGAGGGAAAGCAACCTTGAAAATAATTGAGTAAGCCCAAAATATTAATTTTTTTTCTTAAGTAATGAAATCTGTTTGGCAAAACACTAAAATAAATTATAAAATAATAATAAACAAAGCTGAAGTCATTACCAAACCATTTCTAATTTCCTTCCAAGCAAAATTTATTATTTATTTATTTTTGTTCTTAATTTCGGAAAAGGCAAATACTTAAAATTTGTTTTTAATTATAAATTCCAATATTCCCAATTAAACTTAATGTGCTCCTTTCTCTCACTTTAGTTTTCTTTTAAAAGAAAAATACATGTAGGAAAAAACGATTTAAACTTATTATTATTTATATTATTTCTACACTAATTTTGACTTTACCACCTATAGAAGTTTTTCTTTCAGTGTACAAATATTTCTTTCTCTGCTTATTCTATTTGTTCATTAGTCAAAACAGGTTTTTTAAATATTACTTTTTTTTTCTGAATACCCAAGATCCACTTCAAACGAAATAAAAGCAAACACAAGCTATAAAAGCTATAAAAAGTCGAAGAAATATACAATTTAAGTGTAGAAAAGTATAGGATGATAACTTAAAGGCAAGACGCTATCGAAAGTAATCCAAAAGTTCAGATAACAAATGTAATCTAGCTGCCATAAATTGATCGAAGACGGTTAATATTCTTTATAATGGAAGAAAACTCGAAAAAACTGCAAAAAGTAACCTTTGAAGCGAGCAAACAAGGCAATAAACTAATTAATTAGTGAATGATTTCACCCCAGGGAGTTGGCCCATACTCGAGTGCTCAGCTCAACAAGCCAAGCCGAGTTTTATGCCATTTTCCACAGCGAGTCATGGTTTTAATTGCTAATATTTAAGTATAGCCACAGCCGCCGCTTCTAATTAGTGTAAATTGCCTTTCTTGGCCTCGAACAATTGGAGCCAACGAGCGCTGTGGCTCTCCTCAAGTTGCCCAATTTCAAGTTCACTGAACGACCTTCAACTTGGCTTACATAAGTGCAAAAATTGTGGGGTGTGTGGGCTGGCAGGCAGGATGCTGCCGTCTTATCAGTGTCAGAGTGGGAAAACATAGTAACAACATGCGCATGAGCTACGGGAAATGTATGGTACACACAGCAGCACGCTTTTCTCTGGATTTTTCCACATTTTTCTCTTCGAACTTTGTTGACCCGTCGCCTCAGCTTTGTTTATACAAACTTACATTCTCATATGTAGAAATAAGTAAACATATATAACTCGAATTCCGTGTGTTTTAATGCCCCGCCGACAGCACGTTGATTCCTTGGTTTCCCGCCGTTTTTCCCGCTGCGCTTGATTTCCTTATCCGCCCGCTCGACCCTCGCCTCTGCCTGTGTTTTTGTGCCTTTCTGCGTTTTATCAAATTCCCCCACTTGGAGCCGTTGGCAGCTGGCCAAAAATCAGATCATCTGACAGCGGCAGACGCTGCTTATCAAATGCAGATATTTCACCTTTTGTTCTTTTATTGAACCCAAATAAAGAGATTCTTTTCTGCCATTTCCATGTTTTTATGTGAATTTTATTGAGTTTTGTAGTTGAAAATAAAATCATAGCTATTTAAAAAGCTTTCTCCAAAGTCTTAGCATCCATTTAATGTGTGAATTTTGATTAGAAAGCCTATAAAAATGATGTATGCCTTACAATACTCATATCTACCGCTTTAAATCAAAGAATTAGACAATATAACACCATATAAGAATTTGTTCTTTATATTTAAATCCATTTTTGATACTCAAATATATATTTTCAATGAAACAAAAGTTTCATTTTATTTGAAACCTCTATTTATTATATGAGAATTTATCATTTCTACTATCTTAACATTTAAATACCTTTTCTAACTTGGTTTTGATCAAATAAACCCTGGATTTCCCTTAAGATATAAGAACCTTAGGCCTCCTGTCCCTGAGCTTTTATTTCCATTTAACCTTTGTGAGTTTCGTTATTACATATTATTATTATTATTGCTGGGCTCGTTAATGCGTCAGTTTCAGACTTGGCAACGCCTCCACATTTATTCGTATATGATTACCTGTGGTTATGTTCGCTCCTCGCATATACTTATCAATTATACTGCCACTTAGCACTGGCAAAAGTTTGTTTACAGCGACTTGAGTGCGAATCGATTGAAGGGCAAGCTGATAAATATGGCTGAGAGAATTCTAAAACGAATCTACGAGAAACAGAGAGTTCCAGATGGGAGAGAGACCATATGAAATACAAACACAAATATATATAATAGATGCAAGCCCCATTCTCCCGCAGTTGGCAACGCTTTTATCAGCAAATTTCGAAATTAAAAACGAAAATAATTACCTAGCTTCGATAAGGAGGTGGCGCGGCACGTTTACACGGGGTGGAATCTGTAGCCGTGATACGCTGCAAATTCCTTGATATTTCCAATAGTTACATATTCAGGCGCACCCGGCAGAGTGACGTCAATGAAGCGAAGCTCACTTACATGCCGTCGCAATTTCCATTTATTAAACAGTATCCAGAGCCATCCCATCCTCCTCCTCCGCCTCTGTCAAGTGGGGCAGACATTATGTGGTAAATTGCCCATTCGAGCGTGGTAAACGTGTGTGGAACCCGAGAAGCTCGTCGGATCTTTAATGAATGCAGCTTGCATGTGCAGGCCCCTGCAAATTGTGTGTTACTTTGATGACAGTTTCCACAGTCAATTATATTGTGTATGTGGAGCCCTGTATTCGTGCCGGATAGGGTGGATAAAGGGGTGTGCTGAACCCAGTTTGTTTATAGGTTAGGTTAAGTTGCGTTAAGATCTACTGTGTGATCTATTTTCCCTTATTTTCGCTATCCATAAACCCCCTTACTTGATGCTTTAATATTTAGAGTACCCTGCTCGGGTTCTTTAATAAGGGAGAGCCTAGATATCTGCCTATATGTATATATATATCTAAAGAAGTCTAATTAGGAGCAGAAAAGGTGTTCCATAGTCTCTTTCTTGTCTTCGTTCCAGCATCTTTAAAAAAAATCGTTGTAGGATGCAGACAAACCATTCAGTTTCAAGTCAGGGCACGTTTTATGGTGCTGCATTCCGTGAGGTTTTGCTTGATTAGTCTGAGTATTTACCTTTCTTTCTTTGCCACTAATTTTCCAGGTTTAATTCTCCGTTCTTACCTTTTTCCTGACGTTACCAATTATTTATTTATTATTTATTTGTTTCTACGCGCACCAATGGCTCTACCAGTAATAAAAAATTAATTACAAGTGCACTTTTATCGATTTGATCCAGCCGTTTAGCCTGATTACTGCTACAATCAAATATTAAAGGCTTCCAGAGAAGTCGTTGTAAAGTACAGAAAGACAAGTCAACCAGTGTTCCGTCAAAGCATGCTTCACGGTGCAGTATTCCGTGAGGTGGAGCTTGATTCGTGTTCGAGTGTTTACCTTTCTTTCTTTGCCACTAATTTTCCATGTCTATTTATTGACTTCTAGCTGACCTTACCAATTATTTATTATAAATTAAATGCAAGTGCACTTTAATAGAGGATTGCTGAATAAATTAAATCCACAGAGGACGTTGTAGGGTGCAGACAGACCAATCAACCAGTGTCCTGTCAAAGCATGCTTTACGGTGCAGCATTTCGTGCGGTTGAGCTTGAGTAGCTGTTGGCCGTTCAACTGCATTTAATAATGATTAAGTTTGTTTTTTTTTCCACTAATTTTCTAAGCTTTCTCCTCCTTTTCCCCAATACTTACAAGACCTTACCAACCTATTAAAAAATCCTTCTTTGCTTCTTATTTTCCCTATGGCACTGCAGAGATAAAAAATTAATTACAAGTGCACTTTTATCGATTCACTTTAGCCCCTTTAAGCCTGGTGATTACAGACTAAATCAGATATTCCAGGCGCTCAAGTACTTGGTCCCCAATTATAGGTTCCGCTTCGTGGCCACTTGATGGTAATTTGCATAGTGAATACGCGCCCACGCCCTCCCGGGGGAATTAAAAGCTCATTTGATACGCCATCATCATCGTCATCACAATATTATTCAATTTGAGCAGCGAGTAAACAATGTGTAATTGGGTTTCCGTTCCGATTGAATCTCTGATTGCAGGGCGCCAAGAAGCCGTTCGACCAGGTGATCCGTGCCAACATCGGCGATTGCCATGCCATGGGCCAGGAGCCCCTCACCTTCCTGCGTCAGGTGAGAGTCGTACCCTAATTTATATATATAAATCCTCAGCCCTTATGATCCCCTGCAGCTAATGGCTTTGACTTTTGAGAAACGCCTGCTCGACTCGCCCGAGTATCCCGACGATGTGAAGAAGCGCGCCTGTGCCATCTTGGAGGGCTGCCAGGGAAAGTCGGTGGGCTCGTACACCGACTCCGCCGGCCTCGAAGTGGTCCGTCGGCAGGTGGCCAACTACATTGAGAAGCGCGACGGCGGCATTGCCAGCGACTGGCAGGACATCTACCTCACCGCGGGCGCCTCTCCCGGCATCAAGTCCATTCTCTCCATGATCAAGTACGTACAAAAAAATAAAATAAATCCGGAAACTGGGCGATAGATAAGAGGAATGCTATCTATGCTAATTGGGAGCTATCTTTTAATGGCCAAGGCCAGAATCTGCAAAGTAGCACAGGGATTATAAACATTTTTAGAGGGTTCATAAAGGGAGGCGGGGTTTAGGAAAAGATTTTGGTTGAAGATTCTTCTAAGGTACACCCAAAAAAATCGTCATAGAAACATTCTATTGTTACATAAATTCTACACTCTTGAGTAATAAAAACTTCTTAATAATATGCTTATTAATTTGATACTAAGAAAGTATAAAAACTATACTAATTTGAACCAAGGCTTGATAAAAATCACAAACGCGATAAACAGAAAAGCACTAAGTTCCAGCTAATGCGATATATTATCGAGTTTTCGATTAGATTCGTATGAAAATAATACTCGAAAATACACAATTAAGACTACAGAGTATAAAAACTATACTATTAAGTACATATTTAACATTATGAAGTATAAAATCTATTCTAAAGTTGTTATTTTTAAGACAACGCGTCTATGAAGATAAGGCCTTCGAATATTAACGGAAAGTTCTGTAAGGCAGCATTTTATAATAGAAATTTAAAGGCAAAGCTAATTTAAAGTAAACAGAATTAATATTATTAAGAATTCCATTTAGAAAATGTCCACAGATTGTCTCTAAAATTTTGAATCTAAAAACTATACTTATAAATGTGTAAGTCTTTTTTTAATATAGATCGCCTAGGTCATACAGTCGAACCTATCGACTTGATCTTTTTAGCTTAGCGAGAGCACTGTAAACCGTAGTTAGGGAAACCAAGGTTCGATTCCTGCCCACCATAGTTTCTAAGAGACCTTTAACCTTATAACCATCATTCTTTATCTATTTTTAATCAACCTTCCCCCCAGAAATACTTATTTTAACTAACCTATTTCCCCGCATCAGCTCCGAGGTGTGTGGCAAGCCACCCGGCGTGATGGTGCCCATTCCCCAGTACCCCCTGTACTCGGCCACCATTTCCGAGTACGGCATGACCAAGGTGGACTACTACCTGGAGGAGGAGACCGGCTGGAGTCTAGGCAAGGCCGAGCTGCAGCGCTCCTTCGACGAGGCCAAGAAGACCTGCAACCCACGAGCTCTGGTCGTCATCAATCCCGGCAATCCCACCGGTCAGGTGCTGACCCGCGACAACATTGTGGAGATTATTAAGTTTGCCCACGAGAACCAGGTGCTCCTCCTCGCCGATGAAGTGTATCAGGACAATGTCTATGACAAGAACTCCAAGTTCTGGTCCTTCAAGAAGGTGGCCTATGAGATGGGTGAGCCCTATCGCAGTCAGGAGCTGGTCAGCTTCCTGTCCACCTCGAAGGGTTACCTTGGGGAGTGCGGCATTCGCGGTGGGTACATGGAGGTGCTCAATCTCGATCCCAAGGTCAAGGCCATGCTGACCAAGTCCATTACGGCAGCGCTGTGCAGCACCACTGCCGGTCAGGTGGCGGTCAGTGCGCTGGTCAACCCGCCGACGCCCGGCGAGCCCTCCTACGATCTGTACAAGAAGGAGCGCGATGGCATCCTGGCGCAGCTGAAGGAACGTGCCGAGCTCGTCCACAAGACGCTCAGCAGCTTCGAGGGCTACAAGGTGAATCCCGTGCAGGGCGCCATGTACGTCTTCCCGCAGATCGAGATCCCGCCCAAGGCTGTGGAGGCGGCCAAGGCCAAGGGCATGGCCGCCGACGTTTTCTACGCATTTGAGCTGCTCGAGACGAGTGGTGAGTGTGGGTTTGGTGAGTGATTATTCCTCAGGGATTATCCTTCTTTCCTTACAGGCATTTGCATTGTTCCTGGCAGTGGTTTTGGCCAGAAGCCTGGCACCTATCACTTCCGCAGCACGATCCTGCCGCAGACGGACAAGCTGAAGCTGATGATGGAGAAGTTCCGTGTGTTCCATGCCGACTTCATGAAGAAGTACAAGTAGACGACGACTGGCCATCCTCCCTGCTATCCCACGCCCCCCGTCCTGCATCCCCCCCTCTGCCTACTGTGTTAAAAAGTGTACATCCTCCGCGGCTTAGCATTAAAATATGAATATCTTTTATTTGTTTCCTTTTTTTTTTTTTACTCTGTTATTTTGTGTCTCTGATAAACATTTCGCCAAACTGAATTTAAAGTGTGCTCTTTCTTATTTTATCTATTAAATATACAACATCCTTTCTGCTCTTAGCAATTAACCCACGTGTTGAATTCTCGTAATCCTTGAATACCTATATATATATATATATATATATAAATCTATGTGTAGTCCTTGATCTTGAATTGAATTGAATTGAATTCCCGGGCAGATGCGTTGAAGCCTCTGGCGGCGAGCTGACAATAATTTTGTTTGAGCCAAGTGAGCCTTTATATTGCTTTGGCCTAAATTCTGATATTGTTCTAGATGAAAGTTTGTTGCTTTACGTATACGTATATATCATATTTATCTACATATACCATATAACATATACCATATACCATATACATATATAGCCATGCATGTGCTTATCCCGAATCGATCACGAAAAACATATGATGTGTTGTGTCCTTTCAAGTCATTACTAATGTTACACGGAAAGAAAGAAAGAAACGACTAAATATGCGAAAGAAACGAAATAAATACATATTGTTAAATATTCACAGGTGTTTTCTATTTGGGTTTCATTAAAGGGGAGAAATTTAGGCTTTATTTAGCATTATCTTCTGGGAAAAATCAAGTGGAATGCCTTAATTTTGTATTTATTAATTTCTTAATATCCTAGTGTGACAAGGGTAAACTTATATTTATTGCCCTAGTCAAAATAATAAATAATAATAATCCTGGCTGCTATGGCTATAAAAGAAACGAAATAAATACATATTGTTAAATATTCAGAGGTGTTTTCATTTGGGTTTCATTGAAGGAACGAAATTTAGACTTTATTTAGCATTATCTTCTGGGAAAAATCAAGTGGAATGCCTTAATTTTTTATTTATTCATTTCTTAATATCCTAGTGGGTAAACTAGTCAAAATAATAAGTAATAATAATCCTCGATGCTATGGGTAAAATAATAATTATTTAACTCGAAAATAAGCTAGATTTAGCCACAAAATTACAATTTGACTGCCCTGGAGCTTGGTTTGCATTCAGTGCGTGTGTCGACAGAGGCCGCTCAAAGATCTCTAAGAAAAATATGTATTTATTATACGGCCAATCTTTGACCATTTTCTAGAGTGAATTCTTAATAATCTTGGTTCTTCTTACTTTCATTTAGCTTTGCCTTTAAATATCTACTAAAAACAAGAAAGTAAAGCAAATTATCGCGGATCGCGGAATGATCGTGGAAGAGTTGCGGAAGAGGCGCGAAAGCAACGGGCTCAATGGGCTTGGAGCAATTATTTATTTTTGTTTTGTAAACTCATGTAATATATGGGCAACTGAGATTTGAACAGTGAACAAGTAAGGAATTTAGCAATGAACAAGTGAGCAATATGAGTGAGTTGACTCTTTTGCAGGGATCGTAATTATTATAAGTTTTATTATAAAAATCAAAAAATAAAAGTTATCTTTTAATTTTTATTATACAAATCAATTATAACTCTTAAAATAGATTTTTAAAATAAAAATCAAATTTAATAATTATATTTTAATTTTTATTTAAAAATCAAAAATTAAAGTTATTTTTGATTTTTATTATAAAAATCAAACAATAATTTTTTTTTTTATAAAAATTGAGCATAAAAATCAATTTGGAATATTTATTGAACGGAAGATCATACAGAATGTATAGCTCTATATATATATTCTACTCTTCAATACCTTTCCGTTAATATATATATTGTGCATACATGTAGCCAACTTACCCACCCCAAGATCGATATGAAGCAAGTTAAGGTCCTTGGATACGTACGCATTATACATCAACTAAAAAGGTATTGAAGTGTAGATCATATATATAGGTCGATATATTCTGTTGGATCTTCCGTTAACGAGATATTCCAATTTGATTTTAATTTTTGATTTTTGTATAATAAAAATCAAAAAATAACTCTAATTGTTTGATTTTTATAATAAAAATCAAAAATAACTTTTGTTTGATTTTTAAATAAAAATTAAAATATAATTATTATATTTGATTTTTATTTTTTAAATCACTTTTAAGAGTTAAAATTTACATTTATTTAAAAAATTGGGAAAAAAGTTTATTCTAATTTTAAATTCCACGTAAAAATATACCATATGTGTATTTTTCCCGCACTTCCCTGACGATTTTTAGACCATTGATTTTTATAAAATCATAACTCTTATTTACGGTCCCTGCTCTTTTGAATCGAAAAAGAAAAAGTGTACATGTTCACCCTAATGAGCAGTATTTACCCAAGACTACTTAAAACTAAGGGTGCAGACAGAATACGCCGAAGACGAAGCTGAAGACAATTTGCTTGCGTTTCATACAATCTTCTTCGCAAGGACTATGAACTGTTTCGCGCGAATTCATACAAATCGTTCTGTCCACTTAGTTCCTTAGTTTCCATGAGCTTCCCCTTACCTAAGTCCGAAGATTCCCCGCTCCAAACAGAAAACAAATAAAACCAGCAATGAAATTTGGTTTTAAATTATGTTCAATTTATTGATTCTCATTTCACTTAATTACTTGCACTTCCATCTTCCATCAATATATATCTATATATATATATACAATATATAGAAAGTTCTTACGTTTTCACTTTATCCATTCTTTATCTTTCTTACTTTTTGCTTAAACATTTTGTGTTGCGACAGAGTTGGAGTTGAAAAACAAACGGGGGAGTATAGGAATGCGTGGTGTCCTTTGATGTTGATCGCATTCTTCGCAGATCTTCGCCGATGCACTTGCTCCATCTGATGCCGCGCTCTCTTTGTGTGTTGTTCTTGTGGTGGTGGTGGTGGCATCTCTTTTTTGTTGCTGAACTAAAATCTACCAAAGTCTTAAAGCCTAAATACTTGCGACCCGTCCTTGGGGTCATGAGTTCTGGGTTCTGGTTTCTCTCTTTACTTTTTTGGGGGGGACTTTTGGGTAGGGGAAGGATATTATATTGTAAACTTGTAGCTTTCTTACTTAAACCAAGGAATCTTCTGTGGCTCTGTGGGTCCGTAAGTAGTAGTGGGTGTTCTGTGAGTGTGTCTATATATACATCTCTCTCTCTCTCTCTGTATATATAGATATATGTGTGTGATCGGTCTTTCTCCTCCGCCTCATCTAGTGGCGATCCCTCGAGTCGGAGCGGCTGCGACGATCCCGCGAGAAGCTGCGGCTGCGTGTCCTGGAGCGCCTTGGTGACCGGGATCTGCAATGAAACGGGGGCAGGGGTGGGCAGGATGGAGGCAAATTCGAGCGAGAGAAAGATAGAGGGGATAGAAAGAGAGAGAGAGGAGAGAGAGAGAGAAGAGAGAGAGAGAGAGAGAGAGAAATACAAATTAAATAGATTTTGCACAGATAATTAACCTAACGTTAGGCGATGTAGTAAAGTAACAATTCCTTAAGATACGTAAAGTTGAGAGAGTTGAGAGAGTCTCGGTTTCAAACAACACACAACTTGAACAGAGCTGAGGCTGAGCTGGGCTGGGCTGTGACGGATCTGTGGCGGATCGGATACGGATCGGAGCTTGATTTGGAGCTTGATTTGGAGCTGATTTTTGGAGCTGAGCTGAGCGGAGAGCTGAGAGCTGAGAGCGGAGAGCTTGATTTTTGTTCATTGGTGAAGATAGGCTGGCTGAAGGTGCTTGAAGGTGGTGGAGTTTTTTGAGCTGATCTTTTTTGTTTTTTTTTTTCGGATCTTTTTTTTGGCCCCGTTAACGAAAGCGTTGGTGTGACATTTACATAAAGTAGTTGGTGGTGGTTGGTTGGTTGGTTGGTTGGTGGTGGTTGGCTGATTGGTTGGCTGATTGGTTGGTTGGTTGGTTGGTTGGTTGCTTAGTTGGTTGATGAGCAGAGAAGACTGTTGTTGTTGGTTGTTCTTGTTGTTGAGTTCTTGTTGTTGAGTTGTAGTAGTTGTAGTAATAGTAGGTTCTTGTTGTTGTTGAGTTGTAGTTACGATACTGAGTTGATATTCTGAGCTGATTTTGACTGTGACTAAGGTTGGTGTTTGTTGTTGTGGCTGTTGGTGTGTTGGTGTTTTTTTTTTTTTTTTTTCTGTTGGTGACTCTCTCTGAGAGCGCTCTGTTGCAGCGCAGCTGAAGAACGAGGGTCGGAGATGTAGTAGAAGCAGTTGTGGGTAAGCATCAGTTAGCAGCAAGAAGGGAGCAGGTTGTAATTGTGGTTGTGGTTGTGGTTGGTAATTGGTGGTGCTCCTACCATCCGCGAAGACTTGAAGAGGACTTGAAGACCCTGCCTGCTGCTGCTGATTCTGGTGCTTGCTTTGGTGGGTCGGTTGCTTGGTTCTTTGGTTCTTTTGGTTGAGTTTGGTGAAGAGAGTCAGACTTTGAGTCAATGCACACACACAAATAGTACATATATATTGTATATATATACACAGTATATAGGAGAGCAGACAGTTAGCGTGAACAACATTATCTCAGTAGGTGTTAGGATACAAGAACAAAAGACACTAATTAAAAAAAAAAACATTAGCAGAAACCATAATTAGAAAAAATAACAAACGGTTTTTTTTTGGTTAGAGACGTTGACGTTTACGTTTACGTTACGTTTTCGTTTCGTTTACCCAGAATTTCTTGATAAGAAGCAAACGGGGGGGCTGCGAAAGGTTTCATACTTGCTGTGATTGAAGGTATATTAGCGTAAAAGCATCCTCAATCTTGATTCGAGTTCAAGGGAGAAAGGTGCAACTACTTGGGTGCGGTGGGACCAACAAGAGATTTATGGCGGAATGGAAACCCATTCAGGGTCTCCATTCCGGCACAACACTGTTGCTGGCCTGCCTCCTGCCTGCGCTGTTGCACTGGAGTAGCTGTTGTGTTGCAGTTGTTGTCTTGTAGCCGTAGCCGTAGCTGTAGCTGAAGCTTGTTGCTGATGCTGTAGCTGCACTAGAGATGACGAGTGATGAGGTGGTTGGTTGGTTGGTTGGTTGGTTGGTAGTTGGTGGTGGTAGTTGGTAGTTGGTTTGGTTGGTGGCTTGGCTTGACTTGACTTGGCTGATTGTTGGTGGGGACGGAAGAGATTCGATGGACGGAGAAGAAGCCAGAAGCCGAAGAACTTGGAGGCGTTTGCGTTGGAAGTTGACTTATTGAAGCGTTGCTCGAGTTGGTGGTGAGTATAGTATAGTATATATTATATATATATATGAGTATGCAGAGATTTGGAGTTGGATTCTTGATGGAGTTTGGCCGGTACGGTTATGGAGTTGTTGCTCGCTTGCCGCCGCTGTCGAGGACGTTGTTGTTCTTTTTGTTGGTGATTAGTGTGTGTGTTCTTAATGGCAGATTGTTGATTTGTGTGACTTGCTGGGTTTTTGTAATTTTGGGGAGCCTGAAGATGGGGAAAGGTAAGGAGGTGAAGGCTCTATACCCTGTGAAATGCATAATGATCATTGGAAGCGAGGCTAACCTTAGATTTGATTTCTTACTGAGCCTTTAGTCAATCTACACTTCACTCAATCTTAGGAAAATAGTCTAAATGATCTCTGTGGCTAACTATATTTAATTATATCACTCGAAACCCTTAACAAATATCATTTTTGAAAAAGAACAGCACAAAAGCTAATTAGAAAGAGACTGCCTACAATATTTGGCTTATGAAACATTTGTCAGCTGGCCAAGCAAAGCGAAACAAAGTTCAGGAAGACTAAAAATAGAATGCAACAAATTGCGCTACATTGTGGCATTTCCCTATATTATCTGCCCCTGATCATTATGCATTCCAATGAGTATAGAGAGTATAAAGACTCCAATTCAGCAAAGAGGGACTAATGAATGATGCGGGTGTGAGTGTGTGTGGTACGAGTAGTGGCTGCAGAGCTGGAGACGTTGCCGAGCCGAGAGCTGTGATGATTGCTGATTCGGCGGAGGGTATTGCTGATTCGGTGGGGGTATTGGTGTTGTTGTTGTTGTTGTAACATAGTGTTGCGGTCTTGGTGTGTTGTTGTTGTGTGGTCAGCGGAATATGTCGAACTTGTTGAATAACAACTGACCAAAGCCACACAACGAGTTGCGTCTGCAGTTGTTCATTTCGTTGTTGTAAACTACACATGGCTTTGTTGGTGGTTGTTGTTGAGGTTGTTGAGGTGTTGGTGTTGGTTTTGGTGAAATGTGTGTAAGAGGAGGAGCAGGAACTGCAGTTGTACTGGTGGTGGTGGTGGTGGTAGTAGTAGTAGTAGTAGTGGTGAGACGTGAAGTTGTTCTTGTAGTAGCTGTTGTTGTAGTTGTTCTTGTTGTTGAAGGAAGAGGAGTAGTAGAAGTTCTAGTAGTAGTAGTAGTAGTAGTAGTAGTAGCTGTTGTTCTTGTTGTTGTTCTTATTGTTGTTGTGCTTGTTGTAGTAGAAGAAGAAGGCTTTATCCTGCAAAATGATTGGTGAGACCACATTAAAATTGGCTCCAAGCGTTCGTTTTACTTTATATATTTTTTGGAATTTTTTGTTTTTCGCTAAAAACACAACAAACAAAAGGTTTTTCTCTATTTATCATCTCTTGTACGCTCTACGGTTTTTTGTTTTGTTTTTTTACTTTTTTTGGTGCGAAATGAGGATGAGAAAGCGCATAGAAAACAGTTTGAATTTGAATTAACCAAATTATTCGTATCAAGCCTAGCAAATGGCCCACGACTGTGTGCGGGACACCACTGTCGTCGTCTGCCCACACAGTCATGGACGCGCGCGCGTACTACTCAAATGTGTGGGTGTGGGTATGTGTGTGTGCATGTTTATGTGTTCGTATGTGTGTGTGTGTGTTGGTGTAATTTTGCTGGCCCCGCTTTCGTATGTATACGCGAATCGATTTTTCACATGCATACACACACGACAAATCAAATATATATATATATAAATATGCAATTATGTTTCATAATGCCTGCCCCCGATACTCACCTATATCGTCCGCCGCCGTCGCCAGCTCGTGTTCCGCCACCAGCCCGGGCTCCACCGCCGCCGCCGCCTCGCGCTCCGCCGCCACCTCCACCGCCTCCGCCACCACCGCCGCCGCCACCGCCTCGTCCCTCACGGGATCGGCCGGAGGACATCTCGACGCGGATGCGGGTGCCACAGCAGCGGGTGCCGTCCAGGCCGCGGGTCGCGTCCTCGGCATCGCGGCGATCTTCGAACTCCACGAAGGCGAAGCCGGGCGGATTGCGGGCCACCCAGACGTTGCGCAAGGGTCCGTACTTGCTGAACGCATTCTCAATCTCGTACTTGGAGGCCGAGGAGCCCAGGTTGCCCACGTAGACCTTGCAGGCCAAGTCCCATTCCCGGTAGCGTGGCATCTCGCTGAGAATATCTGTGTATCTGTGTGCTCCTTTCACTCGCTGGTCGCTCCTGTCTCCCGTGTTCCGATTCCCTCTCCGGTTAGCCAGTTGATCACTGCTTCTGTCCGGTTTGTTGGTTTTACAATGTAGCAGGCAGCTGTTGTTGGCCTGTGAGTTTGCAGTTTTTCTACGCAGCAGCAGCGAACACACCCAAGCCAGAAAAAAATTTAGAAATGTTTGCGGAAAAAAAGATGGCGTTTTCAGTGCTGCCAGAAGAGTTTTCCCCAAAATACCAACAAATCTGCAAATCTGTAAATTTTTTGTGGTATTCTGGCTTTTTGAGAGCCGGCCATACTTTGATTATAATAGTGTGGCCGTCGCTGGAAAAATCCGAAATGCCACGATTTGTGTTCTGTATTATCGCTAAGCAGCACGCTGGGCACACCTAAATCGTGCGGTCTTACTGCCCAGCTGTCCCTATTATTTAATATAGCCACATTAATTCTGGCACATTTCATTTTTGGAGAAACTTCAATCAAATATCGAAGCACAAAATGGCTAAAACCTCGGAATCGATTGCGCTGGAACAGCTGGACAAGGATCAGATGAAGACGGTGAGTGGGCGGTCGTACTTGGCGGGCGAAGTCCGCCAAAAGGCGGTCCACAGAGACGGGTTCTTTTACTTAATCACATTGGTTTCCTCCTGGGCAGTTCTCCGATTTCCTGATGTCCTACAACAAGCTGTCCGAGATGTGCTTCACAGACTGCGTGCGCGACTTCTCGTCGCGAGTCGTCAAGGATTCCGAGGTGAGTAATCCCATTGCCGAAGACGGTTCTGGAACTCATTGTCATCCATGCTTGTAGGACAAATGCTCGCTGAACTGCATGGAGAAGTACCTGAAGATGAACCAGCGCGTCTCGCAGCGCTTCCAGGAGTTCCAGGTGATCGCCAACGAGAATGCCCTGGCCATGGCCCAAAAGACTGGCAGACTGTAGAAGGTTGTTTTTAAATTCTAGCCTAACTAGTTTAGTCAACACTGAGAGAGAGAGAGAGATGCATTTCTGTTGCATTTTTGTCAAAATAGCTGAGTAAAGGACGAGAGTTAAAGATGTTACACCCCGGATCTATTACTATTCGATAATTGTGGTACTTTATTGCTGATTGATTGGTGATTGATTACAGGCTAGAGATCTTGTTTGAAAAAGACACAAGTGTGATCAGAACTCGAACCGGACCTTCTTCGTATGCTTGTTCGTATATCTCCTCTTATTTTTTTTTAGCATTTCAGCCTCATGACAGTTTAGCTGCTTACGTGCTACACTTAGTAATGCCTACAACTACGTTTAAGTAACGTCAAGACAGGGCCGTAAGCAAGCCCTCCGTCCTGTAAGCCGGCTGTAACCGGCAACCAGACCCCGGAGCTGACTACGGCGATCTCTAAACTAGGTTTAATGCGTAGCGAAGCCCTCGCCTGTGGCTTGCTACTCAATACTTAGGGCTACACACGGTTAGACGGTTTGCCGATGCCGATGCGTGGTTCTTTCATTCGCTGGATGTGGTATTGTCCCTTCAATGACTCGTGGTGGCGGCCTCCGACTGAAAGCCCTCGGCCTCGGTGACCAGGGCGTATTCCAGGATCACGCGACCCTCCTTGTACCTGCAGGAATTGGGAATTGAGTTAATTAAGTGCTTAAAGTTGAGGTATTCCTATGCTCGGAAGATGGAGAAAGATATATACTTATTGTGGCCTGCTTCATATAGAAATCGGACGACTTTAAGACCATTTAACTTTGCTACATCTGCAATAAGGTCAGGCTAAGCTTGGGCTTTGGTTTAAAAATATCTATACTCAGTTCTCCAAGTTCTGAAGAGTTTCCAACACATTCGGACATAGCTTTCTTTAAAATAGGTGACCCTTAAGATATTTCTGTCTATTCAAACTCTTTCTATACCTTCAGCAGCCCTTGGTTAGTAACTAAACCTTCAGAACTACTTAATCATTGCCCTCCCAGCTTTGGGATGCCAGGCTTTACCCACTTTTGCGACTCCTCGGTGGCAAACTCGTACATCCAGCCCAGTTTGGCGCCGCAGTTCTTGCACATAACGTCGCGCACCATGTGGCGGCCGGTGAGCATCACCCGCTCCTGGATGTTGCTAAAGGTCAGGTTGACCACTCGCTTGAACAGATAGGCGCGTCCTGGAACAAGCACAAGGTCAAAATCAGTGATCAGTGATTGGGGGGACACATTGCATAATCTGGCAAGCGGCGGCGGCAGCTCTCTTACCCGTGGCGCCCGTAAAGCGTGTGCTGATCAGCTGGCTGCGGTTGGTCAGGTTCGTGTGGCATTGGGCGCAATTGAAGAGCTTCAGGCCTCCGAGATGCTCCAGAAATATGCGTCCCATTGTGCTCCCTCTCGCTCTTGCGACCTCTGCCTCTCTCGCTCGCTCGTCGTCGTTCGCTCTGGCCCCTGTGTGCTGTGCGTGTGCTGGCGCTAAGTGTGTCTGGGTGTAGGTGTGCGTGTGTGTGAGGAGTCGCGTTCCTTTGTTCCTATGCGGGGGAAATAATGCGGGTATTACTTTTGGCCTTGTAACGCTGCTCCTCCTTATCTCTTAGTTGCTGCGCTTTTGTTTTGGACTCCACCAACTCCGTTCCCAGTGGTTCGACAGCCGCAACAGAGGCTTTTCCAGCTGTTTGACGCTCCACCAGGCGAAGTTGGTTGTCACCGAGGCCGTGATTTGCCCAACTTACGCGCTTGCAATCCGATAATGATTGCCAATTTGGGTTTAGAAATTGGTGATAATGCGACGCTTGCAAAAAAAAATCAACAAAACGCAGTTGAATAGAGGTGGACAAACGTCGATCAAAAAACATCGATGTATCGAACACTCACGAACTCAGCTCTATAAGGGATGGAGAAGAGAATATCGTCGAAACTCACTACCCATTTTTGCATTAGCATGTGTAAATATATCTCTAATTTGAATTTAGCATTAGTTATAAACGATTTAAGATACACACTTTACTCTAGGTAATGAAATAATAAAAATTAATAGGAAAGAAAAACCGATAGGTTATTTTGATCGTTTTGATTAGCTATAAATAATGAAGCAAACAAATGTTTTCTTTATAGTTTATTCAAAGCCTATTTAAATAAAATGAACAAGGATATTACAGTTATCCTATTTAACACATAAAAAATGAATTGGCACCGGAGAAAACTATCGATAGCATCCGATGCTCCAGCCCTGGTCGCAACAGCTGATCGCTACACGTGATAGCTTGTGTTGTTGCTGCTGTCGGCTCTCTGTTGTTGTTGTTGTTGCTGTTGCGTGTCCGAGTTGCCTTTCAAAAGTCAAAATCAAACAACCAAATTCGAAAAACAGACAATGCATACAAAATTCTAGAGCGATATCCCAGGACCACCCTTGTTTGAACCCCTCGAAATCGCCCGAAACCCGCAACAGCAACTGGATCCGCAACCGTATCCCGTATTGGTCACCGCTAAGTAGAACTATGGCTGGACCGCTTGTGAAGGAGGAGGACTTGCAGCAACAATAATAATAATAATAATAACAACAACAAGCAATACGCAGACACACGGACATTGCCTGGAGGACCGGATCCCATTCCAATTCCCTGTATGCAATCGCTGGTCAGCTGTCCGGCCCGGGGCCTACTCCTCTCCAGGGCCGTTCGCAGCTCACGGCCACGCAGCCTGCGCATCAGTTGGCCCAGGAGGAGCGGCGGCGGCGCCAAGGGATCAGCAGCCGAAGCCGAAGCTGGAGCAAGCTCTGGAGCTGGCGAAGCTGTCACAATTGGAGCCCTACAAAAGCTGCGCGAGTTGCATGCAACTGCGTTTAGCAGCCGGTACCTGCTCTTCACCAACGTGGGCATCTCCCTGACCCTCAGCTGCGTGGGCGATGTCCTGGAACAGCATTTCGAGATCTATTGCAAGGAAATCGAACGCTTCGACTCCACCCGCACCGCTCACATGGCCATTAGTGGTGTGACGGTGGGCATCATTTGTCACTTCTGGTACAAGATGCTGGATCGACGGATGCCCGGGCGCAGCATGCGTGTGGTGGCCAAGAAGATTGTGCTCGACCAGCTGATCTGCTCGCCCATCTACATATCGGCATTCTTCGTCACGCTGGGCCTGCTGGAGCGGAAGGACAAGCACGAGGTGTGGGAGGAGATCAAGGAGAAGGCCTGGAAGCTGTATGCCGCCGAGTGGACGGTGTGGCCGGTGGCGCAGTTCGTGAACTTTTACTGGATCCCCACCCACTACCGCATCTTCTACGACAACATCATCAGTCTGGGCTACGACGTTCTCACCTCCAAGGTGAAGCACAAGCAGTCGCATCCGCACCTCAAGAAGCTACCCTAACCCCACGCCACACCTCCTGCCTGCCTGCGCCCCCCCTTTCCTAACTATTTATTTCAATGCCCAACTCCTTGTAAATATAGACGAGTCCATGTTGTACAGACCAAGCAATTGCCAGTGTGTATTATTTTTAAGTTGGGGGTAATCGGATTCAATGCGGGTGCAGCAGCAGGAAGCCCGTGCCATCTCGCTGGGATGACGCACATCGCACATCTCGGTGCGATGGCGATAAGAGTTTCCCTCTAGCAACAGTTCTGGTTGCTGCCGGTTGCTGGCAAACAGGCGATGTCAGAGATTGGAGGCGCTGCCAGGCCAGGCCCACCTTCCCCGTCTTCTTTCCACCTGATAAGCTCTGCTTGGCAGCCACTTCAGAATTTGCGGCACATTAAAAATAAATCAGAGAACAGCCGAGTGTGATCGCATCATTCGAAAATATGTTTAGCTATAAATATAGAGGGACACGTGAGGCGTGGCTATAACTGAACTCACGAGAGGCTTGACTTTCAAAGGTTCTAACTGGAATTAATAATAGAAATCCTATGGGAAATACCCATGTTAATTGGTTAGAAATATCAAAAATGTAATAGCAAACCATTAATTTACAGTAAATAATAGTCCAGCAAAAGATAAATAAATAAATAATCCAATCCTTCTTGTTGGAAGTAAATAATTTAAGAAATAGAATAATATTTTCTATGAATTAATAGCCTATATAGAATATATTGCTATAAATAAAGAGGGACACCTGATAATAGAAATCCTATGGGAAATACCCATGTTAATTGGTTAAAAATATCGATAATTGTAAAGCAAACCATTAATTTACTGTAAATATTAGTCCACCAAAGGATAAATAAATTAATTATCCAATTCTTCTTGATGGAAATAAATATTTTAAGATATAAAATTTGTAAATAGTAACCTATTTGGAATATATAATATCCAACTCTTTTATAGGGATTTCTCTCACCTTTCTAGATAATACATAAGCAAATAAAATTCTTTGCTCTATTCTTACAGCCTTATCATAGCCCGAAAAATACTTTCCCCATAAGTCATTCCTCGAAAAAACCCTCCAGCATACTGACACATGCGTGTGTATATTATATATGGCATATAAACCATATAGATCAGTGTCCGTTCCTTCCTCATATCCATTAATGAAACGAGCAGCTGCCTGCCCGCCAGCAGGCCTAGGCCTTATCTCGTTGAGTTTGCTTTTCATTTCAACAGCGTTTAATTAGAATCGTGCTTGACATTGATAATGAAAGTTGCCAAAAACAAAAAACCCAACAAAAAATAAAAATAAAATAAAGAAGGTAGCAAAGAGACTCCGATTCAATGCCATGTGGATGGCAACGAAATCGAGTTCCTTGCGAGCGTATAAATTCCAAGACTCTTGTCTCATCTATTCCAATGTATTTCGCGTTCAATTTATTTGATTTTTGCTTAATTTTTCGCATATATGTATTTGTGTCTGGCTTGGCGGCGGTTCGCAAACAAAAAAAGGAAAAAAAGACCAGTCTGTACCTTTTCGAACCAGTTTTTTCTTTATTTTTTTTTGACTAAGAAGATTAATTTGAAAAGTAATAGTAAAAGTAATAGAAATTCGTTGATTGGAATTCTTAAATCGAATTTATAATGAAGATTTGTGTTATTTTAGCCGAAATCTATATTAGAAATAATTGTTTGGATTATATATTAGCTTCTAAGAAAATATTATAATTTAAATTGAACGTTTTCGGAAAGAGAAGTCGGCTTATTTGGAATTGATTAAGCTGTTCATTGCGCTTAGAAAGAATACAACTTAATGGAAATCATTATTTTATAATTTGTTCTATAATATTTTGAAATAATAGAATGTATGGCATTTTTATGAGATTAAAAATTAATTTATTTAGCTTCTAAAATTGAATTAGAATCTAAATTCATTGTTTTGGGGAGAATTCCGTTTAATTACGATTAAAATCACATTTTTATACATATTTAGCTATCTTATTCTTAGAAAGGAACATCATTAATTATAATCAATTCTTAAAATAATTCTTAATTTTGGCATTACTTGTTTTTGCCATTAGATAGAAGCTCACATGAGATAACACTTTTGATTTCACAACTTGTTTGTGCATACCG
>VNJO01011942.1:0-34912 GCA_008042535.1 Drosophila tani | reverse complement strand
TGGCTGCTGCCTTAAACTTTTCCCTTAAAGTTCAATAAAATTGTTTGCCTTTGCGGTCTATTTTGGGCGTTTTTCAAGGGTAACCGTAAGAGTAAGCGTGTGGCCTCCCCCTTTTATTGAACTGGGTTTTCCCCGAAAAATACAAGCGGAGGCTTGTGGCTGCCTGAGCACACATTCTACGTACACACAAAGATATATACGATATATACAGTACTCAAAAGCCCCTTGTTTTGTGCGGGGTCTTATCGGCATTTCACTCCTTTGCACTCGAGCCTGCATTCGGCTTTGTTTTCGCTTTCGGCCACGTAAATCTTTTCAATTTGAATCAACCTAAGCGTTTGTCATTTTGACTAATGGCTTATCAAGCAAACAGAAACACAAAAACACAAACAAACACACAGAGACGAGTTCCCAAAAGCCGAAAAGATGTTTGACAAAATTTATTGTATCGTAAATTACGCATAAGAAAGAAAAGTTAACAAAAAAAGTAAAGTAAGGCGACGGGTGAAGGGGGAAAAATAAAAAAGAAAAGCAAGAAGAAGGCTAAAACTTTGCTAGCTTACAGCTCGTAAATTCCTTGGGGAATTTATGCAAACTTTCGTTTGTCGGTTTCACTCCTCAGGACGATTGCTCCATTCCTGGAGGTGATTTGCTGTCGCTGCAGGAATGCCTCTTCTAATGACCGGCAGGCAGGCAGCAGGCAGGTCATGACTGCCGGGGTCATGCACGTATTAAGAACCTTTTTTTTTTGGTATTTTGGGGCGTCATTATAAATTAACAATGGCACGGCGCAAATATTTCAGCGTGCAGCGGCGACACCGAAAAAGCATGGAGCGCAAAATGATGGAGCATTTACCGCTCCTCGAACAATAAAAGTCGCCGAGGACTAAAGGAAAAAAGGAGCAGGAGCAGGAGTTGGGGAAGGAGAAGGAGTTGGGGCAAGAACAGGAGCAGGGAAGGAGCAGAGGCAACCAGATCTGAAGAAACCGGAGCCATAGCTGGCCTAAGGATGACAAAAGTTTCCGTTGTTGTTTGCCCAGCCCACCTTGTTGCTGCATTGTGTCAACTGGTCGTCGCCCCACTTAGCCATCCTCCTTGGAATCCAGCTCCAGCCATAGCCCCTTCTCCTCGGATCCCCCTTGTGGGCATATGAAACATTTTCTTTGGGAGGACAAGGAAATATGAATTGCGTGCCAAAGAACAAAAAGCAGCTAAGGACGAAAGAAAAGTTTCGCTCGGCTTTGTTTCGTTCTGTTCTTTTTTGTGTGTGCCTTCTTTTCCAGCTTGTTTTTGGCTGTCTGTCCGGGCACTGAGAGAAAATGAAAGGAGTAAGCTGTGGAGATAAAAAGTTGATAAATAAGATAGGAATTTATTTGAGAAGAGATAAAGAGTTGATAAATAAGATAAGAATTTATTTGAGAATTATATATTAATTGCAAGTCTTTAAAACTTTAATATTTCTTAAAAACAATCAAAGATCGTTCCTTTGGCCTATTCTTATTATTCTTTCGGTTCCGCTTCCAAGAAGAAATGGAAAAAAACTCAAGGGTAATTTTAGTGTACTAATAATTAAGTAAAAGTAAAATTAAGTAATTTTAGTATATTAATATTTCTAAATTAATAAACTTTATTTCTCCATGTGCATATATTTTTCGCTCCTGTTGTTTTTCTGCCTTGGTGTGCTATTTTGGAGCTCTGCTGCTGGTTCTGCTTTTTGTTTGTGATTTATTTATTTTGTTGTTTGCCGCTTTGTTGTCACTTTACGCTTTTATTGTGCCGCCCACACCCATACACCCGAACCCATTTCACTCCTCCCCCGCCTCTCGGCTCACCTTCTGGCAGGCTGGGCACAGGACCCACATCGAGTATACGCCTCGTTGTGTTCCGCTAAGCAAGAAATCATAAAGTTAAACTTTTCTTATTACCCCCGGAATGGCAGCAGAGACTGAGTCCCCGGGTCTGTGAGGGGCGGTATCATTACAATCATTTGAGAGCCACTAAGCTGCCAGGATAATGAGGAGACGCTCGGTCCTGGCTCCTTGCTGTTCTGCCTTGGGGATAACCACCTGGTAACCAGATAACCCAGAGCCCAGGCATCAATTGAAAGTCAAATCATAAGCCGGAAATCGTTATACATATCACCTGCTGCCAGTTACCGGAGGAGGAACGGAAACAAATGCCAGGATCAGAGCGAAATGCGTGTGTTTGTCAGAGGTTTCCTACCCTCGCATCCGTTCGATTTTGCTAAAAAGAAAGGCGGCCGAGGATAACGACTCTCGACTCGATTCCGACTGTGGATTGCCGACAGTAGTCAGCAGACAGCTGCCAGGTCGCCCGAGCATCTTGTTTCCGTTTGCAAATAAAACATATGCTCAAGCCTCACCTCCCTGCCCTGTTTCGTCCTTTTTGTCCCTGGGATTTCCCCTTCTGCGCTTCCTTTTCGCTCCTTTGGTTTGCATTCATTTCGTTTCTGCATATTTCCTGTATTTATTTCAATGGCTTAGGGGCACAGCCGAGCTCCACACATCCATCCATAAATCCAGGCTGGCAACCATCCATCCAGCCAGCCATCCATCCAGCCATTCATCCATCCGGGGCTCACTGTCAAGTGGCTTGATTTTTATTTATTTTTAATTATGAAAAATTGTAAGGAAAATATAGCGTGGCAAAAAACAAAAGGGCGTACAGAGAATTGACACAGAAATCACTTTTTTGTTGACACTGAACTTTTGATTTATGCGTAAAGTGGCGACAAAGGGTATAGTGACGGAGGGGGCAAGGTGTGTGTGCAGGTAAAGGGGGCAAGGGGGGTTGGAAAACCGCACTTGCAACGCCAACTTCATCAGCTGGAATCAGTGTATGCAAAGCTGGCATATTGCACAGTGTAAGCCTTGCAGAGATGCCGAAAATATGCGAATTAATTACATAAATAAGGTACACGGTATTGAAATTAATAAAAATATTTAAAATTAAAATAATTTGGATATGTTCTTAGGTTAGTTGTAGAATTTTAAAAAGTTTTAATATATTTTATTTTATTTCCCATGTTGAATTGTAGAAATTTAAATGTTTTTACATATTTTATGCATTAGAAAAGGGTTTTTGCATATTATTAGTATATTATCATCAGTAACCGATTTTTGACTAACATCCTTTGAATTTAAATATATAGATACCTTAGGGCGTTCCTAAACATTCTTAAACCTTATCACAATTTCCTCTTCTAGTTTTTCTAAGTCTTCTAAGGATACTTCTTCCAAATATTTATGTTTTAATTTTATAAATAAATAGATTCCAAGTATCCTTCTTTACATAAATCCTTTATTTCATCCCGATTTCAGCTTATGCCATCTCTGTTGCCACCAGCCACCACTCTCACCCACACACAAGCAGAGCCAGAGCCTGCAGAGCTTGCATCCTTGTTGCCGCGCTGCGAAAGGATGCTGGTGTTGGCGAGAGTGGAGAGTGGCGAGACGGAGCAGGCAGGACACATGCAGGACCGCATTGTCCTGTCAGCGTCATTGCGAATGAAATATGAACAGGATGCCATGTGAAAAGTGCGGACACTGAACGGCAGTCACTGCTGTTCATTCGCAGGATTGCCGCTCACACACACACACCTGACACACACCCACCCCCCCGGTAAGGTCCTTGGCGGCAAATTGCATGCGGTGGCCAGTCGTGGAATCATTTAAAATGTTGCATCCCAAATGAATCGACTGTGCCGCAGGACATCTGGGCTTCCAGCCCACGCCGCCCCCCTCATTTGTTTTTGGCAACCGCAATTTAAACGCTGATAGCCAACGGCCAGGACACGGAGGCGTTTGCTCGCTGTTGGGCGCGGAAAAAAGGATTTGAGACAAATGACTGGATTATGGTTGCGAGTGGTGGACAGTGTAAATCGCTATTTAGCCCGAGGCTTCGCGGGAATTGGCTCAATTAGTACGGCCCGCTTTCGCCTGATGCTTATTTTGGCTTAAAGCCGTCAGTGGTCTCTCATTTCCCGCTTATTATATTTCATTTTTTATTTTTTATTTGTTGGTTGCGTCGCACTTCATTTTCCTTTTTTATTGCCGGCCGCCTCGGCCGACCGCCACACGCAAAAAGTTTCACTTCGTTAAGCAAAAAAACGGCCAAGCGAGAATTTTATTGGGGTGCCAAAAGGACTTGACTTGTCATGTTTTTCCAAGGAAGTGGGGGAAAGTAGGGGAACGGGAACGGGGCCTACGCACACACAGTGTAAACTTTGCTGGTCTAGCTTTGAGTACAGTCAATTTCTTGTTTGGCTTTCCTCATCCTGCCTTCCCCTCTTTAGTGTTTGTTGTGTGTTTTTCACGAGAAAATTCTCCCATAAAGATTGTAACGAAATAAAATCAATATAATGTGCAAGTTATTCTCATCAAATTTAAAGAGCTTGTTATTCAATTTTCGATTTGACGATGACTGGGGGATAATGGAATTAATTTGAAAAAGAAAATGGAAATAAATACTTATACATTTTGTGGATTTCAAAAGCGAAAATAACGAAGGAGATTCCTTGGGGAAAGTATTTTAATATTTAATATTTCTTAGATTGATAAGCTAATAATTTGTTATGAGTGTAGTGCCAAGAAAAATGTTTAACTAAGTTTCAGTGGCTTGATAATAAGGAAGCATTTAGTGAATTTTTTATTTGCACAAAATACAATATTTATTACTATAAAATACAATATTTATTATTATAAGCTCTTTACATTTTAGTGCTTTTTAATTTTCGCACAAAGCACAATATTTAATATTATAAAATACAAGTTGTATTATTAAAAGCTCTTTATATTTTAGTGCTTCTTTATTTTCGCACAAAATACAAATGTGTTCGTGACTGGCTCTCCGATAACTAGTAATCACAGATTCTCGATTTCTCTTGTATCGATTTTCTATCGATATATCTAAAACCTTTTTTTAAAATAAGCTCTTTACACTGCAGTTACATCATTATAATAACTATGATGCCACTGAAACTCTCTTATAAATTACCTACAACTCCTTTTTTACCAAAAAAAAAATTATGCAAAACGCAGACAATAATTAAAGCATTTCTTCTCCCATTAATTAAATTTTTCCTTACCATAACCCGCTTGCCTAAAACTGTTTTTCTTGTCTTCTGATCCCTCAGATTCAACAGCTTTAAACGATTTGGCTTGATAATCACCCCTAATAGTGCTCTGCCATCTGCCATCTAAATATTTTCATCTGCTTTGCAAATTGTATTTTTTTTGCGCTAGAGTTTCAGGTTGCGGATCCCTTCGATTCCTATCGCGCTCAAGTCGCCCAGACTCGCCGTGTGTGCAACGGGTATTTAATTAAAATTGATGAAAAAGTGGACCCAAGACGGGCTTGGATCGCATGTCCGGGACCCTCGGAGCTCGGAGCTGCTCGCAGCCCAACCCCTAACTCCACGAGGAGCGGCGTGCAGCTGCTCCCTGGAGCATTGCTTTGGACTTGCTTGAATCCGTACAAGAGTAGACCCAGACCACTCTCTCGAGCAGATGCGCCTGGTGACTGCTGGCTGGTGGCTGGTGGCTTCATTAAAATTAACAAAACTTAATTGCAGCTTTCGTGGCACGAAACATGCTGCAAATGCGTGTTCCAATCTGTTTGATGGCCTGCGCAATCGAGTTCGAGTGGCATCGAGAAAAGGGGAGCCCAGCACCTGCTTCTGATCCTGCTGCTGCTGCCAAACAATTTGATATATTGTCCTTTTGGGGTTGATCCTCCTGATCCTCTTTGAACGATCCTGACAGATTGCAGCTGCAATTGGCAGCTTGGCTTGGGTAAATATCAGCAGCCAAAGAGGATTTTTAACGGTTTACAAAAGAAGGATCCTAATAATACAAAAAAATTTAATAAATTCTTAAGGAATCAGGCTATAATTTAGGCCTTACTTTGGTTCTTTTTCCCATTTTTACTTTGGCCAGAAAATGGGCATAAGCCAGACCTTGTTAACTTTGCCAAAGTCGTTTACCTGTCAATGGCCGTAATTTCAGTTGCAATTTTGAACTTTTGCCATGTCGACATTTGCATGGCCCCCTCTTTTTTGGTAGGGGCTTCCCCCCCTGGCTAACCGCCCCCGAACAATTACCAGAAGTGTTGCCAAAGTTCATTGGGCCCCGGCGGAAATTCAATTCCTTCTGCCAACTGACATTTGTCGCCGTTTGGCGTCGGCGGCGGCGAACTTTTCGGCAACTGCCATCAATTTCGGTGGTCACCAGGCCCTGGCAATTAATTGAGGGACCCCAGCCCCATGTTGGCCCCCGTGCCCTGCCCCAAAATCATATTCATAAATTGCCGGGTCACACTTGTGGCCAACTATTAAACATACGAGCGACGGCAGCGGGACATCAGGCAGCTGGCCGAGTGAGCCGCCTCGTGTGTGGTCAATGGTCGGTGGTCTGCGGTATCGATATCCTGCCATCGACAGGAGCCACACCAACTCCAACAGCACCAACAGCAGCAGCAGCAGGAGGAGCAGGAGCAGGACAATGGCAGTTGGTGTGCCATTTGTTTGAAGTGTGCCTTCGATAAGCGGCCAGTTGGTCAGATCCGGTTTCAAAACAAGAGTTTATGGTTACACTTAAAGCTCAACCAAGTGGATGATGATTAAACGCTGGTCGGTGTCGGAGTCCGAGGAGCAGAAGCACGACCACACCCCATTGTCTTTTGCTGCTCGCATAATTCCCGCATTAATGATGTCAATTTCAATAAAAACAGCCAACATTTTATGCTCGGGCGGTCGCATTTTAATGCGAAACTCAAACATGCACGAGATAAAATAAATATATAACTCATACGCCCCGTGTGCACCGGCGAGGAACCCTCCAGGAGGCAGGAGGCCAGCGAAGTCCCACCAGGAGCTGTAAAAACAGCAGCTGCCCGGCGTTATTTCCTTGCTTCTGCCACCGAATGCTAAAGGGGTCGCCACTTCCATTTGGACCTTTGCTTACACTGGGAAATATTTTTAAAAAAATATAGAAACACAAAACAGAACAGAGAAGTGCAGGCCTGTTTGCCTAATTGGTCTTCTTATTTGTTAAATACAAATGTTATTTTTATTTGAAAATTAATTAAGAAATATGTCTGGATATATTATATTGTTATTCAGGTTCATTGCTTTCCCCGGAGCTCGACAACAAGTACGATCGAATATCCCATAAAGTACTTAAACATTTGTTGCCATTATGTTATCATAAAACATTGTTTAGAAATAAAGACGCATTTGTTTGCCAAATATATAATATAAAACACGTATTTTGGTATAAATAGAGACGACACCGTTGAAGAAATTCATTTGGTGTTAAAATGAAAGTAATTGCAGTTCTCTTGGTGGCTCTGACCACCGTCTCCGCTGGTTTTATGAGAAGCCTACCAGGACAAATCCTTGGGGGTCAGGTTGTTGGTGAAGGCCTGGGCCAGAACGTTGTGAGTCTTATCTTCCAGACCTTGACCGGCTGGACTCCCTGCGGTGGTACTATAATCAACCCCAATTGGGTGCTGACGGACGCCCATTGTATGGACGGGTAAGATAACTTGTTACCGATTTATTTTAATTCTAAATATTTCTAAATTTGTATAATTTTGTATAGATCTGTGTCGGTAGATGTGAGCTTTGGATCTAACTCCTTTCTAAGTGGCAACCTCACAAGGACTGTTCTCGCAGCTTTCTTTAAAAGAGATTTCTTGTACGAAATTGGCTTGATCCCTCTGGGTAATCTGACCCTGGGATTAAACCTTGGCAATTTTTTGCTCCCTTTCAGTAACTTTACCCAAGTGGGGCAGGTGGGCACGTTCTTTGGTTGGGATAGCAGTATTCCCGGACCAATAGGGGAAAATGTTACAGTTACTGAGTGTAATGTTAGTACTAGTAATACCTTTTGCACTACCCTACTGTCCAAGTGCTACCCGCCTGGCTCACCTTTAATGGTAAACGGAGAGCTCAGTGGTTTCAGTTCTTGGGGGTTCCATACCCGTTGTAGCCCGGAAAGCAAGGAAAGTATCTTCGTAAAAGTGTCCGCATATTTGGATTTTTTTCAAACAATTGAAATACGTTAATTTCTTGTTCTCTCCGTACCTTTATACTTCAAACTCTCCTCTCCGGTTTATAAGCAATATCACATTTTATTAAAATATAATCAATACTTGCTTTGTACAGTTTGAAAAATAAATCTTTCACGAGCATATCAAAAATGTATTTCACCTTGTTTTAATTTATTTTCAGTCGGTTTTTATGTCCTTGGCTTTACTTAGGACAGGTTTCTAAATAGTTAAGCTGATAAGTCAATCTAATGGTATATCTGTACGTCATAGGTGTTCATATATTTGGACGTGTCTAGTAGCTTTAGCTGTTGATGCTTATCAATAAAATATACTTTATAAGATTGGTAACGCTACCTAACTCTTTTTATACTCTTCAAAATATTTTAGAGTAAGAACAAATATAATTTCCTTTGGAGGAACTCTTTTTTCCTAGGTGTAGTCACTTCATTGATATCTTGACCTTTTTTCAATCCCTAATGATCGGTCACTTAAAAATTTTGACGCCAATTCAATTCTTTTGGAAAAAGATAGTTATAAGCATAACGAAATAAATAAAAGGATTAATATACAGTGTTCGACATACATATTTAAAATAATTTCAAACTAAGTAATTTACCTACCAATAAAATTTTGTGAAGCAAGGTTAGTAACCCTGTTTCTTTCTATTATAGAATGAAACACACAATGAAGAGCAGGAATGTTTGGATTCGACAAATACAACAATACAAAGGTTTGTAGCAGCCCACATTTTATTTATTATTTTTATTATTTTTAAAATGTTTCGTCTGGATCTTTTCTATTCTTATCAAGTTCATTGCTTCCCTAGGAGCTCGACAACAAACTCGAGTACGCTCCAATAAAGTAATTAAACATATTTTAGAATTGTTATCATGTTATCATTTGCATTTTTGTTTATCGGGTGATTATAAAGATTGTTTTGAAACAAAGATGCACTTGTTTGACAAAGATATAATATAAGCACCCGCCAAATATGTATTTTCGTATAAATAGAGACGACACCGTTGAAGAAATTTATTCGTTGTCAAAATGAAAGTAGTCGCAGTTCTCTTAGTGGCTCTGGCCACCGCCTCCGCTGTAGAATCTGTCGTGGAATCCTTTGGTAGTGGAGTGGACTTTCCATTTGCTGTGAGCTGCAAGTACCAGACCCTGCTGCAAGGCCAGACTCTCTGCAATGGAATTATAGTCAGCTCTAATTTGGTGCTGACGACCGCCCAATGTATGAAGGAGTAAGTGGAAAACCATAGCCTATTTTCTAAAATTCTAAAAATTGTATTTTTTGGTTTATTTGAATAGTGCTCTTTGGGTAACAATTTATGCTGGATCTAACTATTTTCTGATGGGCATTCTCACAAGGACAGTCCTCGCCAATTTCTTTATAAAACATCCCGACTACGACCCAATCACCTTGGACTACAACGTAGGCCTGATTTCTGGCCTGGATTTAACTTTTAATTCACGCATTGCTAGTGTCACTTTGCCGCCACCCGACTTTGACGAATACCTCGACGATACGTTTGCCGTATCTGTTGGTTGGGGCCGGAGCGCAACTCCCTGGCAACCTATACAGGGCATTAATGTTACAGTGATGTCGGATAGTAATTGTTTTCAACAAATACCTAATTTTCCATCTTCACAACTGTGCACCGTTCCAAGAACCGGCTGCAAGAACTTACCTGGCGGGGCTTTAGTGGTAAATAATTCAATAATTGGGGTGGCTTCGTTTGGGGTAAAATGTTCAAAGGAAAAACCGGATGGCTACGCCAAAATATCCGCCTCTATTGACTGGGTTAAAGCTAATATAAATGCATAAACAATCAAATAACTGACCTACAAGATATGTAATAATATGTATACTTTCCGAATCAGATACCAATGTTTACCTCTGATAAGCAGCAAAAAATTTAATTATACAATTATAAAATCAATGATTTTGGAATTCCCTTGCATATCAAAGATGTCAGAGGTTGACTCTTCTTTTGTTTTATACTACTTCGGTTATTTATTATTTATTTAATTCTTTTATAGTTAAAATCTCTCAGTGCACTCAAACGAAGAAGTGTGCAAGGCAAACTTGCAAAAGTCCGTTGAGTGCATTATGTAAACGCTCTTTTAATAAAAGCGACTTCCCCCGTCGCGCTCTCGAGTATTTGCATTGTGCATTTACTTGATAATGTCCAGTGACCCAGTGTAATTTAGATAAGCGGATAAGCCCTCGCCCTGGGTAAACTAATTAAGGATTACGCGTCGGCCATATGCGTTTATGGTTTTGCCTTGTTATTTCGCTGCCCGCTGGCCGTCAATCAATCAATCAATCAATGTAGATCAATTAAGTGCCATTAAACTGGCATTAATCATGGAGGAGCCAGCAGAAAAAAAAAACGAATTCATTCCTAGTTTTATTTGTTTGGTAATTAAATTTTACCAGGATAAAAAGAAGAGCAAGTCGAACGCTAGGGATTCTGTAAATAAATATTTAAGTACACGGTACATGCTCAGTTTTAAAGTGCATTTCGTTTACTGGCTCTGAGTCCGCGGAGTACACTGCGAAGAATTTACCAGGAGTTCGATTTTAAAATAAAGCATTATATATTTTTTTTTAAGTTTTAAGTTGCGCTCTGCTGAGAGTGACTTTGATCTGATTTATTGATATCTGCCAAAGATGATGCTCTCAAACTTTCTCTGAGTGTCTAAATCAAACAGTTTCTCTTGGACCTTCGCGTCTGTCCCTCCTCCGTGCTCTCTTCTGGTCTGGTCTGGCCTTTTGCATAAGCAAATACGCGCAATTCACAAACACGTGACGCTTGTTTTCCGCCCGCCGCCCCCGTTTCCTTTCCTCCTCCTCCTCCTCCTCCAGCGACTCTTTATCCCCAGAGTGAATGGGAGTGAGTGACTGCGGAGAGTGAGTGACTGCGGAGACTGAGTGACTGGGAAGAGCGAGTGGCTGAGAGAGTGAGTGAATGATGGCTGGTGACCAGTTCATGGTTCAATGACAAGCAACTTTCAGTTTGCGTGTGGCTCGTCCTCCACCCCGCTCCGCTTTGGTCTTCTCGCTTTCGTTTTGTGTTCTTTTGCCTCGTTTTGTTTTGTTTAGTGTTGTTTCGTGTGTGCGAACCGAGTGAGCTGCCCCCGCTGCATCCCCCTGGCCAGCGGCTATTTGTCTGCGGTTTGGCACTCCCCAACTGAAACGCCCACCCCGCCTCCCCCAAGCACACACCACACACTCACCTGACTGTCTTTTTTCGCCATTTTTCTGTTTTCTGTCGGGACAATCGTTTAATTATGTACAACATTCGGACGGGGGATTATGTACTGGGTTTCGGATTGGGCCACAGGAACAATTACAGGATTTGCCACACAATTTGGTAAGAGGTTTCATTCGGACAAAACATGAAATGTCATATCTCATTGCTTTGCTTAGCCCTTTAAAAAAAGAGGGAAAACGGTCACTCCAATTCTAATAAAGCGCCCGTTTAATTTTGATAGATTCTTTAAAATATTAGTGAAGATTATGAAATAAGGACTATAATCTAGTTTTCGGATTGGTAACAATTATTGGATATTTCACAGAGTTAGTTGAACTGTACTTAAACAAAAATATTAAAATCCTTCTTTAATCTTGCTCCACCTGCTTCAGAAAAAAATATGGTCTGTCTAATAAGACACAAGTGAAGGTTAAGTAAAGGATTCTTATCTTGTTTCCGAAGATTTCAAAGATTTTTAAAAAGTAAATATTAAATCTCCTATTATATCCTATTATATGTTAAGTGTCAAAGTTTAATTTCTAGTGCAGTAGAGAAATAAACTTTTACAGCTAAGTAGTAAGTTCGAGTATATTGTGTAATGCAATTCTTCCATTATTATTAACGAACCCCACAAATGACCAACATAAGTATCAGCTTCAAATCGACTTTTTGCACTTGTCCAATAATGCCAGCAATTACACAACTCTCGGCCACACTTGAAGCAGCCATTCAATCTAATCTGGAGAGTATTTACAGCCAATATTGACCCACAAAAGGGTCGCATAAAGCACTGTTCCCCCTTCCCTTGGCCAGGATTACTAATTGCTGGGATAATATAGGTTGAGCACGCCAAGCTTGGGAACAACAGCACTGATTGGCAGCTAAGAGAAAAGGAGAAGGGCTGCTTTACCGGAAGATTGCTAATCAACGGAAAAGATATTATTCGAATTGGATCATATAAACATAACACTACCGATTTATGGTATTTGCTTGGAGCTGCGAAGTATCGTATAACAGGCATTTGCATAATGAGTTGGCCATTTTATGAGCCATATAACCTTTGCCACTTGCCACGTGACGTAAAGGCCATAAAGGTCGATGGATCGGGCGAGCGGAACTCGGGGGCTCGGAGATTGGGAGTGGAAACTGGGAAACGGGGAAATGAAAAGCGGAGGCGAGTTTCCCCCGCAGGCAAAGTTAATTGAAAATGGCTGCGGAAAAGCAAACGAATTCCTGCAGGATACGCCCGGCACCTTTGGCATTTTATTTGCCAGGCATATTTGATTACGGACTCCCTTTCATATCAGGTGTCAAAGAAAGCCATCTCCTTCAGCGCAGAACTTTTTAGCATTTCCATGTCAAAGCACTGAGGCATTGAGCTGAGCTGAAGGGGGCGAAGGAAAAGCCATTGAGACGCTTTTCCTCAGATGCTGCAGACCCTGCATCAGTTTCCCCTTAAATGCATCTTCGAGAGCCACACGCCACATGCCAGATGCGGGTAAGGATCTGCTGGCTGCGCATCCTGGCGGCGGACACGTGAAACCATCATCAATCTAGGAGCACTGCCAACGACAGTTTTAACGACTTCTTGCGGATTACTTCAAACAAAATAACCACTTTGTAGTAGGAATTTTATGTCGGCCCCCATTGGTGTTGATGGCTTTGGCTTTCGCTTCGACTTTGGCTGCGGCTCCAGCTCCAGCCTGCCCGCCTGCCAGCCTGCCCAGGCCACATCCTACCGGATTCCGCTGCATTTGGCCAAAGTTTTGCTGCGTGCCACAAAGTTTACCCTTCCCCCGGTATCCGGAATACGGAATACGGAATACAAAGTCCTCCACCGTCGCCGCCGCAGTGCAAATTGCTGGACTCCCAAAAGAGCAACAGCCGCCGGGGGGCGGGCGAATAAATATTTATTGATACTGCAGCCACGTGGCATAATTTGCCTATAACCAGATGCAGTAATTCCACTAGGACAAGGACAACCGCTCTCACACCGCATCCTAATGGGGCGAACTTGCTTGGGTAATATTTTCGGTGTATTTGGTGCTTTGCCAAAACAATCTTCAGCTCTATAATTCAATTTCTCGGTTAGAAAAGAGCTAAGATTTATGTGCAACATAGTTTTGAGAACATTAAGGTATGAATTAAGTCCCAAAATTAACTATTTACAGCAACTGCATTAAACTGCTTTAGGCAATAACAAATTTAAATAAATTAACGAACTTTAAAAGCCTAAAAATATTATAATAAGTTTAATTAGCTTAGTCAATAAAGATAAGAATCATTCTTTAAACTTCCTCTAAGCTCGCAAATGTATACCAATCTTTTTAATTTATACACAGCATTTAAAACTGAATGTTTTATTACTCTAACTAGCTAAATAGTTAATATTTTTAATAAAAAGAAATAATAGAAAGAAAATCTATTTATGACACAATTTTCTACATGATATTTACACCACATTCAGTGGCGCCAAAGAGAAACATTTTGTGTGTAATTTTTGTACCTTTGTACAAACCGTTACACTTCAAAAAGAGCTTTTTTTCAAACCAATTTTGAATGTTCAAATAAATAAATATAAATTTATATATTTATTCATCACAGCCCTTAACTAAGCAGCTTAATCGAAAATGCCCTCTTCCTGGGCCTTGTTGACCAGTGCCTTGAGTCCAGCGGTGACCTCGAGGCCTACCTCGGTGATCTGGTTGGAGGGCAGGAAGAAGCCAAATGTGCCCTTGTCCCGCAGCTCCACGGTGCAGGTGAAGGGGATGTTCTTCACGCCGTAGGCCCAGTCCTTGGCAGCTCCAGAGACAACATCTACCGGGGAAATATCATTACTTTTACTATAAACTTACTATAAACCCAATCGAGTACTCACAGTTCAACAGACCGCTAGCTCCGTAAGTGAAGGTAGAACCATAGACTTCGGCAGCCGCATCCGAGAAGGCGGCAGCGATGCGCTGCATCTGGTCGTAGTTCGGCGGGAACTCCGTGTTCGAGTGTCCGTAGGGCAGCAGGACATACTGTCCGTAGGCATGGAAGGCCATATACGACCGGATGTAACCGTCGTCGAACGAGCTAACAAAGTCCTGCAGGGACAGGATCTCCACCTCGGTATTGGGCTCCTCCCCGCCGAACCAGTGATCGCAGGGCTCATCGATGTTCCAGCCGGCACCGCCCCAGTGGTAGTCGAAGTTCCGGTTCATGTCGATCCCGTAGCAGGCTCCCGTGGTGTTCATGTGACCATTGGGACGACGGTTCTTGCGCCACAGCCGCTCCACCTCGTGGGTGTAAACAAATCCATCCGGATTCACCATCGGTACCACAATCCAGTCGTACTCCTTGCTCAGGCGCTGCAACTCCGGATCCTCAGAGTTGATCAGTTGGTTCAGCAAAAAGGTGACGGTGGCCGAGGAGATCCACTCCATGGCATGGATGTTTCCCTCGAGGAGGATGGCCTTGTTGCCCGATCGCTTCGACAGCCTCACGCTCTTGATGTCGCGACCCTCGTGAGATTTGCCAATAACCTTGCACTCCAGGTAATCGTGGGCAGCGCACTCCTGGTCCACCCAATCGTAGATAGTGTCCAGGGTGTGGTACGTCTCCCACTCCATGTGGGAATCATCACCCACAGAGGCCTCATCCAGCAATCTGCGGCGAAAGGGGAAGGGTTTTAAAAAGCCTGTTTTATGTTAGACTCAAAGCCAACTCACTTCTGCAGATCCTCAACAATTACTTTATAGACGATCTCCAGGTAGTTGAGGGTCTTTTCTAGGGCTCTCTGAAACGTGGGACCTACAATGAGGTCGTAAGTACGTCCGGGACCAGCCAGCTCATTGAGGAAGTGCACCTTAAAGGGATTTCTTTAATAACTCAACCGTTTTATCCTCTCGTATAAACTTACAGGGATGTGCTCGTGAATCTTCCGGAGCTCCTCCATCTGAAGATCGGTTTCAATGATAACCTCGTAGACCTTAAAGTTATCATATCGCGCGGCCATGCGTCCTGGAGCGGACTTGGCCGCCACCAGGCCCGCGGTCAAAAGACCAATCAGGAGGATAAGTAGTTTCATTTTGGATGATGTCTTGAACGTTACAGCGTTCACTGTGAGGCGGCGGGTTTCGAGCAGGCTTTTTATTAGCTCCAGGAGTGGCCACTTCAGGAGTTCCTATCTATTGCCGATAGGGGAGAGCTGCGATCAGTCATCTGGCGTGTGTCTTCTCAGCCATCTTATCGCCGAGGGACCTACGACAAATTGGTCGATGGAGTCGTGTTTACAATGGGTAACCAAATTTACCACACACAAAGATATATTTGCTATTATTATAAATTCAAGGAAAAAGTATCCCTGAAGGATATTTGAATTGTATAGGACTTTTGGAATCAATTAAAAATAATCTTACTTTTGCAAGTGCAACGAAAGAACTTCTGGAACAGCCCCTGAAATTCTTAATATATAATAGGTAACAAAACTTTTTTTATACATTTTTTTCTGAGTGCGTTTCTTCCAATTAAAAACTCAGTCGAGTTGCAATTAGAAATGAAACAATGCACCACGAAGTGGGGAGACACTTGCCTTATCTTTGATTTCTATAATTGAATACTTTTCCTGGCGTGTCTGCGCGTGAAGAAGCACTTCCAGAAGGGTTCATAGAATGCCAGCTGAAGATCTACCTCCTGAAGTGATTCCATTGTCTGACGGTGTAGAGTTTGTTTAGTCAAACATTCGGTTGCGAAATCAGACAGGAAAACCACTCCATTAATAAAACAGTCATCGCACTTTGGAACATTCAGGAGAATCCAAAATGGACCCCTGATAGATAGGATGATAGGAAATATTATTGCAGGTACACATTCTAGAAAAGCTTTGAAATCTTAATATCTTTTCTATTATCAGAAAATCCTAAGATATATAATACCACCTAATAAGCAATGTGGCATTGGTACGTATTCTTCACTTACTGGATATAAATATAACGACATTATTAAATGTAATATAAAAACCACTTCTAAGTTAATATTTACTTAAAATATAGAGTTATTTTAACGGCTTATCGGCGCAAATTCAAAATAAACTTAAATGGGTTGAAACTTCACTAAATTTTAGCGAAGACCCAAGCCATCTTATCTAGTATATCTGGTACATCTGGTATTTTGGCCGCCACACGCAAACGGTCACACTGCGCAAAGATTTCCTTCGAATCCGCGAAAGTTCCTACAAGTTTGTTTTCGTTTTTTCACCGAGCTTAAAGCAGTTCGCATTTTGTCCGTCAGCTATTACTTAATTTCCATTGCGGCACACGTGCACACTACTCGCAGTGCGCTAATCAAATATCGCTTGGCAGCTAGACAGGCCCGCCATTATTAATCAGCACAAAAAATAGAAAAGCTACACACAAAATTCGGAATTACATAAGAAACGAATGGCTAAGCTAAAATATCAAACGGAGAGCGATTAGAAATACGTCTGAGGGAACTTCGTCAGCCTTCTGGAAGCAGCAAAAGCGCCTAATTAAACAAATAAGAATAAAACTGGTCTCTCCGCTGGCAGAAAACGAGTGAAAATATGAGCTGGGCAACAACAAAGCAAAGGCAGAAATGTTTCAACTGTAGCAGCAGCGGCAAAAACAACGAAAGCAACAAAAACCAGAGGAGCAACAGCAGCAGCAACAACCATTGTGCGCCTAGCAACAAGACGAATTCGGCGAGCGATTTCCTTTGATTTGCAATTAGCGGATCCGTCAAAAAGCCAAAGAGTGTAAATAGCACGTAGTTTTTAGTACAATTTCCAAGCATCGCATCGCACAACCAAGTGATAGCAACAATAATACAGAAAAGAGAGCGCACAAGATCTTAAATCGAAATCAGAACCATGAATACCATGAAAGCAACCGCCTCGGGCAGCCCCAAGAAGTTTAATGTCTTCGCCCACGTCAAGTATGAGCATTTGGTGGCCGGAGTTTCCGGCGGAGTGGCCTCCACGCTGATTCTACACCCTCTGGATTTGATCAAGATCCGATTCGCAGGTGAGTCATCTATTCTAAGGGGTATTTTTGCATTGCACAGGGAAAAATAGCTTTTAAAATGGTATCTGGAAGATAATCAAAAGAAGGAAATCATTTTTAAACGATTGTCATGGTGAAAAATATTAGATTTTCATGTATTTTGTTTAAAAGATAAGATAAATCTGTTTAAAATTTGTTTATAAATTCTGCCTGGTCCAAAAGTATCCAAAAAATGTTCAAGTATTTAATTTCCAAGGAAACCTTTAGTAAAAACTTATATTTCCAAAACTTATTCAGATAATAAAATACATATCTTGTAATCTCGAGGTTCAAAATGATCAATACTTGGCCTGTTCTTCGATTTTTTAAAATTTTCAAGAAAATCTCCCTTAAAAATAGTCCCAAAAATGCTAGAAAGTTTATATTTTCAGTATTTCCTTCTCATTTTGAGCCCCAAAACTATCTCATTTTCTTCCTGTGCATAACCGCTTGGCACGTGCTGGGGAATCGCGGCATATGGGGGAATATCGTCGCCAGTCTGGCTGCAGATTATTGTGTTGCACTTGCACTGGCGTTGTGTTCGTTTTGTTTGCGCATTGCATTAAGGAAATTTTCCATGGAAAATTTGAGACGCTTGCGCGTATCCGAGAAGTGACGCGCTCGAGAGTGTATTAGCTCATATAAAACACCAAACTATAATGCGGCCAGGGGCACGTGAACGTAGTTTTCTTTTATTCGAGACACTAATTTATTAGTTTGTTGACAATTGCGCCAGGCAAGCACTCGAATTATTCGCTAATCTAGAAATTCCTGGCACGGGGAGGAAATATGCCAACATTGTTTACTTGCTTTTACTTTTTATGGCCACCGCGGCGGCCAAAGATCGATATTAACTATCTGAACTTTGCGATACAGATACAAATAGTTATGTTTATTGGCAATCAGCTGACTGAGGCTTTAGTCTTTATGCGTCGTTTGCTAAAAACTATAATGTACTGAATGGGAAACGGAATTGGACTCGGAATCTGAGTCATATAGTTGTCCTCGATTGCGCTTCATGTGCAAAATACGTGAACAATATTTCCGTATAGTCGGCTTCAAAATACCAAAACAACAATAATAATTGCAGCAGCAGAGGGAGCTGGTTGCTGCTGCCTTTTGCTTTGACCGGATCAGCTAAAAAGGCAAGAGCCAGTGGCGTTAAGTGAATATGTAAATTCACCAGAAAAAGCGATCGGTAAACAATAACAACGACACGCGTTGTTTATGCGAATAAAAATCACACCATGCGAAAATTTTGTAAGCTGATAAGGGTAAACTCCCTCCGAGTTAGAGGAAGGCTAGGCAGTCTTGAAGCTTCTGGGGAATTCTTCTTAAAGCCTCCTTGAAGTCTTAGGAATGTGATTTATTTTAAAAGAAGCCCAAGCTAGGTTAATACCCTGGGTGGATCTCCTTGAAACTCCCTTTGGCTGGGGGATTTTTCAACAGCTGTTTTCTATTGACTTGCGCAAGGCCTTTTTGGCGATGACGCATTTGTGGCCCAAACACGAAACCCGTTTATCTTGCTTTTGCTTTTTGCTTTTTGTTTGTGCTTTTTTGTGCTTCTTCTTCTGCTCTTGCTCTTTTCCAATCACGTGACCACTTGACTTGACTGTACATTGCGTTGGCTTTATTAACGGCAACTTTCAGCGGCAGCCACTGCTGTCCGGTTTATGTGGCACAAAGCTACAGCAGCTACAGCGGCTAAAAACGAGTTCCCACTGTTGCCAAGCGGGAAGTGTGCTGAATCAGCACAGCCAGCGGAGAGCGACCTTATCGCCAATACCATATCGGGAGTGCATGTCGAAAAACTCATTACTCGGCGGCCAAAGCCACCAGGCTTCATCAATATCCCCCAGCCCAAGTCCCTGTCCCGTTGTGATCAGGCAGAGCCTAGTCCAGTCCCGTTTCAAGGTCACACCTGAGGGGGCAGGCTAAAAATAGCCCAGAAATTGGAGGCGACGAGCCCCTTTCTTGCGTCGTCGGCTGGGGTCTGTTGTCAGGCCAGATCTTATGATAACATACATACTATATACGCGAATATGTAGTCTAATATAAATAGCAGGCATAAGCAGCGGCAGCAGCTGCTAATGGACGCGTAAACATGTAGAGAACTCGCTTTCGACTCTACCCGCTGCTTATCGCATCCGCTGGCAATTAACGCTATCTATCTGGTGATTTTTTGGCGAAAACAACTTTGGGCACGGGCCCGGGACCCATTGGAGTCAACAACTGATATATTCCCAACGTACAGTTGCCTAGTATATACACCATTGTCATACCCAGAATGACGTCGACCCATATATTATTACCCAAGCCCTTTAGTACCCACCCGAGTATCCATAATCCATAATCGTGCGAGCTCGTTCTCCAAGGTTGCCTCCCCAACGTCTAGACATGTTTATCACCATTTACGAGCGTGTTTCGATTGTCTACTTGCAGTGAACGATGGCCGGACGGCGACGGTGCCGCAATACCGGGGACTGGGCAGTGCCTTCACCACCATTTTCCGGCAGGAGGGCTTCCGTGGACTCTACAAGGGCGTCACCCCCAATATCTGGGGATCCGGATCCTCCTGGGGCCTGTACTTTATGTTGTAAGTAATCTTTGATTACTAAAACAAGAATTTCTCAAACTAACTAAATATATTTCATGATCCAGCTACAACACCATCAAGACGTTTATTCAGGGCGGCAATACTACCATGCCCCTGGGTCCCACCATGCACATGCTGGCTGCCGCCGAATCCGGAGCCCTCACCTTGATGCTGACCAATCCCATTTGGGTGGTAAAGACACGGCTCTGCCTGCAGTGCGATGCCGCCAGCAGTGCCGAATACAGGGGCATGATCCATGCTCTTGCCGAGATCTACAAGACAGAGGGTGTGCGGGGACTGTATCGCGGCTTTGTGCCCGGCATGCTGGGCGTCTCCCATGGCGCCATCCAGTTCATGACCTACGAGGAGATGAAGAACGCGTACAATGAGTACCGCAAGCTGCCCATCGACACGAAGCTGGTGAGTACGCGGGCGTCACAGAGGTGTCCCATAAAGCGTATATATTGGCAGTCATGTGATGATCTGCGCGTGGCGTTGACACACTGGGATATATACTAGGTTCGGTTGGGAACAGATGTGGTCAGCAAAATAGCATTTAAAGTATGAAATCAAGTGGAAATCTTAAAGAATCAAAGAGCAAACTTTATAAATCATCCTGAGAATTGTATACAAATATTTCTTGGAAATTCTTTGCTCTTATATTGATGACCACGTCTGTTTACGAATCCGATTATATATCCGGCGGTGATGACGTCTCTGCCTGGGTTTTGGCAGCCTTTCAGCAAATACTAATATACATATTCTCCCTCCCTTCATCCCACAGGCCACCACCGAGTACCTGGCCTTTGCGGCCGTCTCCAAGCTGATCGCAGCGGCTGCCACCTACCCATACCAAGTGGTGCGAGCCCGCCTGCAGGACCATCATCATCGGTACAGCGGCACCTGGGACTGCATCAAACAGACTTGGAGGTACGAGCGCATGCGCGGTTTCTATAAGGGTCTGGTGCCCTACCTGGTCCACGTCACGCCCAACATCTGCATGGTTATGCTGATCTGGGAGAAGCTGACTAGCTAGATGGAGTATTACACACGCACACCCAATCACACACACACAGATAGCGACTAGAGCCTAGAATCTAGAATCTGATAAAGAATTTAAGCTAAGCTAAGCGCCTAGAATACACGAATCTTTCTAGCTTCCTCCGCCGATGATGTGCAGCTACACCTAACCCAGCAGAAAATGACAAGAACTTATTCTGTATTATTGTTGTAATTCGAGTAGAACCATACACCTTAGTCCTAAGTCCTAAGCATAATTCCATAGCTAGTTTATTGTACATCCCTCGCCCTTGCAAAACACTTTGAAAGTAACTTAGTTGTGATGAAATGTAATTTCAGAGTCGCATTTCTTGCACACAAACAAAACACTTCATCGAAAGAAAACACACACACACACATTTTAGTTTATAGTTTAGTTAAATTATTTATTTTGTAATGGCTTGGCAGTGTTGAAGCACAAGTCTGCTTGTTTAGTTGATACACAAAATTTCGTTTTGGCAAAAAGATTCTTCATAATTTTGCAAATGGTTTATAATTTTAAGGATAAACCTTGACACTTATGTAAATAAGCATATGAACGCATTGTGAACCCCCAACTAAGCCAAGCTGTGTGGAGCAAATCCCAAACAAATCAAATCAAATCAAATCAAATCAAGAAAATAACACCTATATTAAAAGCCACGACGATGGCCATATCTCCGAAAGGAAAAGAATGAAAGAAAGAAACTAAAAAGCAAACAAAACACTGACAGCGCGTCCAACCAGCGTCTTTTCATTTTGAATTTGGCCAAGGGCTAAGGGCAGCTTCAGTAAGTAGTCCGTGCTCCTTCCGCTCCTTTACTCTTACCCCTCAAATTGTGCAGAATCTCTTTGCTAATCTGAAACAACAACAGCCAACGTTCCGCGTACTGTAAGTAGTTATAGCCGCCGGTTCACATCCACTAACCAGCCCCCCTTTGTGTTTCGTTCTCGTTGCAGGTTCGAGGGCGTCGGCGGTTTCTACAAGGGCCTCAAGCCGAGCCTCACGCGAGTGGTGCCCGCCTGCATGGTGACGTTCCTGGTTTACGAGAATGTGTCGCATTTCCTGCTGGCACGGAGGAAGCGGCTGGAGGCCGAGAAAGCGGACATCTGATTTCCTTCTTCCAGCATTCCTTTTAGTTCTATAAGATAAAAAGAAAAATACCTCAGTGTGGCGGCATTGCTGAAGATGCCTCTGTAGTCAGCGGAGCAGTTGCTATCGTGTTGAGCATGCGCAGCTGCTTCTGGAGTTATAAGCTTGATTCGGTGGTTGTTGAGCGATCCTCTGGATCGTTAAGGACAGCTTTTACTAGTTTACTAAGTGTGTTCCTTGAGGACTTCAGCATGGATTTCATGTAGGGGCTCTGACGAAAAATCGTGTGTATGCTAAAAATTAAATGTGATTTGTGGCACTTAGCTATATAATATTTTAGTCGAAAATATACCAAATTGTTGATAACAAAGTGAATAATTTTGTTTTTCTTGATAAGTGGCAATATTACATCTTTTTTAGATTTATTTTATTTGAAAAATTTAATTTTATGCTAGAAATATTGATTACATAGGGGGCTTTTATATACATACATACGTTATATACAAATGTATGGTCATATTTTTAACTTTTCATTGAAATTACTAGCATTTAAGAGTACAAATTATACAAATTTAACCTTAATTCTATTTATTTTCAGTAATCCCTCTATTACTCCACAATAAAAACACTTTAATACCGCTCTTAAAATCTAAAACTGTGTATAAAGTAAATAAATATTTTAATTACTCAGAATGGTTGTTAACAAAATATAAGCTTCAAAAAGAAGCAACAGTGGAATTAAAGAGTAAAATCAGTGTATATTTTACTAAATTTGAATTAATGCCGCCTAAAATCTGAGACCGTTTAACGGCATTTTGCCCCGGAAGCTTTTTCACAAAAGCTGCCTTGCTTTCAGTTTCATCCACATTTTGAGCAGTGTTGGCAACCTTCAATCTGGCTATTTTTCTATCTCGGGTAAGGGAAAAATTTAGAATTTCCAGAAAGCATGGGATGAAAAACCTTTAAATATTAAAATTTGTATATATTTATACTTAAGCTTTCTTACTTTTTTATGCAAACTATTTTAGCTATTTTTTCCTTTCCGTTCCCCGCCAAAACTGGCTTTTTTCCCAACCAAAAACTTGCCAGCACTGGCTTTCGGTTTCGTTTGGCTCCCGAGCTTTGCCGAAGTACTTGCCCGAATCAGTTTCTTATTGGAATTACTGCAGCTTGGACGTGGACGACGATACCTGTAATTAATAGCTGTTGTTTTTGTGCACCGTCTCAGCTGGTTGTTGTTGTTTGCGAATTTTTGCGTGTCGGCCAATCGAACGTGTGTGAATTTAATTAGGGGTCGTAGAATTAGCGCCCAAATTGCTGGAAAAACACAACAAAAGACCGTTTAAGTCTTGGGCAAGAAGCTACATAAGCAAGTTAAGTGAAGTGGTCTCAGGCTCCATTTGCATTGGACATTGGAAAACCAGTTTCAAAACGATTCGAGTGCATTTGTCCAAAAAAGTGCAGCAGGTCGAGTTCAACAAACCGTTCCAGAGTGCAGCCAGCCCCAAAAGCCAGCGATAGCCCCAAAAATAGCTGTGAATTTCGCCAAATAATAAATAAATAAATACCAATTCTCTGATAAGTTCAAGTGCAGACAGGGCTTTGTTTACCGTTAGTCGACGAGTGCGAGAAGGAGAACGCCAGAGCATAGACCACATGTTGCCCGGCGGAACCTAGAGAAAGAGAGTGAGAGCGGGACAAACAGAGTGCGGAGGAGGCAGCTTAGATAACGCGCGTGTGTGAATGACCTTGACTGGGCCGGAGAGTGTGATAAACCCGCGGAGAGGCCAAAGAACAGATCGCCCACGCACGTCGCTGCATGGCAACCAGCATCATCCGGAGCAGCGTAGTCTCGACCTCCGCCGGACGCCGGAACCTCTGCGACTGTTCCTTGGAACTAACTCCCTCCAAGTCCAAGTCCGCCGATCATTTAGCGGAGCTCGGCTGCTCCTGCCTGCGCTGCCTGTATCTGGCCAAGGATCTCGACAAATCCAGCGAGGATCAGTTACCCGTGGAGCACACGCATCGACCGCTGAGCAACGGCTCTCTAGGCGCCCTCAGCGCCAAGGAGTCGCCCATCTTCCAGCGCCGACAGATTTGGTTGCCGGATCCTGTTCCGGTTACAGTACCGCTCAGCTCCTCGCAGTTCTCGCTGCGCAGTGCTGCTCCGGCGTACACCGAATCCCAGCCAGACTTGGACCTCGGCGCCGTTGAGGCGCTGCAACTGGAGGCGAAGATGCCCGCGGGAAATCGGGGCAACATGGACATAAACCGAAACAACGGCTACCTGCACAACGGAGTGAGTATCGAGAATCCCACATCGAAATGCTACTGGGTTTATGCCCAGAACGTTTAAAATAGGGGAAGTACACTTGGGAAAATTCAAGAGAAATTGTTTTTAAATTAGGTTTTTAATAGGGTTTGTATTTAAAAATATAATATTAGTCTTATTTTTATTATTTTTTTTTTAAGGAATACAGCCTCTTTACGATTAAGTAGAGAATGTTTTTCGAGATTCTATATTTGTTATATTCCACTCACTTTCTTAATTATTACATTGAATTCAATATTAGAGTTGGAAACGTTTCCGGAAGTATTTTATTTGCTCTCCATTGATTTTGGGATTATGTAATTAAATTCGAAACAAAGGATGGTATTATTTGTGATTCAATAAAGTTTGATTCTATTTGAATTCGATCCTAAGAACATTTATTGGATTTTCCTCAAGATTTGTTTTACTTAAATAAGGAACTTATTTACGCCAGATTTTGAATCCAAAATGTTTCCGTAAGTTTTATAGGCTTTCCTGAAATCGAAATAATAAAAGTTCAGTGTAAATCGTTTTATTTAAACTGAATTCAATGCCATTTTATGCAATAATGCTTTACTCGTATATACATTTATCGAATTGTTGGCAATATTTTTTTTGCAAGTGTTGGGGGAATACCAAAAAAATAAGTTGGCCAAGTGTAGCAATGCTTTTCGCTACTATTTTGCCTTGTCAGGCCGTTAACACAGTCTGAGCCAGCACGCTGTACTCATTAGCCGCAAAAGTCGCTCTCGGAGAACTAGGCATAAACTCATTGCCCTCCAGCTGGGATTTCAGAGTGAAACAGATGCCTGGAATGTTGAGTAGCTAGTTATTGTATTCCGAAGCTCAATGCGCAATATTAATACCTTTTCCCGCCCACTTTGTAGGGCTCCAGAATCAGAATCAGTCTGTGTCTAATCTCCCACCAACTTGAATGCCATTTTCCCTGGCTTCAAACGACCAATTAAATGGAAATGAAATTGAAATTGTTGCCACATTTGAGACCCAGCCATGTTGAGCAGTAAACAAAGCGATAAAATCAAAAACAATGCCACGAAATTTCACTCTCTTTTGGTGGCTTTGACACACAGACTTGGCTGCGGATACGGATGGATATACTATATGTATGGGGGCGGGCAATATGTGGGTGTGTTCGTTTGGCTACTTAAGTGATTGCCGGTTGGCTAGATATAGATATCCGTTGTCGTTGGGAAACTATAATGGGAATTGGAAGGGCTGCTACCGTTTTGCTACCCAGGCAACGTCACGTTTTAAGGTCAATTACTGGGAGGGAAAGTGCGGGAGGGACTTCAATTAATGCCTGAAATTTAAATTGTTGTCGCTTTGCAATTACACATCGCACATGTCTGTATGAATCACTGGCTATCATTGCATTATTTTGGCCACAATCTAATCGAGGTTTTCCTCTTTTTCCTCTTTTCCTGCCTTTTTCGCTGGTGACTCTATCAAGTGATAAGATATGAGCTGGCACTCCACTCCACTCCATGCTCTTGATAGTAAGGCCAAAGTTAGCGTGTTCAGAGTCCATTGAGGGATCGGTATGGATGTCTCCGGAGCGGATAGCATCCTCCTCCTTATGCAATCAATCGCAAAACGGCGCTCCACCCGCTCTGCTCCGTTGGCTAAGCCAATGCACTTTCCGTATTATTATTATTGTTGATTTTACTTTTTTAATTCGCGAGCGGAGATTACATTTACATGACAATTGCCCGCGTTCCAAACTGATAAGCATATGTACATATAAGGTCTTATAGCTGGAGGAGAGTCACATGGTAACGCTGCCTGAAATCACGCAAACGGCCCGAGGTGTGGACCTGGAAATTCCATTATCATCTATGTCTATATCGTGTCCAATGTTGACATGAAGACAATGTGATGATTTATGCAATATTAACCTCGGGTTTAGTCAATAAATATGCTTTTTCAACTAAAAAGAGAGGGGTTGAGGGTGTAAAAAATATTATTAAATATTTAAACTAGTTTTTAACCTTTAATATAACCATTTTTAGCTTAAGTTTTAGCTTTATTTTAATTTATTCTCAGCAATAACTAACTTTTTACATATCTACATTCAATAATTACATATGTAAAAATCTTTAATAAGCCAAGTTTTCTCCTTTGCCCGTTGTATTACCTAATGGGGGAGCCACTTAAACTTGTTTTATAAAACTTCAGTTTCCCTGATTTTTTATTTATTATTTATTTCTCATAACTAAGCATGATATTCCATTTAATTTAATTTGTATTTAAAATGTACATTCTTCAACAAGCTCAGTTTACTTTCTACATTTGTAGAACATCTTTCATTGCATACTTTTAGGCGCCGACAAAGAAGTGCCGGTTACTTTGAACGATTCCACGTTCTTCTTTCTCAAATTACACCATTTGAAAACTAAATTGTTTAGCTATAAATACGGCTTCACAAACTATTTAAAAAACAACAACAAAAGCAAAAGAGTGTTGTGTTCCACATAACTCTCAGTTCGACACTTGGCGTGAGGCATGCAATCGCAGGAGGAGGTTCCATTCCCTTCCAGGAACTCATTCACGTGCTTATACCTCTTTTTAACTCTGTGTGAGAATGAAACCATTTGATGGCAAGCACGTGAAGATGGAGGAGGCTCTGGTGATTTCTATTTCGTTCTCCGATTTACGGACTCCACCGACTCCGGGCTTCGGGCATCTGGCATCCGTGTGGCTTTTGTTCGGAATGGGGTCGTCGGGGTAATGTGCAGGCCAGGCGCTACCAGGGAGCTCGCTTTATTGCGTGTAAACATTTGCAGGCACATAAGGGAAAGGAATTTCTTCACGTTCGACATTTATGCGAAAGTGAATTTCTAATGCTTGAGGTTTCCCCACCCACAAAAGCATTGAGTTTAAAAGAGGAGCATGTTTCTCCCAGAAGTTTAAGAGGGGAGGAAGTTCCTCCTCTCAGAAAATATGTAGTTTAAAAAAGGAGAATGTTCCTCTGACTGGAATTCTGAAGTTTCTGGAACTGAGTTTGCTGTAATCTCCTATAAATTATGTAAGCTGTTGTCTGTGCTGATTCGAGTGTTGACTTGTCCTCGATTTATAAATGTGCATATGGATATCTGGTTTAAGCAACTCCCTTGATTATAAATCACATTTTCCTGGACAACCTGGTCATAAATCTTGGATGCAAACTCTAAATTAATCTTGAGAAATGTAAAATGAACTTTCTGAATTAATATTCTCACTCAAATAGAACCAGGAACTGGAAGAAGGGGACTTCAAGTATCCCCTTTCCCAATGAAACCACAAAACGTTCTGTTTTGGTATATCTAGAACCAAATGAGCCAACTTCCGTATATCTGGGGCTATGTGGGATATATCTTGCTAAATGCACTTAGTATGTGTCTGCCTTTTGGGTTATTACTCGGTGTAATCTTATACAGGCGACACAGAGCGCTCTTTCCCTGTCGTCGCCGCTCTGCTCTCTGCTCACTGCGGCTAACCACGTTTTGTAATAAGCGTAATTCTATATAGTCACGTCGCCAGCAGTAAGTCGACAATCGGCCAAGACACCACCCATCCATCCAACCCACCGATCCGCCGAAGCAGCCACCCAAACCCCAGCCAAAGCCAACCCGACGCCAGATTGATGTGTCGCCCACTTAATGCCGAGCGACTCTTTTGGGACAAGTTGATGCGGCAAATCCTCAGCTTAAAGGAAGCCCGCCAAGTGCAGTGGAGCGTGGGGCTCAAGTCAGTACTGCACTAAGTGGGTGCTGCTAGGTCAGCTCCAGAAATGGACACTGCCCTGCTCCACTGACTGTGCCGGATGATTGAGTAGCAGTCATCGGGCATCACGCATCACACATCACACATCACCTCATCATCACCCTGATCCCAATGACAGAGCCCAGTGATTCGGGATCAGGGCTAGCCAGCTGGCCGGACAAGTGCCTGCCCTTATTGGCTGCCTGTCCACCGATGGACACTGGTCAATCTTTGTCCGGAGATTGCTTGATAAGCGGCTGCCCGGCGTTCAATCGGCGCATTCAAAGGCCCGCCGGCTCTTCTCACGCTCATTTCGCAAGCGACCAGACCAGGCTAGGCAACCTAGACAGCCAGTGTTGGTAAGTGGCACCTGGCCAGGTTTTAGCTGATATTTTTCGTAACTGTAATGCTAAACCGTTCACCACAAACGAAAAGCGGGCGGCGGGTGGCAACGGGGCGGATGAAAATTTATAAAAGCCTACACGGCGGCTTTGGGGATTTCAGTGCGCGTTCGTTTTGTCAGCGCTGCGGTCACCGGAAAGCCTGCAGGATCCCACTCTCCAAGGATAGCGATCAGGATTCGGAATTCAGAGCGAATGGAAACCCTTAAAGAACCGTCGGAGATCACACCCAGGTGAAAATATGCCCCACGTGGAGGAGCAGCAGGGAAAAGCCATAAAGCGAGTGGATTCGGAAACACTGGAGAAGGAGCCAAGCGATAAGGGTGGTGGTGCTGATCCCAAAGCAGAGGAGGTGGAAGCCAGCGGCAAGATCAAGAGCCGTTCCAGATTCTCTGCGGCTTTGCGAAGCCTCTCCAAGTCAAAGGCCAAGAGGGAAAAGGAGAGCGATCGAAGCGCCGACAGGGCAGGCACCAGAAGCGCCGAGGAGGAGGAGCAGGAGGAGCAGGAGGCGGAGGAAACCCCTGGGGATCTGGCCGATGTGGCCAGCTCCATCTCCACGGACAGTGGTGCCCTAGCCAAGACCAAAAAGAAGAGCCTGACGCGCCGCCTGCTCTTGGGTGGTCTCCGGAAGTCAGGGAAGACCGCCAAGGTGCGACCCCACAGCCTGGCCACCAGCGACGACCTTAGCGTCGAGCAGCTGGAGGTTTCATCAACGCCCTCGTTGGCAGCCACAGCCACAGGCACGGCCACCTCCTCCCCGGGCAGCAGCACCCTGCAGATCACCATCAGCGGGAAGAAGGTGGAGCCAGCTCCCACACCCGCCAAGAAGAGCGGCAAGAGTCGACCCAGGAGCGACACGGATTACCTGACACCCGCCGCGGGTGAGAAGAAGAAGAAAACCACTACCACGACGGTGACAACCCGAGATTCGAGCAGCACCCGCACCACCACCAAGTTAGTGGTGGCCAAGAAGAAGCAAGAGAAGCAGCAGCAGCAGCAGGGGAAGCCCCAGAGCCAGAGTCAGAGCACCGAGAGAGAGTCGCCTGTTATCACCGAGAGCACGCGCGATACGCCGCCCAGAGAGCGGGCCCCAGCGAAGCCCAGTCGCGTCCAGCCGGCAGCGGCAGCGGCGGCGGTTCAGGTGGTTAAGTCTCAGTCCCAGTCGCAGTCTCAGTCTGCCAGCGGCACCGGAGCTGTTCGCAAGTCCCACACCTCGAGCGGATCCAGCAAGAAGCTGGAATTGATGCAGCAGCAGCAGCAGCGCGGCCACCGCCACAACGCCAGACCGCTGGCTGATCCAGCGAACGCGGAGCCCCAGCCTTTAGGGGAAGACCTCCAGCTCCAACTCCCTAGCCCATCCTTAGTCACATCCCCGCCAGCTGCCGACGACGGTATATCCTCGGCGGAGAGTGCCCAGACCATTGGCCAACCCGCGTCCCCCGTAGTCCGTTTCGCCGTGGGCAGTGCCGTGCGCAGCCCCTTGAGTGCCTACGAAGCCGCCTTGGCCGCCGCCGCCAGTCAGCAGCCCAGCTCCAACGAGGAACTCAGCGATTCCAGTCTCCGACGGCTGAGCTTTGCCCAGCAGCAGCTCATACTCGGCGACCACGACAGCATCGAGGGCAGGCGGGAGACGCTGCACTACCAGTCGGTGGCTAGCGAGTACCAGGACTCCGGTTCCGAGGAGGACGACAGCGAGGAGCGCGGTGCGGAAGCCAGCGGTCCAGAGAGTGCCAAGCCCATGCCGGCCTTCGGTGACCTGACCATGGATCAGGAAATGGAACCGGTAAGGTGTCGCCCCGCCAGTTTAGTAGTTCGTCAGCGGAGAAGCCCCGCAAGTGTCGTGTCGTGCATCGCGCATCGGTGTGTGCTCGCTGTGTTCCCTTGGCTTGGATGTGTGTCTATGTTGGCGAGAGTGTCATTCAACTGCGCGGGTGGCGCAAGGGGTAACTCGTCGCCAGCTAACCAGCAAATCTCAGTCTGAACTGGCAAGCGGATAGAGGAGAGCGAGTGGCCGAAGCCCAGAGAGGTGTAAATAATAACCAGCTTAAGGTGGGGTGCCTCCAAAGTCTGGCTATTCCAAAACTCCGCTAATAGCGCCCTTAAAGTGTGGAATAAGTGGCAGTATCGATTGTTGACCGAGCGAGGAAGGGTTTTATATTGGAAATAGAGACTTTATAGTTCCGAAAATGTGATGTCTTAATATATTTATCTTTTTATATCCCAAGAAAAGTGAATTTTCCCCTCAAAATTAGTATTTTCTAACTGACACAAGGTTTAATATCATATTCTTAACAATCTCCTTATTAAAATCCTTTCTCAATCCTCTTTTCCAGGCCATTATGACGTCCACCAGCGAAAAGCGTGAACATCTGTACAAGATTCTAGTCATTGGCGAACTGGGCACCGGCAAGACTTCCTTTATCAAGCGCTATGTCCATCAGTTTTTCAGCCAGAACTATAGGGCCACCATCGGCGTGGACTTTGCCCTGAAGGTGCTCCAGTGGGACGCCAACACGATAGTGCGCCTGCAGCTCTGGGACATTGCCGGCCAGGAGAGGTTCGGCAACATGACGCGGGTGTACTACAAGGAGGCGGTGGGGGCTTTTATTGTGTTTGATGTGACGCGCAGCGGGACCTTTGACTGTGTGAGCAAGTGGAAGGAGGACCTGGACTCCAAGGTGCAGCTGCCGGACGGCAGTCCCATACCATGCATCCTGCTGGCCAATAAGGTGGGTTTTTAGGGGGAAATGAAACCTAAAATGTCACTAATTCATCCTTTTATTCTTTCCAGTGCGATCAGGAGAAGCAGGGCATCATAACGCAGCCGGAGAAGATGGATGAGTATGTGAGGGAGAATGGCTTTGCCGGCTGGTTTGAGACTTCCGCCAAGGAGAACATCAACATCGACGAGGCAGCCCGCGCTCTCGTGAATAAGGTGATAATCCCTGTTAATCCGCAACCAAATGCCAGCTAATCCTTCGCCTTCCTGTCCCCAGATACTCATCAACGATAAGCTGATAACTGCCGATCTGGCTGACGGCGACAAGTTCAACCTGAACAGCACGGGCGACGGAGCCGGATCGGATGCCAAGAACAAGTGTTCCTGCTGACCTGGGACCGAGGTGCGGCCATCCAATTACCCATTCCCAGTCTGAGGGCGTCCAAGAGCGGTTTTCTGAGACAGAAACGCCATGTGCCTATATATTGTCGTCCCCTCCATGTTCATGTTGTTAGAAGATAGCGATAACTATGCTTAGGGTTTCAGCGTAACATTTGTCTAAGACTTAGCCTCATCATTCGAGCATCTCCCAGGCCATCTCCACCATCCCATCCTATCCATCAGTTGTCATATCTTTAACACCCCGCCCCAGCCTCGTGCTGAGTGATAAGACTCCATCGTCTACATTGTTGCATCGAGATCGGGGCCAGTGCGTGAATTTATATATCGTCGTGGCACATGGCACATACATAGCTTACCTACGCATACACACCATTAATATTATCATTATTATCGCGGGGATTAGCCGGAGAGATAGATAGAGGGAGGGCAGCATCCGCCGTATCATAGCATTCTACATTTGTGTAAAATACGAATCCGTGCCGTGCCGTGTTCTTGTTTTTGTTTGTTTTATTTGCCGCCTTTGCTGGCGAGATTGTTTTATCTTGGAATTATTACACACACACACCACATACACACATGGAAACACACTCTGCCATCTTTATTTGCATTTAGATAACAATATACGTACGTTTTATGCAATACGAAATGAGAAATAAAGTTTTTAATGGTAGTTAAGTTAAGCTGCGAGTGTTTTATTGGCGGCGGACATCGAGGTTTGTATTTTTAAACTGCAATTACATTATATTAAATATACTTGGAACGAAAGTAGCTAGAAATCTTCAACGAATAAAGAGGTTTTAAATGTTAACTCTAAGTATTCACTCCGCTATTGTATTTTTTGTGACATTTAAATAAAATTAAATACAAATATAAGCTACCAACCATGAAAATATTAAAATTGCCCCGCGCTTGCAAAAGTATTAAAATATTTTCAACAGTAACAAATAGTAAAAAAGTAAAACTTGGTAACCTTTAACCGCATTTCTAATTCGATTTTCGATTTGAATCTTCCCTTTCGAAAATATCTCAAAAGCTTTCTTCAGTTCGATAAATTCCGTTACTTTTTTTGGTATTTAGTCTTGCTGGTATTTCTCATAGCGGCAACTGCGGTATTTTATGTTATCGAACACAGTATATTTTCCAAATATAGCGGTATATTTTGGTATATATCTAAAAGTTAGCTGGTGTACTTTAACCCAATAGCAACGGTCACACTGGTCGATTAGCTTTGTTGCTGATAAATTGTTTATTGCAAAAATCCGCAAACGGAAGATAGTACAAGATATAGTTAACAATAAAAGCAAGCGAAATGTGTTAGACACTTTAGGTGAGCCGCCGTAAAAGTTATTGCCCTGTTTGAGCCCCCTTGAAGCCGGATTCTCGGCTCTAAGCGGGCTCCGTCTGGAGGGGCCGCAGCAGCAGCAGCATTCCACAATCGTCGTCAAGTTTACTCCCCCTTTTCGGGGCCTCTTTGTTGGTTCTCCGCGGCGGCGTTGGCACTTCTGCTGATAAGTGGCCGGGCCAGTCAACTTAATTAATCAGTGCCCCTGAGTTGGGGGCAAGTCAATTGGATATTAGGAACCGCGGCCGCCGTGCAGTGGATGAATCAGCTGTGTGCCCAAATTTTCCAATTGTGCTGTGTGCTGCACTGCCGAAGCCGAAGCCCTGATTGCCCCATTCCCACACTCTCTCTCCTCTCCGTAGGCTGGCACTCTACACGACTGAAACCGTTGGAATCGCTGCAGGAAACGATGCTGCCGCCGAAGGAAAACGTCGATCTGGAGTGCTTCCTGGTAACGAAGCACTCGTGGAAGGGCAAGTACAAGCGGATTCTCTCGATCGGCACAGCCGGCATCTCCACATACAACCCAGACAGGTTTGACCTGACCAACCGATGGTCCTACTCGGACATAGTGGCGGCGGCACCCTCCAAGGGTTCAAACGTAAGTCGGGTAGGGGATTTAACTCGTCATAATTATAATAAGTAATTTAATTTCCCTTTCAGATACCCAATGAGTTTGTGCTGACCATCAAGAAAGATAAGAAACTGGATACGATCAAGTTATCTTCGGAATACCGCAACGACATACTCACCTCGATATTGAAATATTACAAGGAGTTTGCCGACAAGCCCAAAAATGCTCAGGTTCGTTGAAACGCCCCCCTAGCTTCGCCCAAAGTGGAAGTAAATCTATATCCCCTTAGCGCTTCAATGCCTACAAGTACCACTGGTCTAGCGTCAGCTTGCCCACGGTGCTGGAGGTTACGCCCTGCTCGCTGGACCAGCTGGATCCCACCACCAACGATGTGCTGGCCAGCTACATGTACAAGGACATCGAGGGAATAATAGGTAGCTATTAAAGACTCTGCTCGCTTGCATCGACAATAACCTTGTGCCTCGTTCTATATCGCCATGTACCACAATTTTTGTTAATACAATGTGTTCGCTTTTTGATTTTTTCCCTGTCGCCTTGCCGCACTCATCTTTCTGGTCTTTGTTTACGTTTGCGCACGTTTTAAGCAGGCATCTCGGACTATGAGGGCGGAATTGTGATGGCCTACGGCGGCTTTAGTCGCCTGCATCTGTTCAGGGCTCTGAATCACCACGAGATAGTGCAGAACATAGCACAGAGATCGGTGCAGTTTCTGGGCATCGAAACGAAGATACTCAAGAGTCAGATCACGCTGGAGCAGTTCGAGAGGCAGCGCTTTGGCAAGTTTAGGTAAGAGGAATTTCAAAGCAGATCAAGACGAATCAGTAATCCCCTTTCCTTCCCAGCGGGGACCAGTTCCAAACCTCCATGACCGAGTTTACGGTGCAAAAGATCACCTCCCGCCATCCGGAGCCTGTGAAGCGCATCCTCTGCCTTACAGAGGTGACCCTGCTGGAGCGCGATCCTCAAACGTACAGCGTCTGCACCCTGCGTCCGCTGGCCGATGTCTTTGCCCTGGTTCGTGACAAGGACAACCTGCAGCGCTTCAGCATCGAGTACAAAAACGGAATCGTGCGCAGCTACAGCACCAACGATCGCGATTCCCTGCTGGCCACTGTCCTTGATGCCGTGCGTTCCAGCGGCAACCAGGATGTGCACATTCGCATTGGCAACACGCCGCGTGGCAAGCGTTACGTGCCGCTAAGTAGTTCGGTGGACGAGGAGACGGAGGCGAACCTGATGCGGCTGGTCATCAACAATTTCCAGAATCCCCTGA